>JAVIAB010000051.1:98700262-99037762 GCA_032433765.1 Megaustenia siamemsis
CTTCTCTCCTACCATTCCACCTTTCTTCTCTCTCTCTCTCTCTCTCTCTACCTCGCCTAACGTTCCGCCTTCATTCGTATTTTTACCTTACCACCAGTGTAACACATTAATAACATTGAATATCAATTACAAAAAGACTTGAAATATCTACTTTTTAAAGAACCAATAAGATAAACATATGAAAAACGAAGGAATAATACACTCGACAAGGCTTAACAGACGTACTTTATACACATCACCATTAATACAACTGAAATTCCTTTAATGATAACCTATCACATCGTTATGAGCTAAGAGAAAAACAGAAAAAAAAAATTCAACTTACACCGTAAAATATTCCACTACAACACAGACCGCTAGACTGAACAGTACTATGAAAATAAACGTCCGTGAATCAAGCGCGCTTATAACACGAAGTCTCACATCCGACTAGTTTAATCTTGTAAATAAAAGTTAGGAGACAAGGGCAGAAACCTAGGAGGCAAGGGCAGAAACCTAGGAGGCAAGGGCAGAAACCTAGGAGGCAAGGACAGAAACCTAGGAGGCAAGGACAGAAACCTAGGAGGCAGGGACAGAAACCTAAGAGGCAAGGGCAGAAACCAACGAGGGAAGGTCAGAAACCTAGGAGGCAAGGTCAGAAACCTAGAAGGCAAGGTCAGAAACCTAGGAGGCAAGGTCAGAAACCTAGGAGGCAAGGGCAGAAACCTAGGAGGCAAGGGCAGAAACCTAGGAGGCAAGGACAGAAACCTAGGAGGCATGGTCAGAAACCTAGGAAGGAGGGAAGGGCAGAAACCTAGGAGCAAGGGCAGAAACCTCCTAGAAACCTATGAGGCAAGGGCAGAAACCTAAGAGGCAAAGACAGAAACCTAGGAGGCAAGGTCAGAAACCTAGGAGGCAAGGGCAGAATCTTAGGAGGCAAGGACAGAAAACTAGGAAGCAAAGGCTGAAAACAAGGAGGGAAGGTCAGAAACCTAGGAGGCAAGGGCAGAAACCTAAGAGGTAAGGGCAGAAACCTAGGAGGCAAGGACAGAAACCTAGGAGGCAAGGACAGAAACCTAGGAGGCAAGGGCAGAAACCTAGGAGGCATGGGCAGAAACCTAAGAGGCAAGGGCAGAAACCTAAGAGGCAAGGACAGAAAACTAGGAAGCAAAGGCTGTTGGTCAAATCGAAAATATTTTACCCACAGAACACAAAAATGTAGGCTCATACTAAAAAAAAAAAAATCGACCTCAACACCATAAAAAGGTACTCACATAGTCATACTAGTTAGACACATCGAACAGATAGTTACATCCAAAGTCCCAAAAAGAGTGGCCAAATCACTAACATTTTACCTCCAGAACACAAAAATGTAGGCTCATACTCAAAAAAGTCGACCTCAAAACCCTAAAAATCTACTCACATAGTCATAATAGTTAGACACATCGAACAGATAGTTACAGCCAAAGCCCCAAAAAGAGTGGCCAAATCACTAACATTTTACCTCCAGAACACAAAAATGTAGGCTCATACTCAAAAAAGCGACCTCAAAACCATAAAAATCTACTCACATAGTCATACTAGTTAGACACATCGAACAGATAGTTACAGCCAAAGTCCCAAAAAAAAAAAAAAAAAAAAAAAAAGTTTGGTCAAATCGAAAATATTTTACCCACAGAACACAAAAATGTAGGCTCATACTCAAAAAATCGACCTCAACACCATAAAAAGGTACTCACATAGTCATACTAGTTAGACACAACGAGTAGAAAGTTATATTCAAGGTCCAAAAAAAAAAAAACGTTATTTTAGACATCCCCATTGCAAAAATTTACATAAAAAACCACTTTTAGGATTTTACCCCCTTAGCATTTTTGAGGGTTACGCCCATAAAATCGGTAAAAAATCGTAAATTTTCACGCTAGGCATACCCCCAAACTTTATTTTAGACATCCCCATTGCAAAAATGTACATAAAAAACCACTTTTAGGATTTTACCCCCTTAGCATTTTTGAGGGTTACGCCCCTGAAATCGATAAAAATCGTAAATTTAGCACGTAGGCTTACTTAAAACTTTATTTTAGACATCCCCATACCAAAAATTTACTTAAAAATCACTTTTGAAATTGTTACCCCCCTTACCGTTTTTGAGGGTTACGCCCCTGAAATCGGTAAAAATCGTAAATTTTCACTCTAGGCATACCCCAAACTTTATTTTAGACATCCACACACCAAAAATTTACTTCAAAATCACTTTTGAAATTGTAACCCCCCTTACCATTTTTGAGGGTTACGCCCCTGAAATCGATAAAAATCGTAAATTTAGCACGTAGGCTTACTTAAAACTTTATTTTAGACATCCCCACACCAAAAATTTACATAAAAAACCACTTTTAGGATTTTACCCCCTTATCATTTTTTGAGGGTTACGCCCATAGAATTGATAAAAATCGTAAATTTAACACGTAGGCTTACCTAAAACTTTATTTTAGACATCCCCACACCAAAAATTTACTTAAAAAGCACTTTTGAAATTGTAACCCCCCTTACCATTTTTGAGGGTTACGCCCCTGAAATCGATAAAAATCGTTAATTTAGCACGTAGGCTTACCTAAAACTTTATTTTAGACATCCCCACACCAAAAATTTACTTAAAAATCACTTTTGAAATTGTTACCCCCCTTAAAATTTTTTAGGGTTACGCCCCTGAAAGCGATAAAAAATTGAAATATAACCTCAAGGCATACCTCCCACATAATTTTTGACACCCCTACATATCAAATTCCAACAAAAAAACAACAAAAAGCTAGTAGTAGCGGTGGCTGTGAACTCAACAGAAAAGTGGAATAACATGCACCGAAATACAATAGATTTGGCACTGAAACTGTTTCGGTGCCAAAACATGCACGAGAAGTAGTATGTTAGGGTTTACAGCCAATTATACTACTAGCTTTTTGTTGTTTTTTTGTTGGAATTTGATATGTAGGGGTGTCAAAAATTATGTGGGAGGTATGCCTTGAGGTTATATTTCAATTTTTTATCGCTTTCAGGGGCGTAACCCTAAAAAATTTTAAGGGGGGTAACAATTTCAAAAGTGATTTTTAAGTAAATTTTTGGTGTGGGGATGTCTAAAATAAAGTTTTAGGTAAGCCTACGTGCTAAATTAACGATTTTTATCGATTTCAGGGGCGTAACCCTCAAAAATGGTAAGGGGGGTTACAATTTCAAAAGTGCTTTTTAAGTAAATTTTTGGTGTGGGGATGTCTAAAATAAAGTTTTAGGTAAGCCTACGTGTTAAATTTACGATTTTTATCAATTCTATGGGCGTAACCCTCAAAAAATGATAAGGGGGTAAAATCCTAAAAGTGGTTTTTTATGTAAATTTTTGGTGTGGGGATGTCTAAAATAAAGTTTTAAGTAAGCCTACGTGCTAAATTTACGATTTTTATCGATTTCAGGGGCGTAACCCTCAAAAATGGTAAGGGGGGTTACAATTTCAAAAGTGATTTTGAAGTAAATTTTTGGTGTGTGGATGTCTAAAATAAAGTTTGGGGAATGCCTAGAGTGAAAATTTACGATTTTTACCGATTTCAGGGGCGTAACCCTCAAAAACGGTAAGGGGGGTAACAATTTCAAAAGTGATTTTTAAGTAAATTTTTGGTATGGGGATGTCTAAAATAAAGTTTTAAGTAAGCCTACGTGCTAAATTTACGATTTTTATCGATTTCAGGGGCGTAACCCTCAAAAATGCTAAGGGGGTAAAATCCTAAAAGTGGTTTTTTATGTAAATTTTTGCAATGGGGATGTCTAAAATAAAGTTTGGGGTATGCCTAGCGTGAAAATTTACGATTTTTTACCGATTTTATGGGCGTAACCCTCAAAAATGCTAAGGGGGTAAAATCCTAAAAGTGGTTTTTTATGTAAATTTTTGCATGGGGATGTCTAAAATAACGTTTTTTTTTTTTTGGACCTTGAATATAACTTTCTACTCGTTGTGTCTAACTAGTATGACTATGTGAGTACCTTTTTATGGTGTTGAGGTCGATTTTTTGAGTATGAGCCTACATTTTTGTGTTCTGTGGGTAAAATATTTTCGATTTGACCAAACTTTTTTTTTTTTTTTTTTTGGGACTTTGGCTGTAACTATCTGTTCGATGTGTCTAACTAGTATGACTATGTGAGTAGATTTTTATGGTTTTGAGGTCGCTTTTTTGAGTATGAGCCTACATTTTTGTGTTCTGGAGGTAAAATGTTAGTGATTTGGCCACTCTTTTTGGGGCTTTGGCTGTAACTATCTGTTCGATGTGTCTAACTATTATGACTATGTGAGTAGATTTTTAGGGTTTTGAGGTCGACTTTTTTGAGTATGAGCCTACATTTTTGTGTTCTGGAGGTAAAATGTTAGTGATTTGGCCACTCTTTTTGGGACTTTGGATGTAACTATCTGTTCGATGTGTCTAACTAGTATGACTATGTGAGTACCTTTTTATGGTGTTGAGGTCGATTTTTTTTTTTTAGTATGAGCCTACATTTTTGTGTTCTGTGGGTAAAATATTTTCGATTTGACCAACAGCCTTTGCTTCCTAGTTTTCTGTCCTTGCCTCTTAGGTTTCTGCCCTTGCCTCTTAGGTTTCTGCCCATGCCTCCTAGGTTTCTGCCCTTGCCTCCTAGGTTTCTGTCCTTGCCTCCTAGGTTTCTGTCCTTGCCTCCTAGGTTTCTGCCCTTACCTCTTAGGTTTCTGCCCTTGCCTCCTAGGTTTCTGACCTTCCCTCCTTGTTTTCAGCCTTTGCTTCCTAGTTTTCTGTCCTTGCCTCCTAAGATTCTGCCCTTGCCTCCTAGGTTTCTGACCTTGCCTCCTAGGTTTCTGTCTTTGCCTCTTAGGTTTCTGCCCTTGCCTCATAGGTTTCTAGGAGGTTTCTGCCCTTGCTCCTAGGTTTCTGCCCTTCCCTCCTTCCTAGGTTTCTGACCATGCCTCCTAGGTTTCTGTCCTTGCCTCCTAGGTTTCTGCCCTTGCCTCCTAGGTTTCTGCCCTTGCCTCCTAGGTTTCTGACCTTGCCTCCTAGGTTTCTGACCTTGCCTTCTAGGTTTCTGACCTTGCCTCCTAGGTTTCTGACCTTCCCTCGTTGGTTTCTGCCCTTGCCTCTTAGGTTTCTGTCCCTGCCTCCTAGGTTTCTGTCCTTGCCTCCTAGGTTTCTGTCCTTGCCTCCTAGGTTTCTGCCCTTGCCTCCTAGGTTTCTGCCCTTGCCTCCTAGGTTTCTGCCCTTGTCTCCTAACTTTTATTTACAAGATTAAACTAGTCGGATGTGAGACTTCGTGTTATAAGCGCGCTTGATTCACGGACGTTTATTTTCATAGTACTGTTCAGTCTAGCGGTCTGTGTTGTAGTGGAATATTTTACGGTGTAAGTTGAATTTTTTTTTTCTGTTTTTCTCTTAGCTCATAACGATGTGATAGGTTATCATTAAAGGAATTTCAGTTGTATTAATGGTGATGTGTATAAAGTACGTCTGTTAAGCCTTGTCGAGTGTATTATTCCTTCGTTTTTCATATGTTTATCTTATTGGTTCTTTAAAAAGTAGATATTTCAAGTCTTTTTGTAATTGATATTCAATGTTATTAATGTGTTACACTGGTGGTAAGGTAAAAATACGAATGAAGGCGGAACGTTAGGCGAGGTAGAGAGAGAGAGAGAGAGAGAGAGAGAGAGAAGAAAGGTGGAATGGTAGGAGAGAAGTCTAGTAGGGGTTAGAAGAGCGAGAGAGAGAGAGAGAGAGAGAGCGAGAGAGAGCGAGAGAAGCCTATGAGAAAGAAGGCGAGATGCTATGTATTAATGGTGAGAATAATCAAGTGTTACAATAGGAGGGACGCTAAAAATATGAGGGAGGGCGGGGGAGCTAAAGGGAGAGGCGGAGGGTGGAGTGATAGGTTAGATGTCTAAGAGAGGCTAGGGGAGAAAGCGAGAGAGAGAGAGAGAGAGAGAGAGAGAGAAGAAAGGTGGAATGGTAGGAGAGAAGTCTAGTAGGGGTTAGAAGAGCGAGAGAGAGAAAGAGAGAGAGAGAGAGAGAGAGAGAGAGAGAGAGCGAGAGAAGCCTATGAGAAAGAAGGCGAGATGCTATGTATTAATGGTGAGAATAATCAAGTGTTACAATAGGAGGGACGCTAAAAATATGAGGGAGGGCGGGGGAGCTAAAGGGAGAGGCGGAGGCTGGAGTGATAGGTTAGAAGTCTAAGAGAGGCTAGGGGAGAAAGCGAGAGAGAGAGAGAGAGAGAGAGAGAGAGATAGAGAAGGAAGGCGCGATGATAGGGATAAATGGAGAGAATGAGTAAGTGTTTCAATGGAGGGAAATCTAGGCTGGAATAGTAGAGAGAGAGAGAGAGAGAGAAAGAGAGAGAGAAAGAGAGAAAGAGAGAAAGAGAGAGAGAGAGAGAGAGATAGCGAACCACTAACACCGAGGAATATATTTACACTACCAGCTTAGACTAACCAGTAATCTCTAACTGTTTCACCCTTATGCTTCATTTATGGTACAACGTTAAGCAGACACCCAACTACATAGCTATAAATATTTTCTAACGTCTACCTGGCGCGATAGCGTCATACCGAATCGAACTAATCCCCGATCCGATAGCACGCTGTCCGAAAACACTCGAGATAATCCCCGAGGGGTCACCCGCCAACACGCGATCCGCCCCGAGGTCAACACGACGACCTCACGATCCGCCGCGAGGTCACCACGCGCCCGCCACATGAGGGGTCACGCCCTCGCATGACCGATTAACTCCCCTTGATTCTCGTGTACATTAGGTGCGCCGCGCACCTACTATATAGCTTTGTTAATTTACGCCAAAATACGGCTCAAATGGAACATTGTATACTACTCTCGCACACCCCAAGATAATGCGCATGGCTTCAATCTGTATTTTCTCCAGTTGTCAATTTGAGCCGTACTGACAGTAAGAATTACTAGCGTTTACTCGATTGGTACTAGGACTAGTCCCTGGAACAGTAGGGTAAGTAGCTTCTGCTCGATGTTGGCTGCTGCCATGACCTTCAAGGCGGTTAATCCTATGCGGGATTTTGTTATCACATGGCCGACATGATCCCGAAAACACAGGTTGCGAAGAACTTCGAGGCATGTCATCAACTTGTCCCTGGTCACCTCATCAGCTCCCATTCGTACTACTGGTGTTTCTGTGTTAACGATATGATTGTTAAGGGGGAACAATGCAACGGATGTTTTTTTTTTAGAATTGACCAATGTACCTAATACTCCACACCACGAAGAGATGCGATCGAGTTCGTTTTGCATTGTGGAGGCTATTTTCCTTCTCTCTCTTCCCTGTCGATATACCAGAATGTATTGAGCAAAAGTCATAGTTCTTCCTCTCCCATCCAGCTGTTGCTCAGTGATCGTTATTGTGTACACGTTAAAAATAACTGGCGGCAATGATGAGCCTTATGGCAGACCTGGACAAATTAATGTTGGCTTGAATTATAAACTTTCACATCTGAGTATCACCATCCTCTGAAACAGTGCTGCAGCGATCCATCTAGTGAGGAAGGGGTGCAACTCTAGTTTGAGGTACACGTGCATGAGGTATTCAAATGGTACTATGTTGTATGCTTCCTCCAGATCCATAGAAATAGAACATGTCTTCACTCGTCAGATGAAGCCTTCGAATACGTCATAAGTTCTTGTAGGTCTTCTATTTTACCAAATAACACTGATCTTCTGTAAATAGTTATACGTTAATCTCCTCTTAATCAGTCCTACTAGTCGTTAATCAGACCTACAATTAAATATCACAGTTGAGGGAATACAACTGGAGAGAGTCCAGAGCTACAACTACCTGGGACGTACTATAACCAATGATGGAAAATGTAACATTGAAATAAACAAAAGAATAGGTATGGCAAAAAGTAATTTTAATGCCGTGAAAAATATACTAACAACAAACAAATATCAGCAGGGCTGAAACTAATAATGGTAAAGTGTTACATCTTCTCAGTATTCCTGTATGGTGCAGAAACATGGACATTAGATAAGAAAACAGAACAGAAAATTGAAGCCTTTGAAATGTGGATTTATAGAAGAATAGGTAGAATTGGATGGAAAGAAAAGAAAACAAACGATGAAGTTTTAAAACAACTGAAAACAAAAAGAGAACTACTAAATACACGTAAGACAAGACAAATTAAATTTTTGGGGCATGTTAAAAGACACAACAGCCTACTAAAAGTAATATTAGAAGGGAAAATACAAGGTAAAAGAGGCAGACAAAGACTAACATGGACGAGTAACATCAAAATATAGACAAGTCAACCTATGACAGCCTGCATCATCAAGCAAAGAAACAGAGTAGAATGGCGATCTGTGGTAGCCAACCTTCGTTGCGAAGAAGGCACTCGATGATGATGATGATGATGATGATGATTAATCTCCTCTGTCTTCGATGGTTTGACTAACTTACATCCGTAGTCCAAGGTAATCAACAACAGGGGGATAGTACGCATCCCTGTCTTACTCCTGATCTAACTTCGAAGTGATCTGTGTAGCCTACTGCTCTTTTGACTGTTCAGCTACTTTTGATGCTCAGACATTAGGTTGTTTAGATTTTGACTTACACCGTATGTTGTTAGTTACCCCATTAGTTCTCCGTTTACTCGGTCGAATACTTTTTCTTAGTTTATGAAAACTTTGTACACATTTTCAGTATGTTTTGTCGTCTATAATCTTAGCTATTTAATAATAGTGCGTCAGTGCATCCTCTAATTTTTTTTCGAAACCCCATTTGAGAATCGCTTAATTATAGTTCTCTTATCGCATTTTTTCCATAATTTTTTCTCATAACTTTCCCACATGGCTGAGAAGGGAGTTGCATTGATATTTACGGTTATCTCTCTTTCTTCCTGTCTTTTTTCAGTATAGGTACGATGATTGCCTGTTGCCAGTCCTGTTGAGCTTTCTGTTGTTGCCATGCTGTATTGAATATTCTGTGTACCCATGTAACTCTTGTTTTTCCTGCTGCTGCTACTATTTCTACGAATATGTTATCTATCCCCGGTGCTTTATTTCTTGGTGCATTTTGTATTGATTCTTCCATTTCTTCTTTCATAATTTTGGGTTCAGTGTTTTTGCATTATTGTATGGCTTTTGTTGTGTTATTATTAATTGGTGGCATGATCAATAGGTTGTCGAAATATTTCTTCCCATCTCTGTTGTATATGTTTGTTATTTTATATTGGCTGTTCATCTTTCTCATTCATGAGTTCAGTGGGATCGTGCTTTTCTGTTTTAGCTCTTGTTACTTTACTACTTTGTAGAAGCTTGTTGCGCAAGTACAGCCTTTATAGATATCTTTTATAATGTTGATAATTTGTGTTGGTGTTCCGTAATATTTCAAGATATACCATCATGACAATCTATGTATGCTGTCAAATGCTCTTTTCTTAAATCAGTGAAATTTCAGATTAATTGTTGTTGTTTTTCTGTATGTTCTTCTAGTATAATTTTTAGAGTGAACATTTGGTCCAAACATCTTCTCCCCTTTCTGAATCCTGCTTGCTCTTTGTGCATAATATTATCTACAGCATTTGTTATTCTGTTCAGCATGATTCTAAAGAAAACGTTGGAGACAACTAACAAACAGAGTTATTCCTCCCCAGTTTTTGCAATCTTTAAGACTGCCTCTTTAAAAGTAATTTGGTAATGATCCATTCTTTCCCGTACCTTGGAACTTTTTCTTCCACACCAAATTCTATTAAATAACATTTTTGAGTGGAATAATCTTTGAGTTTGAATGCTTTCAGCATCTGTGCGGTTATTTTATCTACGTCAGAGGTCTTATTATTAGCCATGTTTTTTTTTTACTGCTAGTTCAAATTCTGTTAAGGTGATTTTGTTTCTATGCTGATGCCTAATTGCGGGCTTGGTACATCTATTTCAAACTGCATCAGTTGTCTGGGATGCAGGCAGTTGAAAATTTCTTGGAAATTCTTAGTCCATATTGTTATATTTTAATTATAAGTTGAAGTTAGTAAAGTGCAATCTTTACTCAGAACAGGTCCGCCGTTTGATGTAATGGGGCTTGTTTCTCTATACTATATAATATACTATATACTATATAAGTCTCTCCCACTGTCTTGTGAGTGAGACTTTTTAATTAAAGGCTAGCGGAGTCAACCGTAGACAAACCGACGGAAGGCAACAGAAAACCACCGTCGTAACTTCTTTGTACAATCATGAATCGCCACAAATCACTGGAGTCTGTAGAAATGTGGTTTTACAGAAGAATGTTGAGAATACAATGGACAGCTAAGAAGAGCAATACAATTGTTCTGAAAGAGGTCAAAGCAAAAAGATAGCTAATTTACAATAATAGGAAGAAACATTCATCATTTTTTGGCCATGTAATGAGAAGAGAACAACTGGAATATATTGTAACAACTGGGAAAAATTGAGGGACGAAGAGATAGAGGGAACCGAAGAAAAAAAATACCATACCAGACAGCTAAAGAGAATGGCTTGGCAGAAGGTCAACAACAGAAATGATAAATAACTGTCAAGATAGAAAGTTGTGGAGAGACATGATCACCTACGCCAGCAGGCCCGGTACTTGTTGATGATGATATATACTTTGCTATTTCCTGTCTTTGAGTTTAATACTGCTTCAATTATCAAATGACCTATATATATTCTGTTATCTATTCTTGCTGAGCTTTTTACCTGATTATCTAAGTCTTTTTATGTTGCTTTAGTTGGTTGTTACCTAGCTCAGTCTTGCCACAAAACACGGTTAGTATATCATCTCACCTGTTTTCGATATGTTTCCTTGTGATGTCTTAGATCCATGCTTTTCTTTCAATTTAATTAAATCCAAAACTTAATTCTGCTGATGTTAATATTGATGTGTTGTGAATATCATATAGCACTTCTATATTAAATTCACTATTTCACCAAAAGCTTCTTTAAAAATAATATCCGAGTTCTAGATTAAATTGTCCTTTGATATTTTCATCTGTCAGTTTGTTACTATCAAATACAGAGCATTGAGGAGTAGTGGGAAATGCTCAAAAGATCAATTCAACAAACATCAAAAGAAGCAAGACCAGTAAAATAATCAATAAGAAGAAATGGATGATATAAGAAATACTATAGCTAATGGACAAAAGACGAACACATAGGAAAACATTTACATATAAAAGATTGCACAAAGAAATAAAAAATAAATGCAGAAAATCAAGGATAGGAAGGTAAAAACATAAATGTGCAGAAATGGGAAAACAACTAAAGAAAACACCAAAAAATGTATACACAATCAGCTGGATGAGTTAAAGGGAAAAGAAGGTTAAAATTTCAGGATGTGTGAAATCAATGGAAGGAAACATAATAGTGGGAGAAAAGAAATAATGGAAAGATGGACAGAATATATCAGTCAACTCTATGATGATGAAAGACCATAGTTAAACAATTCAAACAAAGACACAGGGCCACACTAATGCAGAGTGAAGTGGAGGAGACAATTCAACACATGAAAAGTGTCAAAGCTCCAGGTCTCGACAATATAACAATCGAAGATATAAATGTATTAGGAGAGCTGGGAATACAAGTCATAATAAAACTACTATATGACATATATAGCACTGGACACATACCCGAAGATCTACTAAAATCTATCTTTGTAGCTCTCCCAAAGAAGTCAGGCGCCACTGATTGTGAAGACTATCGCACTATTAGTCTCGTGAGCCATATGATCAACATATTACCAAAAATCATCATGAGACGTGTAAGGAACAAAATAAAACCAGAATTAAGTGAAGAACAATGTGAATTTGTGGAAGGAAAGGGCATCAATAATGCAATATACATCTTAATAACATTGATAGAAAGATCTATAGAGGTAAAGAAAGATTTATATATATGCTTTATATACTACACAAAAGCATTTGATAAAGTATAGCATGTTGAAAAAATGAATATGCTGGATAAATTAAACATTGATGGCAAGGATCTGAGAATCATAAAAAAGCATGTATGGCAACAAACAGCCTAAGAATTAGCAACCAAACAGGGACGTTCCAATATATAAAACGAGGATTGAGACAAGGTTGTGTTTTGTCGCCGGATTTGTAATCACTTTACAGCAAAAATATAATGAGTCAATTAGTAAAGGAAAAAAATGGAATTGAAGTCAATGGTCACAATATAAACAATTTGCGCTATGCGGATGACACGGTCATTAGAGCAGATACAGAGAATCAACTACAAGAAATGATTGACATAAATTAAAAGTTAGCAACAATAATGGTTTACGTCTGAACAATAAGAAAACAGAAGTATTAGTCATATCGATGAAACCATCATCAACATCATGCAACATAAAAGTATACAGGACAAATCTGAAAAAGTACAACGCGCAAAATACTTGGACATAATAATAACATCAAATGGAAGATTGTTTCTTCAGCTTCAATTGTTTCCCTTTTTCATTAGAGAATTCATGTTGCACCAGTAGTGATAAACGAGCGTCGACCACATTATCGCAAAAATAATGTGCTGGAGGTCTGTCAAATTTATGGTCACTAACACCATATTCCCCATACGTCACTTGGCGTGACCAGGGCACTTTACTTTTTACTTTTATAGTCGTGATAACTTTACTTAAAGTTACAACTGATTAGATATTCATTTCTTGTTTGTAATTATTGATTCTGGGCTTTTTTGACCGCTAATTTCTGCATGTTTATGAATCAATAATGTATACAGAATGAAAATAATTCAACATTTGAACAGAAATGATGGTGATATGAGGAGGAGATAAACATACACTAATCGCAACAGTAAAGTGCCAACAAGCAAATATTTAAGAACATAATTCCCCGAAGATGATTACATGGAAAAAGTCAAAGAAATAAAGATCCAATGCAAACAAATATGCCCAATGTTTATTCCTGATTATAAATAAGACTGTTAATTGCGGTGCTATTTTTCTTACTTTTGCACTACTCTTGAATTCGCTCAGTTTGATCCTGCACTACGAGAATAACTGTAGAGGTTACAGAAATTATTGAAGTCCCAGAGAGCATTAAACGCTGCTTTCTCCGTTATCGTTCAACAACAGATGACGCTACAAAGATAAGCAGCAGCCAAGATAAATGAGGGATCAACTACCAATGGGAGAGAACTCTAGCCTGCGAAAAATGTAAACAAATCCATAAACTATACACAAAGTGATTTGTTGTTTTCTGTTTCTTTAAGTCTACAAATGCAAAAACGATATAGATATGCCTTACAGGTTGGTTTTTGAGGATTTGAAACACGCACGATTTTGGGTTAACGTGGTATCGTAATTTTCTGTTTGAAATACACTTTATCATGCACATTTTTATCGAATAATGATTGCAGCGATAAATACAGAAATAGACTAGTGAAATAGCAGTGGAAATAAACATAGAATAAGAACATTTCACCCCCAAATCTCAGGTCATATTACAGGACAGACAGGAATAACGGAATGAATGATGTTAAAAGGATTTACACCTGAAACACCTAAGGAACACATGTGAATATTAGAAAACGAAAGTGAATACTACAGGACAAAGGTGAATTTTAGAGGACAAACAAGGCAACCTGAAAACCAGGAGATAAAAGTAAATATTCAACCGTGGACGGACACTCGAAGACAAACGTGGAATACTAGAGAACAATAATGAAAACTGGACTTCCGGGAAGATGGCGACTACGTTCGCGGGCCTTTAGAAAGTGCCATTACTGAAACAATTTTCCGGCATTTTAACAGATTTAACTTTTTTTTTTTCGATTTACTCCAATGAATTGGAGCTGAAAGTGACTGTGGGTACTCTCTTCTCAGTGATGTTGTTTGAAATTGTCGCCCAGGCAGCCGACTTGCCTGGCACTAAAGTTCGACCTTGCTAAAGCCATAACCGACAATGCAAAATGGCTGCATGTCATCTCGTTTCTGCCTAGACTAACTTCACACTTAAACCGTTTCGGTTGCTTTATTGGTTTTAAATGAGTGTTTTCAAGGATATTGAATTGAGCAGGTTATTGTGCACCATTCTTTTTATTAAAGCAGTTTGCAATCGTCGTATATGCTGCCGATAAAGGCCGCACGCTAATCGGCATTCTGAACAGAATTTTCCAACGTGCTTTAGTGGGAGCTGTGACATGAGTGAAGTGGATATGGGGAATTTTCAACTGCATTGCTTGCTGCTTGCATGCTTGCGTTCGCCCAATGACTTAAGGGGTGTACCTCGTCATCATCCGCCCTTAAAAGGACGTTAAGTAGGCGTGTCTGCGTTGTGTTGTGGTTTACAGTATAACTGTGATATTTGCGCCTTTTGGCCCAACACATCCGACTTCAGCATGGCAGTTTTAAATACCGGGTTGTCTTCCCTCTTCGATCCCTACTCGTTTGGCCAGACTAGACAGGTCAGTCTGTTACTAGAGGCACCACGGAGAGGTGAAGCAGGTTCTGGATAGTTCAGGTTCACCGATCCTGGCGCAAGCCATCAGTTGTGGGTCGCTGACAACTTCCAGCTCTGGTGCTGGGAGGCGCGCCTTCGGCTCCGAAACTGCAGTGAAACCGACTCCATGAACAGAAAAAGTAAAAACTAGGACATTTATGTATCAAAACTAAATGTAGGATAAATGTAAGAATTACTTTATATTTGTAAGAACTACATATAGGTACTACGATGTAGGTTCGTAGTGTTATTCGTCACCCACCTCTATTCTGGGAGAATAGTTCGATTTTATCTAATGAGTCGATGCCTATCAACTTTGCTTCTCTTATAAGTTTTCTCTTCAGCGCCTCTCTCTGGGTCTTCCCATTTTTCTGTATCCTGATAGAAGAGTCTGTTTTCGAATTCTCTTGTTGTCTTTTCTCGGCATATGTCCAACATATGTCCATCTCTTCCTAATTGTAGATGAGATTGTTGTTTGCGTGCCATTTCTCTTTTCTCAATGTTTATATTATTTACAGGATGAGCTTATGTTTATTCTATTGCAATATGTTGACTGGAGTACATTGTGTATTTTATTATATGTAGATCTGACAATATTTGTGAAATACTCTTTACAAGCAAAATAGATAAGATATAATATTAGAGACACGTTTGACGTTGGTAACTATCCTTAACATATTTTTATCTGCAATGATTACAATCCAATTCTGTGTCACACGATGTTCCAGGATTATAACATTGTTGCGTGTTTATTGACGAAAACAAACAAACAAACAAACAAACAAACTAAATCACAGAGTTGCTGGAAAATGTATATACATACAATAAAAGAACTAAAAATACAATTTTCAGGTTTATGAAAAGACAAAACTAAATATTCCAACTTTCATTTCAAAAGCTCTTCAACGAGGAACAAACACAAAAGAAATAAACATAATATCTAACAACTTTGAAGACAAATAAACAGTTAAGAAAATGGTAGCGAAGTAGAGTATCACTGCTATTCAACAACCCTTACATTGAAGCCTTGGTTTGGTTCATGAGTGCTTTGTAGTTATTGCATCACGTTGTTATCTGATGCACGCTTCTAGCAATTGCCTACCATTTTTGCTCTATCAAGACATTGTACATACGTTATATTATGTCATCTGCAAAAGCGAGAGTGCGCCCCAGCCCAGAACTGTTCAGCTCCGCTACCTTGACATTGAATATATTTAAAAAAGCAAATGATGACGGCGATCCTTGAAATATATGACATTTTTGAGAACCTTCCCATAGACATTCTCCATAGTAATAATGCGATATTCGCCGAGTGTGAACTTATCTTTGTCCGGTTTAGGAATCGGAACCAAACGGCTGTGCAACCATTTTTCTGGGCCGTCCCGGATTCTGATACTCTGAAGTCTGTAGTAATTTTCCTTACTATATCAAGTTCGGCCTCCTTTATTAGGTTATATCTTGTACCATCCGGCCCTGGGGCGCTGTCTGTGACTTTCTTGATTGTGCAAATTACATCCTCAAAAGTGATCGGGTTTTCGGGGAGTCCTTGTCCTAGTGACGTTGAAAGTGTTTTTTTATTTTTGTTACCATGATCACTACCCACAGTACAAATCTATAGGTGCTCCAATATCGCCCTCGAGAATCTTGAGAAATTCCGAGGAGAATCCTGGACCACATGTACGAACTCCGTAGCACGGCCACTAAAAGTGTGTTTCTAACCATCTGACGCGAATCCATGTTACATGATCTGTTTGCGCAGTGTACCTCTCCAGCAATTCCCTGCCCTTTTGCTCATTTGTAAATATCATTTTTCCCGAAGTTTCCTTGATGACATAGTTAGCTCTAAGACATGTTATCTTCATGCCAGCATGGAGAGACTAAAACGCTGCTACCTTTTCGTGAATCGATTCATCGCTCTCTTTTATTCTCTACTGACATTTTTGGAAATTACTGGTGACCTTTTTTCATGTTCCACTCAAGATCCTTCTTTTGATAAGGTTCGGAAGGGTTCAATTTTTGACATGATTGCCATAGTTTCAGCGTGCATTAGCCAGGACAACTCAACCACCTGATGCACAACGGGGGATTAAATGACAGGTCACATTTTTTCTCTAGGTCCCCATGCCCACTATTTGTTGGCAAAACGCAGATAATTCCGATCGAATTTACCTAAAAGGATTCCCTGTCGTCTGGATTTCCTTGGCGCTCATGTATGGATGCCCACAGCACAGGGTAGGTTATCGCTGCCATTGTAGTTGAAGCCATCCCAGCGAGTGTCCAGTACAGCCTGTTTTAAAACCAATGAAAGATCAATGTCTGAATCCATTGTCCTCTTGGTGAGTCGTGTCATCCGCCCACAGTTTATCACGGTCAGGTCGGTACCTGCAAGGGCAGAATCTAAGTCTCTAATCTGGGGGTTGTCTTAATATTTAAAACACCACATCTGTCATAAACTGTAATGGTGTAACCTCGTGAGGAGTCCGACTAATAAGTATTTTGGAATAACATTTGATAGGAATATTTCCTTCAATCAACACGTGAGCTATGATATTCAAAAGGCAAGGAGAGGTGTCAGTGCGATCAAGATAATAGCCAAGGCGAACCTCCAGATATTGTTTCCATTCACGCTCATGCAGACTGTGGTGTTCTCAGAACTCGATTATGGTTTGGGTATGCTCACTCTCTCGTCAACTCAATTTAAAAAGTTGGAAAGGATTTAGAATGAGGGTCTAAGGCAGTTCTCGGATGTACCAGAGATACTTACTTGATTTACCATGTTTACAAGCATTAGAGTACGACATATATCTGATCTGGTCCGGGCCTATTTGGACGTGGTGAGAAACATAAATTGTATCTTGCTTTCAGAATTTGATCCAGAGGGCAAGCGCTTCTAGCGAGGAAAATCCTGGATAACTGAAGCGGAAGAGTCCATACGGAAAGAATGTGATCTGAATTATACTATCTATATTATGGCTGTCATTAATTGGATAAATGTTACAGCGGAAATAAAAGAGGCTAAACAAAGTAATCATTCAGCAAGGCAGGGAATGTTGCATCTGGGGCTTCGGAGCTACCGAAGTTGTAATAAGGGATTCAATTGAAAAAGTGTCGTCACCTCAGGATCGTATCATCTACATGGATTGTTCTGTGTCCTGCGAAGAGCGCAGTATTTGGGGTTTTTTTGGCGTACCAAAATGGGGCAGAAGTGGATGGGGAATCTGGCAAGTATAACACACGATGTCAAGAATGGAGATAGGAGCAGCAACAACGATGATAACGTGGCTTGTAACACAGAAATGGGATCACGAATCTTGGTGACAGACTCGGAAAGTATGCTACAGAAGATTAATAGACAGTCTCTGAAGTAGGAGTGGATACAATTCTTGGATGGCTCTGTAGTAAACTTGTGTCATCACCATCACGTACGGAGCCTGCTGGCGTCGGTGATCATGTCTCTCCACAACTTTCGATCTCGGCAGCTATTTATCATCTCTGTAGTTGACCTTCTGCCAAGCCATTCTCTTAAGCTGTCTGTTATTTTTTCTCTTTGCTTCCCTCTATCTCTTCGTCCCTCGATTTTTCCAGTTGTTACAATATACTCCAGTTGTTCTCTTCTCATTACATGGCCAAAAAAGGATGAATGTTTCTTCCTAATATTGGAAATTAGCTCTCTTTTTGCTTTGGCCTCTCTCAGAACATCTTCATTACTATTCTTAGCTGTCCATGGTACTCTCAACATTCTTATGTAAAACCACATTTCTACAGACTCAAGTGATTTTCTTGTCTGTTGTCCTATTGTCCATGATTCGCATCCATATGTGAAGACTGGCTCTACGTAACATTTAAGAACTCTTTTTCTTGTTTCTAGTGTCAAAATTAGATTGTATAGTATCTTCCTCATTTTTTGAAAGCTGCTTTTGCCTGAGCCATTCTGCATCTCACCTCTTTTGTGCATCTTCCGTCTGAGGTTAACAAAGTTCCCAAATATTTAAATTCATTTACCCGTTTTAATATTGTTCCACTTGTCTTTATTTTGCACTGAGGTGATGTTTTTTTCTTTGTTGTTACCATTACCTCTGTCTTTGTTGTGGCTATTCATGATTGTACAAAGAAGTTACGAAAGTGGTTTTCTGTTGCCTTCCGTCGGTTTGTTTACGGTTGCCTCCGCTAGCCTTTGACTAAAAAGTCTCACCCACAAGACAGTGGGGTTGTTTTACTTCGGGGTACCCTCCCTTAGCCTTTTACTCTCCCGAGCTTACCTGCAAGGCAGCAGGGCAGCCACAGGTTGTACTGTCTACTGCATACAGTAGCAGGTAACATTACCCGACCTGACAAGCTTGTGTGGACAGCAATAAAACAGCCGATACGCTGATGGGTTAGCTCTGGCTTTGAATGTGGCCTTTATTCTGGACAAAGTGGACATCGCCAAGTTTGTTTTTCATTCTTTAAGAGATTAGGAGGAGAATGGGTTGAGCAATGACATAATTGGCAGACTGAGGTGTCTACAAGTGGAAAAAGGGTCTGGTCGATCTGGAGTTTTAAATGAAAAAGTAGATATATCTACAATCAATACTTTACAGGAATAATGAGTCTGTAGACGTCTCGAGAAATGCTTGGATGGGCAGTGGAGCGGGTATAGAGATTATCTGACTGCAATGAAACTTATTCCATGAATAGAATAGAGTAGCATAGAAAAGAATAGAATGGAGTATCATAGAAAAGAATAGAATAGAGTAGCATAGAAAAGAATAAAATAGAGAATCGCTGCATCAATAAATCTAAAACGTGGAAGCCATATGGTAACATTTAGTGTTATGACGATTCAGTCTTATGCTTTATTCATGGCTGAAGAAAGATTTTAAGAAGTTTGGATGAAGACTGCTTGGAGGATGGGGGGTCACAGAGAGAGAAAGAGAGAGAGAGAGAGAGAGAAAGAGAGAGAGAGAGAGAATACAGGAGAAGAGGGGCATCAGTGAAACATGTCCAAAGAACCGATTTGTATCATGAACGAAATGACTTTAAGAATTAATTCCCTTGAGGCTTCAAGAGCGAAAACTGGCTACGTGGCGGCTCTCATGAGCGAACCGAATACAGTCACCTGAGAAGCACGAGAAAATACAAGTAACACGCATGCCTTTGGAGTCCCATTATCAAGGGAATTAAAGTGGACTGCCACAGGAATACCAGCGCCACGAGGGATATGTTTCTCCCTGGAGCGATCGCTCAAATGTCTGTTCGATTTAGATCAGAGCATTACATGGTCAAGCTGAAAAAAATAGGAAAATAGTGGAGGGGGAATCGCCAGGTCGCATAGTGTAATATCCAATTTCCCTGAAGAAAGTGTTGACCTTTTTAATATAAGAAAGGTCTGGTCGCGCTCTCTCTCTCTCTCTCTCTCTCTCTCTCTCTCTCTCTCTCTCTCTCTCTAATATACATTACACTCACAAACACAGACGATGTAAAGTATTTTGTTCATGTTGCAGTATAGACATTTTTCAAGTAAGCGGTAGCAGGAAACAATTGCCATCGGACAGGCCCAGTGATGATATAAATAATGTTTATGAAAGTCGCGAATAAAGTCAATGGCGTAGACATGACAGATATTGTGAGTACAATAAGCACAAGAAATAAATGCTGTCACATTCATATCGTCGGCATGTAATTTGTGTGTGTGTAAACAAAACAATTCGCGTTAATAACACTTTCATGCAGCCTTCTATGACGTACATATATATATATATATATATATATATACACACACATAGTACAGGTAGACAGGCAGATAGAGAGTAATGGACAGGCAGACAGACAGACAAACAGACAAACAGGATGGACGAATAAATGAATGGATGGATGGATGGATGGATGGGTGGGTGGGTGGGTGTGTGAGTAGGTGGATGGATGGGTAAATGGGTGGGTGGATGGATAGGTGAATGGGTGGGTGGGTGGATGGATCGATGGATCGATAGATAGATAGATAGATAGATAGATAGATAGATAGATAGATAGATAGATAGATAGATAGATAGATAGATAGATAGATAGATAGATAGATAGATAGATAGATAGATAGATAGATAGATAGATAGATAGATAGAGATAGATAGATAGATAGATAGATAGATAGATAGATAGATAGATAGATAGATAGATAGATAGATAGATAGATAGATAGATAGATAGATAGATAGATAGATAGATAGATAGATAGATAGATAGATAGATAGATAGATAGATAGATAGATAGATAGATAGATAGATAGATAGATAGATAGATAGATAGATAGATAGATAGATAGATAGATAGATAACCTGCAGACTTAGTCTGAGGTTGAGCAGAACGTGCATCGCCAGGATGTGTTCTCAACTACATATCATTTCAGTAAGCATGAACTTACATACGTATGCTATTTATGTTCATTTATACTCTTTAACTACAAATAGCTGTGGAAAGAAGATGAACTTCTTTCTTTTCACTTCATTCTGGCCATAGAAATTAAAAACAAAAAGAGTTGCATCAGCATAACGTCGATCCCATTCTGTCAAACGAAATCGGATCATGGAGAAATTATTAACAAGTTAGAAGACCATTACAGGAAATGGCAATGTAGCCCTACAGAAAAAGGTTGAGATTACCACAAGTAGCTAAAAATTGCAATAAAGTCATCTTGTATGAGACCGGTGCACAAAGAAAACGTTTGAATATCATTATAAATGCACGTGCGTGGTAGTAGTTGTCGTAGCCACCGTCAGTCACAGTGGACTATGGGTTACAGCAGCTCCCCTAGGAAATGTTATCTATATCTCCCCCCCCCCCCCCGGGTTATTCTCCTTTCTGTGAATGTGTCTGATTCTTGCTTGAGTTGTAGCTTTAGAGTATGTTTCCAAAGATTGCGGTCTGTAACTATGTCTTCCCAGGCTGTCGGTTTATGTTCAGAGTCTATATGTTACGTTTGCTCACATCTTTAAATCGGAGTTTTGGACGCAAATTATTCTTTTGGCATCTGCTTATTTTCCATTAATTATATATTTTGGAATGCGGCCATTTTTCTTACGGTGTAAGTGGCCAAGTCAGCGTAACCTACGTTGTTTGAGCAGCGTGTAGATGTTCGGGAGGCCTGTGCGAGTGAGGACCTCCATGTTTGAAACCAATATGGCAAATGAAATAAAAGAAGGAGCGAGACAGACGAAGATATTGACAAACAAATATTGAGTTATTGAGGGTCATCATCATTGCACTCCGAACATTTCCATAGGTGCTGAGATTCCCTCTTTAGCAAGTCTGACAGTGTCTAGCGACTGACGATTCAAGTTCTCTGTTTGTTGATTAGTTTTCTTACACGCCCACTAAGTTTCTGGACGATAAAGAAAATTAGGCAGTTTAGCACACTTTTTGAAAAAGGTCAACGGTAATTAAATTCAGTAAAAATTAATACATGAAGCGACGTGATTGTCAAATTCGTCGGCATGACACCTGCTGATAAATGTTGAACAAAAATAATCTGCAAACAAAATATGATGTGTTTATGCAAGGTCAATAAACACATGTTTTCTTGAATTTCGTAAAGTGCTATTTAGGTATAAAAGTAAAAGTAAAGTACCCCCGTCACGCCAAGTGGCGTTTAGGGAATATGGTGTTAGTGACCATAAATCTTACAAACCTTCGGCACATGATTTTTGGGGCAATATGGTCGGTATTACGCCCGTACCGCTTTACTTTCCCAGAAAAAAAATCCGGTACCCATTAAAGGCTGGGGGAACCTGGAAGCCGTCGGTTGGGATCGAACCCTACCTCTTGTCCTTTGTAGTCCAGTTCACTAACCACTGGGCTATCGCGGCTACCGTTATTTAGGTATAGTCCTAAACATTTCGTAGCAATTATGGTCCAATATGTTCAGAGCATAAACACTCTGCTCAATTTATAAACGGAATATTTTATGTGCGCATAGTTTTAGTTTGTGCTAACGGAAATAAATTAGATGCAATTGAAAACAAAATAAAAATACTTTGTATACCGTAGAATGAATTCAAGACTAGTGCATAACAAGAAATAGAATAGACACAACGTTACAACAATAACTATAATCTCGAGAAGATGCTTGGCATATTTCAGTGATGTGTTAAGAAGAGACAAAAGAGAATCACACAGCAAGTCCTCAAATTTGAACAAGAGAATAGAAGAAAAAGAGGCCGACCTAAAGAAATACAATAACTATGGCTGACATCGGCTAGAAAGGACAATAGATAGTTCTAATTTATGACAGTACACAAAAATGCTATTTATTTCTTTCTTCTCTTTCTTTCTTCACATCGTCTTTTATTCGTTCGGGTGTCGATGGATATTCAAAGTTATGGCTCTCGCCCTTTGACAAGGTAACTAATATTTTTATTAATGCTGTTATACTAATCTACTTATTAATACCACCAAAGTCATTATGATAAAAGATCTCCATAAAACACACTTAAATACGTGCACATGAGAATGTATATGTAGAACGTTTTAAAAATAAAACTGTTTTCCATGCCATGACACCAAGCTATCTACGTAGTAGTATCTTCTCTCTTTCTCGTCCGCGATCTTTTTCCCTGTATTTTGCTAGTTTTAACCAAGTATTTCAACTTTCCTCTTATCATGATGTGTCCAAAAAATGTTGATTGTTTCTTTCTGATGTTTCTTAGGAGCTCCCTTGTTGTGCTGGCCTGTTTGAGAATTTCACCGTTGGTCTTTTTAGCTGTCCAGGGAACTTTCAACATTCTTCTGAGAAATACCATCCTTGGGGTCTCTAATCGTCTTTTCATTTGTTTGTCTACTGTCCATGATTCGTTTCCATAGGTCTGAATTGGTTCTATATAGCACCGACGAAATCTCTTCTCATTTCTTATGACATAAACTTGTTGCATAAGACGATTTTAATTTTCTGAAATGCTATTTTGGCCTGGGCTATTCTGCTTTTTATTTCTGTGGTGTATCTTCACCCATACATTCACAATTTAGCGCGTTTCTTTATGTTGACAGTTTCAGTTCTTTTAATAATTTCCAGAAAAAAAATGTTAGTTCTGTGTGATGAATTTTCCAAGGTTAATCATTTTTAACAGCAAATATACGAAAATAAAGTTTCCAAAACTGTCGTTGATTTTAGTCAGTAAGTCACAAAGCTAAAGTTTTCTAATAAAATTAGTCGTATTTAGTCATACATGTACAAAGCTAACGTTTTCCAATAAAGTTAGTCGTATTTAGTCAGAAATACTCAAAGTTAAAGTTTCCATATAGGCCAGACATTTCAAGGTGAATTTCGTTGATTGATTAGGTTCCATTTCACGAGAAAGTCGTGATTGGACTGCGAGTCTGACACCATCCTATTTTCGCTGACTTTTCTTGAAACATCTCAATCGAATCTATATTTTTCATAGACTTAGAAATTATTTTGCTTGATTGGTTTTCATTTTCCATTTGTATTTTCATTACGTCAATACTGATGTTTTCACTTCTACTTGTGTCCACACTATCAGTTGCTATTTCAAAAGATGTCACTCATCAACGAAATAAATCCGTTAGAAAAATGTTTGAAGCACAAGGTCACTTTAATCTTCGAACAAGCTACCTGTACAACTGAAATAAACTGAAATAGGAATGGCAAAAAGTAATTTTAATGCCATGAAAAATATACTAACATCAAAACAAATAACACCAGGGCTAAAACTAAGAATAGCGAAGTGTTATATCTTCTCAAAATCCCTATATGGTGTAGAAACATGGACATTAGACAAGAAAACAGAACAGAGAATTGAAGCCTTTGAAATGTGGATATATAGAAGGGTAGAATTGGATGGAAGGAAAAGAAAACAAACGATGGAGTCTTAAAATAACTAAAAATTTAAAGAGAACAACTAAACACAATTGAAACAAGAAATATGCGATTTTTGGGCCATGTTAATACACACAACATTCTACCAAAAGTAATCCTGGAGGGAAAATACAAGGTAAAAGAGGCAGACGCAGACCAAGACTAACATGGACGAGTAACATCTAAAGATGGACAAACCAGCTTATGACAACCTGCACCATCAAAGCAAGAGACAGAGCATGATGGCGCTCCATGGTAGCCAACCTTCGTTGCGGAGATGGCACTCGATGATGATGAGAAAAATGTTCGAAGCACAATGTCACTTTAATCCTCGAACAAGCTACAAGGAATGACAAAGTTCTTGTTAAAGTGACTTTTTCACTTCTTCTTTCGCAATGTTCATCAGTAATAAAGCGATATGTTACAAGATGGTCTATCACTGATTATCTAGCTACAGTGTAACGTAACAACGTTCCCCTATCTCCTAGCTCCCATGTTACAAGATGATGTATCACTGATTACCTAGCTCCAGTGTAACGTAACATGTTCCCATATTTCATAGATTCCATGTTACAAGATGATGTATCACTGATTACCTAGCTCCAGTGTAACGTAACAGTGTTCCCCTATCTCCTGGCACCCAAGTCAAAATATGATGTCTTGCTGATCCCATAACTGCTGTAATAAAAGATGATTCTCTCTCCTAACCTTCTTGATCCTCTAGATACCTTACCAGAAGATCATGTCTCTCTAAGTCAGTAGCTCCCAATAAACACCACAATGTGTCTCCACTCCTGGAGCCGATTTGATGTAAAGATGATTTCTCCCTCATCTCCTAGATCCCATGTGAGTTATTTCATTTATCTGCCACCTTCTAGGTCTGCCTTATCATCTTTCCATTCATTCTGAGAGTTCAACCCGTCAGGAGTGAACTGACACGATGTACTGTGGACAGAGTATTGTGGACATGATCGCCTACGATAAACGGTACGACACATGATGATGATGAAACTTGTAAAAATTAAATGCTCTAAAGTACGTATGGCACATTACCAACAAGGCATCTAAATTAAAACTAATGAGAGCATTTGTTTCCCCATAACATGTGCTTGTGATAATGGTCAATCTAGCAAACAACAGTGAAGAAAAGCGATTCATTCGAAAAAAATGCTACTGAAAATCCTTGGCAAATAACATTGATAAAAAAAAAGAGCAATGAAGACACATTAAGAGATTTAAACACTGGTAAGATCTGGTTTATCTTATAGAGGATATTATAATACTATGATTATGTCAAAAATATGGGATGAAAAGAACAATAACGGTTTGAACAAAACGAGATAGGGGCAGATCAAGAAGAAGATAGATCAAAAGACAGCAAAGAGACCTTGGACATGATAATAGAAGTCGGAGAGATCTCTTAGCGACGGAGGTTCTTTTCGACAGGCTGTGGTGAATGTAACGTTCTGTAAACAATAACGCAACTTGATGATGATCCGGTTTTGACGTCTTTCTGTTACCACTACGTGATTTGCTTTTTAGTTGCTTCTTTTAAGAAGTTTTCATGAATACATTTGTTTGGTTACAAAGAATTTGAGAATAAATTAAGAAATTGTGTGTTTTATATTCTGTTGTTCATAAAAAATACTAAATCTATGCATCAATCCGCTGCTTTGCTTTTTACTTTGAGTTTGATGAGATTTCCAATTTTGCAAACAATGACTTATAATAGTTGATTTCGTTGTTTTCATATTTTTGCTGATAACATTTTCAACAATATGATATTACAGTTGCTGGATAGGACAAGATTTAACAAGCCGACGTTTCGGCATGAAATATGTTCAACGGGAACAACAAAAACTAAAACATAATGTTAACAATCAGTAGAAACATGTGTAGTCAACAACTGGATATGTCTTCTTTATTTCGTCGTGATTTATCCACAAATCGTAAACATCAAATTGTTATTTATTCTATTGTATCCACTTTCCGCGGCTAAATCTGGTACTCATATCTAAAACCTCTTTTATTGATATCCTCACTTGGAATCTCTTACCTGCCGTCCGTGGATTGTGAGATGAATGTCTCTAGAGATAAAGTGACAGACAACTAGTGACGAATCGTTCACAAACATCAAACATGTTCATTATTCTCCTCTAGGGTCATCTAAGATGGTAGAGCCCACCTGTGTCAGTTACATACAAGATGGATGGTTTCCTTGATATCCTATATAGAGATATAGCAAGCTGGTAATAAACACTGGTCCAAATGCTGGAGACCTTAACGAGTCAAGATACGGTTTCTAGAAATGTACAAGAAAAAAAGTTGTCTCTGACAGATTCTCCCCTGGACGCAAAATCTATTGTCACTCAAGATTGATAATACCAAACCATCAGTATTATTCAGATTTCCAGGTTTCTTTGATGCTGTTAACTCCTGATTTTCTCTAGAGGTAGGCGATGGATTTCATTTTATCAGTTGGACATCGTGACTTATGTCTTCTTCTTCTTTCTTTCCTCATTTGCCTTTTAGCGTTGAGGGGAGATATAAATTGCGGTCTTTTGCTTTTCTGTTCGCCTCTGCTGCTGTTATGTTTCCAAATGCTTCTAACATTCCGTCAATCCATTTTTTTCGTGGTCGGCTCATGGGTCTGGTGTTCTCTCAACGTTTATTGAAGGATCATTGTGTTGTATTTTGATCTTTCTGCCTTGTCACTTGGCCAACCAATTTTATCTGTTGTTTCTTTATATATTCTATGGCGGGGGTTATTCCTAACTTTTTTTCTGAGTTCCTCATTTCTGACTATCTCTCAGGCTGTTTCCTGTCATGCGTCTAACACATTTCATCTCCTTAGTAGTTCGTATTGTTCTTGCATCTAGGGTCCATTGGTAGCACAACGTTGGAATGGAGGTTGTATTATAGAGTGCCCGTTTTGCCTCTTGAGTTATTTCCTAGTTGGACAATGGTTGTGATATCTGTCCAATGATTTGACACGCTTTATTGTATCTTGAGTCTATCTCTGCTGTTTGAGAATTATCGTTTGTCACTAGACGTCCTTGGTATTTAAATTCCTCTACTATGTCTTATACCAATGAAGAAATTCTCACAGAGGCCAACACAATAAGGGAACTCCTAAAAAACATCAGAAAGAAACAATCAAAATTTTTTGGGCACATCATGAGAAGAGGAAAGTTTGTATACTTGGTTACAACTGGCAAAATAAAAGGAAAGAGAGATCGCGGGCGACAAAGAGAGAAAATACTGCAAGGCTTGGTGTCATGTCATGGAATACAGTCAACAATAGAGCTGATACAATGCACTATGGATAGAAGATTGTGGAAGGACATGATCGCCTACACCAACCGGTATGGTACATGATGTTGATGATGATGACTATGTCTTATAGACTTCAAAAATCCAAGTACATATTGCATATAATTAAATTAATAAACAAATTGGTCAATCAACATCTTCTTCCTCTTCTTTCTTGTGTGTTGATAGGAATTGGTGAGAATCTGTGAATGAGATGTCGAAAAGAAATTTAAAGTCTGGTGTTTGGAGAAGTATGTTTCAAGCACAGTAAAAGTATGACGAAACCTTAATGAATACAGCATGCATAACCGGCGAGCTACGTGAATTATCATAGTTCACACATTGCGCCATCTAATGAAAAAGAATTGAGTACTAAATAGTCGGGGAGCTCGATAGCTCAGTTGTTAGTGAACTGGACTACAAAGGACAAGATGTAGAGTTCGATCCCAATCGACGGCTTCCAGGTTCACCCAACCTTTAATGGGTACCGGATTTTTTTTCTGTAAAAGTAAAGCGGTACGGATGTAATACCGAACACACTACCCCAAAAATCATGTGCTGAAGGTCTGTAAAATTTATGGTCATCAACATCATATTCCCTATACGCCACTGGACCTGACGGGGGCACTTTACTTTACTTACAGTAAAAGTATGACGAGACCTTAATAAATACAGCATGTATAACCGGCGAGCTACGTGAATTATCATAGTTCATACATTGCGTCATCTGATGGAAAGACTTGATTACTAACTACATGTATATAGTCGGCTGTTTAGTTGACAGATCACCTTTACTGCACATCGAACAACATTATTGTGCACATACTCTCTACCCCAGTGATCAGCACCGCCAATATTTGCTAGCAAAAGCGCTGAAGTCGGTCTCAACTCAGACACAGTGACTCATTAGGACCGTCGAAGACCTTGAAAAGAATCAGCTGTTAATGTAGTCAGTCCTATTTTTTTTTTTAATGGGCAATCAGTTTCAAGATTCAGTTAACGCAAGAAATGTAATAGTAAATAGGTTTCCAATGTTCAAACTGATGGAACTGATTGGGAACAAGAACTCATTGTGTCTAAGTATCGAATCTAATGACATAGTTAGTACACAGTATCACACTTACAAGTCAGGAACCCATTTACTACGCTTCAATGCGCTTCGGTCTCTTAGTGGCCAGAAACTGAAGAATCGATTCCCGTGTTACAAACAATTTGTGAGAGACGTAGTATATTAAAAGGCTCTACTTCTCAATGTTTTGTTCATCTTCGATTCTTGGCTATTCTCTAGTCTATAGATATACTCATGTTTTTGTATCTGTCTGGTTTAAGAAAAACAATGTTTGTAATATTGGTACAATATGTTTATTATTGGTACAATATGTTTATTATTGGTACAATGTGTTTAATATTGGTCATCATCATCAGTGAATGCCATCTCCGCAACGAAGGTTAGCTACCATGGAGCGCCATTCCACTCTGTTTCTTGCTTTGATGGTGCAGGTTGTCATAGGCTGATTTGTCCATCTTTTGATGTTACTCGTCTATGTTAGTCTAGGTCTGCCTCTGCATCTTTTACCTGCTATTTTACCCTCTAAGATTACTTTTAGTAGGCTGTTGTGTCTTTTAACAAAAATCGCATTTGCCTTGTTTGAATTGTGTTTTTTAGTTCTCTCTTCATTTTTAGTTGTTTTAAGACTTCATCGTTTGTTTTCTTTTCTTTCCATTCAATTCTGTATATTCTTCTATATATCCACATTTCAAAGACTTCAATTCTCTGTTCTGTTTTCTTATTTAATGTCCATGTTTCTTCACCACATAGGAATGTTGAGAAGATATAACATTTTGCTATTCTTAGTTTTATATTTTTCAAGACATTAACATTACTTTTTGCCATTCCTGTTCCTTTGTTTATTTCAGTTTTACATTTTCCATCACTACAACTACCTTGGCCATACTATATGGTTCAGGGTAGTTGTAGTGATGGAAAATGTAAAACTTAAATAAACAAAAGAATTGGAATGGCAAAAAGTTCTGAACTGTCTCCAGGTCTATTCCTTCAATTTTGATATCCACTTGTGGGTTTTTGAGTATTTTCTTTGTTTATGATCAAAGTTTTAGTCTTTTTGATATTCATATCTAATATTTTTTGCTTGTCATGTTTAATTCATTAAGTAATTGTAGATCTTTAGCATTTTCTGCTAGTAGTACAGTATCATCAGCATATCTTAGGTTATTGATTATTTTTCCATTAATGTTTAGGCCTGGCATATCTATGATGTTTTTAAAGATTTGCTCAGTGTATAGATTGAACAAGCTTGGTGATAGGATGCATACCTGTCTTAATCAACTTTTTTATATCAATGGGTGTAGAGTTCTCTTTGTTATATTTTATTATTGCTATATGCTCCCAATATAAATTACATATTAGTCGTATGTCCATGTCATCTAGATGTATCTCTTTTAGGCTTTCTATAAGTTGTTTGTGGTGTACTTTATCAAAAGCTTTGGCATAGTCTATGAGGCAGGCATATATTGGTTTGTTTACTTATGTGTACGTTTCGATTAATGTTCTCATGCAGAATATGGCCTCTTTTTTTCCCACTATTTTTCCTAGATCTAAATTGCTGCTCATCTAATTCAGTATTGATTTTATTCTGAATCCTTCCTTGTATAACCGTTAGTAAACGTTTTGTAATATGGCTCATTAGGCTTATTGTTCTAAAATCACTGCATTCAACTGCACCATTCCTTTTAGGCAACGCAATGAAAGTTGATGTTTTTAGTTGATTTGGTATGTATCATGTATGGTATATGTCGTTGCATATGTCTATAATCACTTCAATGCCGAAATCTGCTAGTGCCTGTATCATCTCTATCTGTAGTCTGTCAGGTCCTGCTGCTTTTCCCCTTTTCATTGTTTTTATAGCTTTCTCCACCTTAGATTTTAAGATTTTATAGCCTGATGTACATTTTATAATTGGTTTCTTGTTCCTTTGATCATGAAATAGTTCTGTTATATATTCCTGCCATCTATCTATTATATCTTTATTGTCTGTTAGCATTTTTCATTTCTTTTGTCCGCAATGTATCCGCTTTCTGTGGCCTTTTTAATTTTATTAGTCATTCTCTTTTCTGTGTTCATTCCTCTTTAGTTTTGTTTGCTTTCCATAGTTTCTATTTCTATACATTTTTCATTTTTGGCTGAGCAAGTCTTCTTTTACCTTTTTGCACATTTTGCTTATTTCGTTATCTATTTTATTGAATTGGACAGTGTTCTTCTCTTTGTCACATTTCTTCCATTTTTTCTAAGATGGTGTTAGTTATCCATTTTTGTTTTTTGCTCTTTTCTTGGGGTAAGGTGTCGCAAGTTTCTTGTATGCTTTTCTTTATGCATTGTCATCTGGATGTGACTTTTTCATCAGAATTTTCTCTTCTGTATTGCTCAATTCCTTCTAGCAGCTTCTGATATGTGTTTTCTACTTGTATTGTATAAGTATCTTTAATATCTTTTTGATTTAAAGCTGTTATATCTAGTGGTATTGTTGATGAATTAGACTTTTCTTGTTTCTCTTTAGTTTGATTTTAATTTTAATCATTACAAGTTTGTGATCTGAATTAATATCTGCTCCTGGATAGGTTTTGGTTTTCTTAACGCTGTTACGAAGCCTATCTTTTTTAATTATGAAATCTGATTCCTCTTCTTATCCCCAGGGCTTTTCCATGTGTATAGTTTCCTTTTCTTTTGATCAAAGTAAGTGTTACATATTATAAAACTGTTTTCTTCACAGAATTGTATTAATCTTTCTTCTCTGTCATTTCTTTTTCCTAAAAGATAATTTCATATAAAGGTCTCTTATATCTATCATTTCCTACTTCAGCATTTATATCACCCATTGCAATCATAATGTTCGAAGATTTCACTTGCTTCATAACTTTATTTAGATCTTTATAGTATACCTATATTTGTTCATCTGTGTAGTCTTGAGTATGTCTGTATTATTGCTATGTCAAATAGTTTTGCCTTCATTTTTAATAGTATAATTTTATCATTGTCCAGTGGATATTTATATACTTGTGTAGCTCTCTTTTTTATTAGTATTCCTACCCCTCTTTAATGTTCTTGGACTACAAAGGACAAGGGGTTGGGTTCGATCCCAACCGACGGCTTCCGGGTTCACCCAGCCTTAAATGGGTACCGGATTTTTTTCTCGGAAATTAAAGCGGCACGGGCGTAATATCGACCACATTACCCCAAAAATCATGTGCCGAAGGTCTTTAAAATGTATGGTAACTAACACCATATTTCCTATACGCCGCCACTTGGCGGACGGGGGTACTTTACTTTTTTTTTTTTTTTTTTTTGATGTTCTGTTGTTTCCTGAGAATATAAATGTATATTTTTGTCCTCTATGTACTCATATTCTTTCCATCTTGTCTCTGATATGTCTAAAATATCTATGTTTATTCGTTCTGCTTCTTGAATCAGATTTTCTCATTTTCCTTCTTGGTATAGAGTCCTAACATTACATGTACTTATTTTTAGATCTTTCCTCCGACATAAGTTCGAACTCATCTCCATGGCTTCCTCTGGAATATTACGTGATGAGGCTCCAATCTCTTTCACGGTAGTCTGCCACATTCGTCTTTCGTGCCCTGAACATGCCTCTTGTGTACCACACACTTTGCTGTTTTCGTTTTCAGGGCCGTTGGTCATTGTTGACTATTCTGCCCCATCCACCGTCACAGACTTTAAAAAATTCGGGTTGGACACTCCCGTCTGCCTGGCGCGACAGTGAAAAACGATGACCTATCATCGATAGATCTATCTCAAATGAAAAGAAGATAAATACCCACTTAACAAAGAGAATTTCCACCTTCCACCAGCCTGTTAGAAGTTAAACAACCACAACAGGCATGAGCTGAATATTAAATCCAAGAAGCATACACCACGTGTAACCGGCGAATTTCAAAACAACACACGCTGTAACGGTAAACACTATCCACAATACGAACACCATCTTGGACTAAAAAAAATATATAAATATAAATATATATAAATATATATATATATATATATATAATATTAATAAATATAATTAAAATAATTTAATATTGGTACAATGTGTTTAATATTGGTACAATGTGTTTAATAAGTCCAAACTCTTAATATATCAAACGTGTGTGCTTAGCACACTATTATATGGATCTGAAACCTGGACAACATACTCAAATCACGAAAAAAGACTAAATGTCTCTCACAAGCGATGTCTCCGCAGAATAATGCATATCAAATAACAGGACAATATAACCAACTTAACTGTCATGCAACGCGCTAGAGTCCCAACAATCATGTCGATGCTCAGAAGTAGAAGACTAAGATGGCTGGGGCACGTCCAGCGAATGAAAGAAAAACGCATCCCCATGCAAATACTATATGGTGAACTAATACACGGAAAAATACGAATCGGCAGTACTAAACTACGATATAGAGATACATGTAAATCATCTCTGAATGACTTCTCCATCTGTGAAAATGACTGGGTACATCTGGCTAGTGATCGCAGGTCATGGAGAGAATGTATAAGGAATGGTATAACATCATTTGAGACTGTGCTAAGGCAAAACTTAGAAGAGAAAAGACTCATGAAAAAGAATGGAAAACTATGTGGATCAGTGGGCCTGACTTGTTCATTTTGTGGCCGTGTGTGTTTGTAAAACATTGGTAGAATTAGCCACGAGAGAAGCTGCTCGACAAAAACAAAACCTCAAAAACAAAAAATACACGTCTGACAAGACAAATAGGGCTATATAATGTGTTTAATAATGGTACAATGTGCTTAATACTGATACAATGTGTTTAATATTAGTACAACGTTAATACTGGTAAACGTGTTTAATGTTGGTAAAATTTGTGTAATATTGGTACAAGTTTAATATTCGTACAATGTGTTTAATATTCGAACAATTTATTTAATATTTGTACAATGTGTTTAATATTGGGACAATGTGCTCAATACTGATACAATGTGTTTAATACTAATACGATGTGTTTAATATTGGTACAATGTGTTTAATATTGGGACAATGTGCTCAATACTGATACAATGTGTTTAATACTGATACGATGTGTTTAATATTGGTACAATGTGTTTAACACTGATAAAATATCTTTAATATTGATGATGCAATGCGTTTAATATCGATACATGTGTTTGAGGAACCCTAATTCAGTAGACGGCGTTAACCGTCTCTCTGGCATCCCCTGCACCCTCTTTCTATTCCGAAAATATGGACCTCGTCCCTCTCTCGGAAATTCTTGAAACGAAGTCCAAAGGGGGATAGTGCGACTGGGTAAGCAGTAAATCTTCAAATTCTGTGCCCAGGCAGAGTTGTAAAAGGATGAAAAACATTGTGGGCCTGACTTGTTCAGGGGGTTAAGGCAAAGAAATGCAAATGAATGCATAAAAATGCGAAGCTGCAGTAAAGCTGAATGTGAGAGAAAATTGAAAAAAAAAATTGAAAAAATGGTATGGTAAAAGATTTACGTGATTAGTAGACGACACAGATTTGAACGACGTTTCGGCTCAATTGGCCTTCAGCAAGAAGAAACAACACGCACACACAGATATGTAAGTAAATAAAACTAATCCTACATAGCTAACTAGTAATGAAACATCCAAAACATAATAATAATCGAAATTGGTTAAAGAAAAGAAAAATGACTTCCCTGTGTCGTGTACCGTGGTCAGAATTGGAAAGGGCGAGTCACACGGGTGTAGCTGTAATTATACCCTCTGGTCAGGTGAAGGGTCCTAAAAATACACAAGCGGGGGGAACGCTGTCTAGGTTACCTCGACTGCAAAGACACTGACAATGTCTAAAATTATCCTAAGGGCCCGTAAATACATGTGTACACACACACACACACAGATGTATGTATACATATATACACGTACAAAAAGACATGCACCTACTTATACATATCAACATACACATACATATACATATATATATACATATATATGATATATATATATGATTGATATATATATATATGATATATATATATATATATATATATATATATATATATATATATATATATATATATATTGGATGACGTCATGGGACGCACCATAATGGCAGCTTATTTATATTCGAGCTATGGACTAAACAATGTTTACATTGAACAACACGATATATGTTATTGCAGCGAGTTGGCAGATTTTTGAAAATGTTTTCAAGGCTTTGAACATAAATGTTTGTTCACAGTTCGTTTACCTTCGCTGTAGTAAAGTCGTTTATTCGATGGCTTCGTTTCAGACGTTTGTGACTTTGGTAGCTAAGGACCTAACTTGTGCAAACGGATGGCATTGGCAAGGATCATTTTGAATCTATGAAGTGGGCCCATTTTGTGTTTAACTCAAAAGTATATGTGCTTTTTAACCAAATAATTTTTTTTTGGGGGGACTCAATGAAGATATCCCCGATGGAAGAATAAATTGTACTATTAGTCCCATAAATGATTCGCTTCCAGAGGTTTATGATGTAAACAAAGCAGTTTTGTCATTGCAAGTGAATAATGTCCACACCTATAATTGGTCAGGATTGTGTAGCAGCAGCAGCTTTATAGCGAACACAGAAAACATCATAGGATTGTGCTGTTCTGAAACAGCTATGCCATGCTACCCTAGAATTGCCTTTAATGGGATTACTGTGACCACAAACCACTCTCCATGTCTGTGCCACATATTTACAACCCAGAAAGAAATACTGAATATAGCAACATCATGTGCCGTCTGTGATATTAATGACCAGAAACCAGGAGCCTCCTGTATGATTGATACAACTGTTGCACCAAGCACTTCATCAGCAGAGCCATATCTATGGAATGTTAATTTGACATTGTTCTTGAATGATGTCCAAGTTAATGAGACATCAGAATCGTGTGGCGGCAGCTACAAGCAGGGAGCGGAGAACATCAAGTTCTGCTGCTATAAAGGAGACTTGCCTTGCTATCCCAGAATTGCATTAAATGGGATCACTGTAGTTGAAAACTTCTCCTCTTGTGTAAACTACACATTTACATCTAAGAGTGAATCAGTGAAGGTCACAAAATCATATTCTCTCTGTGGTTTTACTAACTACAGGTCATGTGGCTTTTGTTGGATTGGAAATGATAACTTACCACCACTGTGTGTCTATATGTTTGGAATTGGAGTCATCAATGATGGCCTAACATCATCAAGTGCTATGACGATCATCATTTTCGGGAGGACGTGAACTCCCATGGTATATGGTGGATAGGCGGCAGGAACCATTGAAGGCTATGTCTGAAAAGTGTTCCTTGTTGCAGTTTCCTCATATTCCAAGTCCTGCTTGTTGCAGGAGCTACTGAGTTAAGTGCTCTGTGCACACCGTGAGCTGTGTGTTTCATCCGTTTTGATCCTGCTTCGATATCCCGCTTGTTTACGATGAATGATGATATCGTATGACAGGGAACAGTTGGCTGTGTTCACTTTCTGCGCGGTTTCGCCTTATGTCTTTTGGCGTGTGCTGAGACTGCTACGATGGGGACTACAGTTACCTTTCTTTGTTTGGGAGATTAGTTAGTAATTCGGATGATTCCACTGGCACGGGCGGTTGAGCAATTATGGATTTAAATTCGTTTGCAGTGATAACGAGGCCTTCCATAACCAATAACCAATATATATATATATGGAGCCGCGATAGCTCAGTGGTTAGTGAACTGGACTACAAAGGACAAGAGGTAGGGTTCGATCCCAACTGAAGGTTTCCGGGTTCACCCAGCCTTAAATGGGTACCGGATATTTTTCTGGGAAAGTAAAGCAGCACGGGCGTAATGCCGACCACATTACCCCAAAAATCATGTGCTGAAGGTCTGTAAAATATAGGGTCACTAACACCATATTTCCCTATACGCCACTTGGCGTGACGGGGGTACTTTACTTACTTTTTTACATATATATATGCATACATACATGCACACACATGCATGATATATATATATATATATATATATACATATATATATATATACACACACATGAATACCCATACATATGAACACATACATGCGTGTGCACACCCATACAGGGACAATCATATATGTGTAGAATTATGCGCATAACGTTGTTATAGACTCACACTGACTCTTGTTGTATTTAATTTTGTTCTTCCTGACAGGAACTACATCACATTGATTTTTGGTTGACCAACACACATAACAGGTAATTCATGACAGAGTCTTTCTTGAATACATAACAATAATCAGTTTATTGATTTCTTTCGACACAATGATCTACTAGTGGTGAATGCACTTATCTGAAATTAATGTTAATTAATTCGGAACTTCCCTGAGGGTACCGCCGGTGATTATGGTCCGTTCCAAGTGCATATTTTAATACAACATTATTCAACTTACTTGATGAAATGTGAAACACTATTCTGGGAATCTTTCAGAAACACTTTCATACACTAAAGTTCATATTCTCATCAACTTCCACTAACAACTTCTCAACTGTCTTAATAATCTCTCAACTGACTTAGAACTACAACTTGAAGATTATTAACTGACGTTGCTACATCAAGAAAACTTATTAAAATTAATTACTTGTGATCTAATTTGCATAGCTTGTTATTCTAACACTTCTAGTTCTCATCATCATCATGTGCCATACCGGTTGGCGTATGTGATCATGTCCCTCCACAATCTTCTATCTACAGTGCATCGTATCAGTTCTGTTGTTGACTGTTTTCTATGCCATGACACCAAGCTATCCAGTATTTTCTCTCTTTGTCGCCCGCGATCTCTCTTTCCTTTTATTTTGCCAGTTGTAACCAAGTATTCCAACTTTCCTCTTCTCATGAATTGCCCGAAAAATGTTGATTGCTTCTTTCTGATGTTTTTTAAGAGCTCCCTTTTTGTGTTGACCTCTTTGAGAACTTCCTCATTGGTCTTTTTAGCTGTCCATGGAACTTTCAACATTTTTCTGAGAATTCCCATCTGTGTGACCTCTAATCGTCTTTTCATTTGTTTGTCTACTGTCCATGATTCGCTTCCATAGGTCAGAATTGGTTCTATATACCACCGATGAACTCTCTTTCTCATTTTTATTGACATCGATTTGTTGCATAAGATATTTCTCATTATCATTGGGGGCCTCGGTAGCCTAGTTGGGAAAACCACCCGACTAGACTACCGACGTTCGGACAACCCGTGTTCGATTCCCGCTGGGAGCAGTGTGAATTGTACTCGTGGTTGGAAATTTAAAAAAAAAAAATACCCCCACGGTCGACCCAGCCGTTGGCAGAAATGGGTACCAGGGTATTATCCTGGGAAGGTGAGGAATGTCGCTTCGCATCTGAGTTTCGATGCTTGAGACGACACTATACAGAAATATCCGAACATTTCTGAATAGGCGGCCGAGCACATATGGGTGGAAACTCGCGTGCTAAGACGCCGGTTCATGTCTCGTACTTTACCTTTACCTTTATTTCTCATTTTCTGAAATGCTATTTTGTCCTGATCTATTCTGCTTTTTATTTCTGTGGTGCATCTTCCATCTGATGTTATTATTGGGCCCACGTATTTGAAACGTTGCAACCTCCCAGTTCTGATAACTTCTAACTAACTGCCTTCGGCAGTTCGGCAGAAGCCGGACTAAGCTTACATAGTCTACATCTCTATTCTTCCTAAGTTACTTCATCCTGAACTTCTGACTTTTTTGTGTTGTGTAGGAGTTTAAATACTAAACTACTCTCTTTCACCTGAGACTCAGCAGCCAATCAAAACTGCTGCCAAGTGACCACTTGCGCTCTTCTGGTCACCTGCATATTCGTGTCCGAGATCTGAACTCCCAAAATCTGACCTGTCCTGGTTTGATGAAAACACCTTGTTTATCAGACGAACCAAAGTCATGGGGTCAACGCATGTCCTAGTCATGGTCACTTTCACAACAACCTGTTGTGAAAACCCGCATTGAAATCGTGGGAATTTGCGTTGACCTAACTATTATGTGTCGTCCAACAATTCTGGACACTACCTCCTCCCCTTGGTTGGGTGTCCCTGTTATGTCTGAGGACCCTACCATTATGTGAACTTCTACTCTCTTAACTTTGTTTCTACAACTTTTTATTCTGGACAATTTTCATTCCTTAAATACTGCTGATCGCTATCATTTGTCACTGCTATTAACCATTGAGAAGCGGGTAACAACTCAGTTACCTGCCCCCATGCTTTCACTAGCTTACTGTTACAACGCACACATAACCAGAAGAGTGCACACCAGTGTCAGAGTGCAAACACAAATGAGAAAGTATAGAACAGTAGAACAACAGGTACTCAAAAGGTTGAGAGTGGGGTACATTAAAAACATATGAGGGGTAAGTAGCACAAAAAAGATGGGTATAGGAGAACACCGAAATGTCTCAAAGGGGACTAGTGGAGGTGAACTACGAATAGCATGGCATAGTAGATAGACTAAAGAGCCCAAACATGGGCAGTAGAGAAAGCTATGCAAAAGGGAAGGAGTAACCGAAAGAGAACTATGGGTACGTGTTTGATACATTCATGCCTCGTGGGGTCAGCGAGCCATACTGGATTAGGAGGCGATTCTCCAAAGCAAATCGGCTGCGGTCGCCAGAGTGACAAAGGACAATGCCAGTGATACGGATGTCGTCTTTGCCCTTGTGATCTGGTGATTTGAAATGGGAAGACACTGGAGTGTCAGTATTCGGTTGAACATCTCGTAGATGTTCACAAAATCTTTCCGATAATCGTCTTCCAGGCTCGCCAATGTAATCATGTGGCATCGTTGGCATATGATGGCATAAATGATGTTGCGGGACACACATGTGAAGCCATGCTTGATCTCGAACCGTCCATTAGGGAATAAGACCGAGTCAGTACGGAGAACTTAGGCACAGGTGATACAGTTACGACCACAAGGGGCCGTCCTGAAGTGTTGAGGGTCGGAGCGAGGGAGATGGCTCCTAACCAGAATGTCTCCCAAATTCCTGTCGTGCTTGTCATCAGGGGATCACTAAAAAGTAGACGGGTGGTGGGATCAGAGTGGAGAATTGAACGGTAGCGGTTGAGTATCTTCACAGTAGCTAAATTGTGAGGGTGATAGGTAAGGGTGAGTATGGTTCTCTCAGAGGGGGGGGGCGGTTGGAAGGAGTGAGTGCCTCGGGACGGGATATGAGGAGGACCCGCTTGAGGACAGACTGGAGGATCAAATCTGGATAAAGCCGGCGGCTGAAAAAACCTAACATGAGGTGAGCCTGTAGGAGGAAATCTTGGTCATCCTGGCAGATGCGACGGAGACGCAATAACTGGGAGAACGGAATAGAATCACGACAAGAAGGTGAATGTGATGAAGTATAGAGGAGATAACAATGGGCGTCTGTGGGTTTATAGAAAACCGAGGTGTGGAGGCCCGAGGCACCCAAAGAAACAATAAGATCTAGGAAGGTAACAGAGGAAGTGGATATACAAGATGTGATTTTGATAACTTTGTGATAGCTACCAATGTAGTCGATAAACCTGGAGAGGTCATCCTCAGGTAGATCGGTAAGTCCGAAGCAGTCATCAATGTACCGGAGGTATATGATGGGAAGAGGACCTTGATATGAATTGAGAATTTAGTGCTCAAGGTAACCCATAAACAGGCAAGCATAGCTAGGGCCCATCTTGTGCCCATGGCTACTCCACTAACTTGGTCATAGAAGTTACCATTGAACTCAAAGGTGTTGAGGTTGAGTACAAGCTCAGTAAGTCGGAGAAGAGTGGCAGTATCCACAGAGGGGTGTTGCCTCTGGTCAAGAAAGAAATGTAGAGCCAGGAGGTCGTCAGAGTGAGGGAAGAATAACTACAATGGGCTGGAAGACACTGTCTAAATAGTCGGATATGTGTTCAGTCGTGCAAGCACACGCTGACAAGATGGGGCGTCCTGGATTGTCCATTTTGTCAATTTTGGGGAGCATGTAGAATGATGGTTTACCAAGACCACTATTGGGGATATTGAGGCGGGACGCACTTGGAGGAAGGAGGTTGTCTCGGATCAGTTCCTTGATGGTAGATTGGACCTGCTTCTTGTGGAGGGCAGTGGCGTCGTCGGGGCGGGGTTTATAAAACGTGGTACTGGATAACTGTTTGTTGCCCTCTGAAATGTATAAGTCTTTACGCCAAACAACCGCCGCTCCCCCCTTGTCTGCAGGTTTGATGACAATGTCCCCCCGGCGGCGGAGATTAGAGAGGGCCCGAAACTCAGAGGGAGATAAATTAGAGCGGTGAAGTTTTCTAGGGCACAGTTGTTGTATCTCACGTGAGGTGGACTTTATGTAGAGAACCAAAGCCTGTGGTGCGCCTGGTTGTGGGGTCCAATCGGATATACTGGAGTGGAAGCGAGAAAACTCATCTACAGGGGTGGGTGAGGAGGAAACAGCAGTTGTGCCCGAGAAATGGAACTGTAAGCGCATACGCCTATGGAAATCATGGACGTCATTACAAAGATTGTAATGGTCACTAGAAAGACGACGGGGGATAATTTTAAACCTTTAGAAAGAACAGACCTCTCATTATGTGCGATTTGTTAACCGATTTGCTTTAGAGGATCGCTTCATAGTCCAGTATGGCTCGCTGACCCCACGAGGCATGAATGTATCACACACGTACACATAGTTCCCTTTCGGTTACTCCTTCACTTTTGCATAGCTTTCTCTACTGCCCATGATTGGGCTCTTTAATCTATCTACTATGCCATGTCATTCATAGCTCACCTCCACTTGTCCCCATTTAGACACTTCGGTGTTCTCCTACACCTCTTTTTTCTGTGCTACTTACCCCCTCATATGTTTTTATTGTAACCCACTCTCAGCCTTTTGAGTACCTGTTGTTCTACTGTTCTATTCTTTCTCCTTTTTGTTTGCACACTGACTCCGGTGTGTACTCTTCTAGTTATGTGTGCGTTATGTGCACATTTCTACACATATATGATTGTCCCCGTATAGGTGTGCACATGCATATATGTGTTCATATGTTAGGGTATTGGTATATATATATATATATATATATATATATATATATATATATATATATAATATATATATGCATGTATGTGTGTGCATGTATGTATGCATATATATGTATATATATGTATATGTATGTATATGTATATGTATGTGTATGTTGATATGTATAAGTAGGTACATGTCTGTTTGTACTTGTATATATGTATACACGCATCTGTGTGTGTGTATACATGTAATTACGGGCCCTTAGGATACTTTTAGACATTGTCATTGTGTCTTTACAGTCGAGGTAACCTAGACAGCGTTCCCCCCGCTCGTGTATTTTTAGAACCCTTCATCTGACCAGAGGGTATAATTACAGCTACACCTGTGTGACTCGCCCTTTCCCATTCTGACCACGGTCCACAACACAGGGAAGTCGTTTTTCTTTTCTTTAACCAATTTCGATTATTTTGTTTTGGATATTTCGTTACTAGTTAGCTTTGTAGGATTAGTTTTATTTACTTACATATCTGTGTGTGCGTGTTGTTTGTTTATTCCTGCTGAAGGTCTATTGAGCCGAAACGTCGTTCAAATCTGTGTCGTCTACTAATCATGTAAAACTTTTACCATACCATTTTTTTCTATTTTTTTTCCAAATTTTCCCTCCTATCCACCTTTACTGCAGCTTAGCATTTTTATGAATTCATTTGTATTTCTTTGCCTTAACCCCCTAATTTCTGTAACTGGGTTTACATATAATTGGAGGTACTATTTTAATTGATTATTGCTAGTCATTGCAAAATCCATGAGACCATAAAGGTCACCACGTCCCTTCAAAGGAACAATTTTATTTTAGAGGGAACAAAGGAACATATTGTGGGAGAGCGGAGGATTTAAAAGTTAATCATTTGGCCGCTTCATTAAGACACATCAATTGCACAAAAGTTGCCAACATTTCTATAACCGTGTGCCTTGGGTCATCATGTTTTTTTTTTAATTACACAAGAAAACGGTGAAGTTGAAGGCTAAAACTATCATCTGTGCTAATTACCCTAGTATTATGTTGCTCTGTGGACGTCAGTAACTTACAAAAAAATATTTCATCCTTTTTTCCCTATTTCATCATTTTTTTCCCCATTTCATCCTTTTCCCCCATCTCTTACAGACAAACCTCCCAAATTGGATGGCACGTTTCTGTTTTCAAGGCTCTCCAACGTAATCAAATTATGTTGATGTTAACAAATGGTAAAAAAGTTAACAGAACTTAAATTAACATTAGTTTCTGCTTCTAGTATTTCATGAAATCAGTTAGTTGGTGCCACACAACATTATAATTGTGCTATGTGTATTTAATTATTCGGTAAAATACGAATTTCAAATTACTTGCATTATTCAAAAACGAAGTCAATAAGAAATTAATATTTGATTCATCATCATCATTGAGTGCCGTCTCCGCAAAGAAGGTTGGCTACCATGGAGCGCCATTTCACTCTGTCTCTTGCTTTGATGGTGCAGGTTGTCATAGGTTGACTTGTCCATCTTTTGATTTTACTCGTCCATGTTAGTCTCGGTCTGCCTCTGTCTCTTTTACCATGTATTTTCTCTTCCAATATTACTTTTATTAGGCTGTTGTGTCCTTTAACATGCTCCCAAAATCTCACTTGTCTTATTCTAATTGTGTTCAGTAGTTCTCCTTTCATTTTTGTTGTTTTAAAACTTCATCGTTTGTTTTCTTTTCTTTCTATCCAATTCTACCTATTCTTCTATAAATCCACATTTCAAAGGCTTCAATTTTCTGTTCTGTTTTCTTGTCTAATGTTCATGTTTCTGCACCATACAGGGATATTGAGACGATGTAACATTTTGTTATTCTTAGTTTTAGCCCTGGTGTTATTTGTTTTGATGTTAGTATATTTTTCATGGCATTAAAATTACTTTTTGCCATACCTATTCTTTTGTTTATTTCTGTTGTACATTTTCCATCACTGATATTTGATACAGCCCCATTTGAAATGTAAATATTTATTAAAGTAACAGTGAAATAGTTTGTACTTTGCTACCGTATGTGGGAGTAATTCAGAAATAGACACAAATACACTTTCAATATATGGAAGTAAAAGAAAAATATTGTACAAATAGATTTAAGAATTTCAGAAAACTTCGAGAGAATTTGAAAGGTAGAAAAGGTAAAGTGAAATAGAAATGAGGTAAACGGGTGGAATGAAAGAGAAATGAAGTAAATGGATGGAGTGAAAGAGAAATGAAGTAACGGATGGAGTGAAAGAGAAATGAAGTAACGGATGGAGTGAAAGAGAAATGAAGTAAACGGATGGAGTGAAAGAGAATGTGAGAGAAAATTTGGAGGAAGGTTAAATAACAAGTGAAAGAAAGTAAGATAAACTGTGCGTATGTGTGTGTGATATATTTCATCATTCATTTGTGTGTGTCATCTCCACATTGTAGGTTTGCTATCAAAGAGCGTCATTATACTCTGTCTCTTGTCTTGATGGTACACATTGTTATCGGTTAACCAGCCCATCTTCTGATGTTATTAGTCCACTTTAGTTATTGTCTTGTTCGTCTACCTTGTACCTAGCCTACCAAGTTAACTTGGGTATTGTGTCTCTTCAAATGCCGTAAAATTGTCAATTGTCTTCTTTGAAATGTGTTAAGTTCTTTTTAAAATTTTCAGAACTTCCCTGCCCGTTTTCCCCATTTTTTAAAATATAGATCCTCATTTCAAAGGCTTCAATTTTCTGCTCTCCTTTCTTATTTAAGGTGTTTTTTCTATACCATACAGGAATGTTGAATAAATATATCACTTTACAACAAGTAAGTTTAGTTCTGATGTTATCTGCATTGATGTGGTTATATTTTTCATGTTAAAATTACTTGTTGTCATTCCTATTATTTTGTTTATTTCTACCCTAGAGTTCCATCATTTAGTAAAATATAGTCAAATTCTTTCTAGGTTCTTTTCATCTACTTTTATATCCGTTGTATATTTATATTTTGTATCTTTTCTCTGCTTATAATCATAGTTTTAGTCTTTTGAATATTTATATCCATACCATATTCTTTGCTTGTCTCGTTTCTTTGGTTAACTATTTATTCTTCTGAATTTCGTCCTTAATACGGTATCATCAGCATATCTTAGATTATTAATTATATATCCACTAATATTCAGACATGGTTTCTCCATGACGTCTTTAAAGACTTCCTCAATGTATAAGTTGAATAAACATGGTGATGTAACGCAGCCCTGTCTTAAACCTCTAGTTATGTCAATAGATGCAGAGTTCTCATTGTTGTATTTTGTCACAGCTTTTTCTGCCAATTAATGTATATATATATATATATATATATATATATATATATATATATATAATATATATATATATATTATATATATATATATATATAGAGAGAGAGAGAGAGAGAAAGAGAGCTGCGATAGGTCAATGGTTAGTGAACTGGACTACAAAGGACAACAGCGATCCTGATCGATGGCTTCCAAGTTCACCCATCCTTAAATGGGTATCAGATTTTTTCTGGGAAAGTACAGCGGCACGGGCGTAATACCTATCACATTACCCCAAACATCATGTGCCGAAGGTCTGTAAAAAGTATAATCACTAATCTAACACCATATTCCCTACACGCCACTTGACGACGTGGCCACTCTACTTGTTTAAATGTGTTATTACATAGATATATAAATACAATGTCCGCTGACGTTTGTAACCTTTTTACCCAACACCCTCTGTCTCATATTTCTTTCTCCCCCCCCCCTCCCCCAGTTATCACTATATTTCTATAGTTCCCTTCACAGAAACATGACAAAACTGGATGGTTGTTCCAACCTGATGTCCTGATCGAACATCTCGTCCTGAATAGAGAAGGGTGGCGAAAAGAGCTACTAGTGGCGCTGGAAAAATTAGATTGTTCATGCCAGTGTTTACAATATTTAAATATTGATTGTTCCTTTTATTTTATTAATGTTAGATTATTTCGAGCAATCTATAAAATACACATACCAATCTGTTTTTTTTCCCAATTTTTTTTTCTTGTGAACTTGCACGTGTTTGCACTTGTAAGTAAAATGTAAAGAGCACCGTCAACGCCAAGTAACGTATAAGAAATATTGTACATGTGACCATAATTTGTATAGACCTTCGGCACACAATGTTTATGTAATGTGGTCGTTAGTGCGCCCATGCGGTTTTACTTTTCCTGAAAAAAATCCGGTACCCATTTAACGCTGGGTGAACTCGGAACAGTCGATCAGGATCGAACTCGACCTCTTGTCCTTTGCAGTCCAGTTCACTAACCACTGAGCTTTCGCTGCTTCCTTGTTTGCACTTATACCTCCAATTAATCTGCTCTGTTCATCACTAATTTCTCACTCAATTTTTTTGGTCTCACTCTTTGCATGATGAATCTTAGCACAAAATTTAGACATCTGGCTCATCAAATGTATTGCTCGATATTACTCGCATTTCATAGCATACCAGATATCGTTATTAGAGCTATGAATGAACACAAATTTTATAGACTATCTTTATCACTGTCAATTAATACAACATGAAAATGAACTTTAACAGAACAGAAGTCATAAAAATCGCAAATGAGAAACAGAACATCAAAATTAAGATAGCATCAGACTATTAAAACAAGTGGAGAAATTTATCTAGGAAGTCTAGTGTCAAACGGCAATTCATAAGCAGCAGAAATATAGTTAAAATGCAACAAGCTTTTCAAACTAGCACTATTGTTGGACAAGGAAATATCTCTAGAAATAAAACTGGCCCTCTACAATACAATCATCATTCCAACATTGTGCTACTAATGTCAGACTTGGGCCCTAGACCCAAAAATAGTTAGAGAAATACCCAGTTCCAAGATTAATTGTGTTACACGAATGGCAGGAAACAGCCTGAAAAATAAGATAAAACAACGAACCTTCACTTAACGTTGCGGGAATACGAAATTCAAAGGACGCCCACGAAGAAAAGAAAGATTTATGGAATATAAACATTAAGAAACACAACAGCAGCAGAGGTCAACAGAAGACTAAAAGCACACAAAATACAAGTAGATCTTCCCTCGACGCCGAAAATCAAATGAGGAACGAACGAAGAAAAAGAAGGTCCAGAATATGTTTGCTATTATTGATGTCGGTCAACAGTTTATTATTTTTGTTCCAAATGATCCCATACTGGACTCTAGAACAATAAGAAAGATAACGACCAGCCAAATGAAATGTGTCAGAAGAATGACAGGAAACAGCTTAAGGGACAGAGTAAGAAACACCGACCTGAGGAAGAAACTCGAAATTGAACCAGCCATCGAATACATAAAGAAACAACAGATACATCGGCTCGGCCACATAACAAGACAAAAAGAACTAACAATGACTCAAAGAGCCTTAAACAAACGCTATGAAAACGCCAGATTAAAAGGAAGACCGAGAAAGAGATGGATAAAGGGAATACTAGAGTCACTAGGAGGGATAACATCAGAAGAGGCCAATAGAAGAGCAAAGAATCGCAGAATGTATCTCCCCTCGACGCCAACGGCAATGGAGGAAGGATAGAAGGAGAAGAAGAAAGAGAAGAATTATCCAATAGCTTCCATATTCTCTATGGTTATAAAACCCTAGACATTTTTGTCTCTTCTCGTGTTGCCCAAAAATGAAGAAAAATATTTGTTGACTTTAGAACAGCATCTGCATCCCACTAATTTGAATCTTCTACAACATAATCAAACACATTCGGTCAAATACGTGCGATGTTCTTACATTGTATAAACTAGACTGGATGTAGAAGTTCCAGAGAGGTTCCACTGACGGCATTTATCTTTGAACAAAATCTTCTAGAGCAGCTTTCCTTTTACTGGATTTCAAGGGGAAAAAATGCAGCCGTCCACTAAGAGTTCAAACAAAATCTGCACTCTTTTATGTTTGATAAACTTTGATGTGAAACTAAATTGAACACCTGAGCATAACAATTTGTCAACAATGCATTTGGATTTGCTGTCAGAACTTTTACTTTGAAGTCCGTTTAAATGGCGACTGAAAAATGAAACTGCGTCATACCTTTGTCTAATTTATAAAAAAAAACGTATATCTCACTCTCTCTCTCTCTGCGATCAGGACTCAATCAGAGTAGGATTCCATCTCTCACATGAAGTCAGCTGTCAGGTTAAGTGTGTTGATCGCCCCCACAGACAGAACATCTCAATTAGAGTCTGCCAGATCTACTCTGATTGAACACCCGTTAAAACGTTGCACTGTGTTCTGCGCCAGTGGCCCAGTGCATCCGATTTCAGCCAACATTTTATTCAGGTTTGCTTTCCTTAGCCTTTGATTGTCTCCAATCTTCCTGCAAGGCAGCAGATTGTCTTTTCTGTAGGGGGACTCTGCCCTTATATTGTCGGCCCTCCCAGGTTTACGAGCACCATCTGCCCGAGTCACTAGAGGAGACTAACACAGACATGCACACACAAAGATAAATATATATATATATATATATACATAGAAAACATAAATACATAGAAAAAACGTATATACATCAGCAACACTAGCCACGTGATATTGGTAGTTCTATCTGAACTGACTTGTGTAAACTCTACAAAACATTTGTAAGCAACGCCGACTTAATTTACCTCAGCACTGTCGAAAGTTGGGAGCAGCCATAGCTCAGTCGATAGTGAACTGGACTACAAAAAACTAGAAGCTTCTAGGTCCACCCAGCCTTAAATGGGTACTGGATTTTTTTTCTGGGAAAGTAAAGCGGCACGGACGTAATGCCGACAATATTACCCTAAAAAATATGTATCGAAGGTCTATACAGATTTCGGTCACTAAAACCATATTCCTTATACACCACTTGTGACGGGGCTCTTTATTTTACTTTACTTTACCTACATAATGTCGAAAATTGTGATTTGTCTATAACATCTGAAGTCTCATCAAGAATTATAGATGCAAAACTGGCGTCACAAATTCACTTCTAATAAAACATCACTAATTGTATCTATAATGTCATTTTTGTGCAGCAGCCGAAGTGCCACAAAAAAACTGTTGCACATTTTAACAGATTGTGAAGAAGCGGAACATAATGTCTTAGGGCCTCCAAAAATTGCAGTTAATTGCCTCTGTCTAAAGATATCGCCGATTGATCATGGCCTCTCTGAGGTAGTTCCTGCTTAGCTAAATAATAAACTACATCAATCAATATTTTATTTTTAGGATTTCTCTATCCTTTTTAATTGTCTTCCATTGCGTGGGTTAATATTAACTTTGTATTGATAATTAATCATAACATCAATTCTTTATTTACCAAATATTGTTCACTTGACAAAGGAATCAGTATGTGTCTTGGATCGTACGTGCATTTGTTGAGCTATAAAGTATTAAGGTTAGAAAATCCAGTTGTGTGTGATAACCCCTTACAGCACGAATTATAGTACCGAACGAATGTTCTAAATTTGGCAACTACTCGTTTCGCTATTAAATCTATTATAAACCAGTGGGTGCTAGATTAGTACCGCACACTGAACAAAAGGCTCTTAAATTGTGCTTATATTAATAGCAAAGCACGAGGCCTTCGGATTATTCCTAGAGAAGGTTTTAATGCTTGATTATATCAATAATTATGCACTGTTACTCCTGATGTTTTTTTTCCAAAATGCTAGTCAATAAATAACATATACAATTATATATTATTATATTATATATCATTATAAACAATTACATTTTAATAGCCTCACTTGAGACATAAAAATGGCACGACACTGCTATCTCTTCCTCTCCCCACTCAATATATATATATATATATGGTAAGAGAGAATGAGAGAGAGGGAAAGAGGACGTGGAATAAAAAATGACTAAGAGAAATAAAGAAACGGCGAGAAAAGTTAAAACACCCACGCAATAAAATACAGAGAAATAAATGAAGGTAAAGCGCAAAAACAAAATATTCCTATAGAGAAAGCAGGAGATAAAGAAAACAAACTAATGATCAGTCTATTCTGTGTGAAGTGCTGCATCTCCAGTTGAACAAACAGCAACCGCTTTTTCTGTGCGAACTAAATCATTTTACAATGATTCATTCATGTTTTGAGAATGGTGAGCTGTCTTTGCGAACAGGAAGCTCTTTGAAGCAAATTTTGCCCGGCTATTAATTCCTTTCAGATTGACGGCACCTGCGGCACAGTTCGGTTACAACACTCACATATTCGGATTTTGTCGGGCCCGAAATGGAAAGCCACATTACAGAGAGATATGACTGTTACAACAATATAATGTTTTGTTTTATCTGACAATGTTAAAAAAGAAGAAAGTTGTGGTATGGTAACAGCTTTACTTGACAATTAACAAAACAAAAGTCGACGTTTCGGCCAAGTAGGCCTTCAGCTGGAGCAACAAACAACACAAAAATATATATATGGATATGTACACCGTCTTCTCACCTGACTGCCTGGTCAGTGAGATATATAGTTGGTCATCCCGCCTAATTTTAGTTCCTTCAGAAGCTGACCACGCTCTGGACCATAGGGAAGTGACCTTTTTTTTTATTTCCTTTCTTGAGTATCTAGAATATTATCGCCATGTAGTTAGATTTGTGTACATATCCTTATATATATTTTTGTGTTGTTGTTTGTTGTTCTAGCTGAAGGCCTACTTGGCCGAAACGTCAAATTTTGTTTCGTTAATTACCACGTTAAGCTGTTACCATACCACTTTTTTTCTTCTTTTTTTTTTAAACAAAATTGTCATTATCATCAGCTTTACAGCAGCTTCACATCTTTGTGTATCTTGGTGCCTTGACTCCTTTGTTGAATCTACGGCCTCTATAACTCATGAGCCTATATCAGTAACAGAAGTGACAGGCTGGTTTTAATGTCCAATTTAGCGAAATGGATAGTCCACTCGTCTACTGTTTTGATGGATTGGAGCGATCAAATTCCGATATGCAGTCTTTTCTTTCACACGGACACACCGTTGTGGTCCATCTAACATCAAAATTTGAGTGCTAGAGATTTTCTCTTGTGAATTTAAATAGATCTGGTGTCTATCTATCTATTGACCTTTCGAGCCGTAGTCTGCACATAGGGTGTAGACCAAGATAATCCTTCTCTTATCTAAATTTTTATTCTAGCAGTTTTCAATTCATTAAAGATATTTTATCAAATCTCGCCATTTGTCTCTGTTCTGTGCAAGCAGCTCTATCTCATTGAGGTAGCCGATTCCTGCTGCTCTTGCCTCTCTCATCAGTGTTCTTCTCAGTGTCTCTCTGGGTCTTCCTATTTTCCAACTACCTGTTGTTTCCCACATGAGGGCTGGTGTATTACTATCAATATTCTCTCCGCTCTACCTCAATAATGCGTAGACGGATTTGTTTTTAAAAATAGCACAAAACCCTACAACCCAACAGGAGGGCATGATGTTATTGTACTAAACGTATCAAGAATGTTGTCAATGTAGTTGACTAATGCTTGCTAGCATTATTCTATAATCCATGTCCTAAATGTCAGTACAGTGAAATCTCTAACAGTACGTGATGAGTGTCAATACAGGGAAATCTCTAACAGTACGTGATGAGTGTCAGTACAGGGAAATCTGTGACAGCACGTCATGAGTGTCAGTACAGGGAAATCTGTCACAGCACGTCATGAGTGTCAGTACAGGGAAATCTCTAACAGTACGTCATGAGTGTCAGTACCGGGAAATCTGTGACAGCACGTCATGAGTGTCAGTACCGGGAAATCTGTGACAGCACGTCATGAGTGTCAGTACCGGGAAATCTGTGACAGCACGTCATGAGTGTCAGTACAGGGAAATCTCTAACAGTACGTCATGAGTGTCAGTACCAGGAAATCTGTGACAGCACGTCGTGAGTGTCAGAACCGGGAAATCTGTGACAGCACGTCATGAGTGTCAGTACCGGGAAATCTGTGACAGCACGTCATGAGTGTCAGTACCGGGAAATCTGTGACAGCACGTTATGAGTGTCAGTACCGGGAAATCTGTGACAGCACGTCATGAGTGTCAGTACCGGGAAATCTATAATACCAGTGTCATGGAACCTCATCAGTGCCAGTAAAGCGAAACCTTTAATACGTCCTGAATGTCATTATTGTGAAATCTTTAATACGTCATGAGTACTACTATGATGTGAGAATAAAACCATGAAACCTCTCACTTTACTTAACCTCTATATCTAACTTTTGATGTTGTATGCTCCAGGGGAACTCGTGACGGTGTATTCGTTAGAGGAATTCTTGATGGTGTATGCTTCTTCTAGTTGGTGTATGCTTCTTCTAGTTGGTGTATGCGCCAAGGGATCTTGATGATATGTAGGTCATGCAAACTCTGGACGGTGTATTCGTCATGGGGACTCTTCATGTTATGTGAGGCAATGAAGCATTTAAACATATCAGAAAAGAAATAAGAGTAAACAAAGAATGATGTAAAAAAAAAAAAAAGTAATGTACCCGTGTCACGCCAAGTGGCGGCGTATAGGGAATATGGTGTTAGTGATCATACATTTTACAGACCTTCGGGTAATGATTTTTGGAGTAATGTGGTCGGTATTACGCCCGTGCCGCTTTACTTACCCAGAATAAAATCCGGTACCCATTAAAGGCTGGGTAAACCGGAGCCTTCGGTTGGGATAGAACCCTACCTCTTGTCCTTTGTAGTCTAGTTCACTAACCACTGAGCTATCGCGGCACCCAAAGAATGATGTAGTAGATGTTTATGATTTATATTACACATTTTGTTAAAGAAAGTTGTCGCCAAAGCTTCATAACATGCACATCGTATGATGTAATTTATAATTACGCGAATGTATACTAAAAGTTTGGAAAGCAATTCAAAAAGACGTGAAGAAAACGGATGCACTGAAGACAAAGCGCGAATGAAGAAGAATATAACAATTTAACATTAACTAAACTAAAGTTTTGAAAAAATTAGAACAAAATTTCGGCTCAGTAAGCCGTCAGCAGGAACAAACATACAACACCAACACAGACATGTATTTAAAGTTTTAAAAAAAAGTAATAATAATAAATAATATTTTTGAATAGAATGATAAATAAAAATAAAATTATTAAAATGACTTCACTGTAACCTTCGACGTTGACAGAATGTAAATGAACGTGAGTGCGCACAACATTCTGTCCACATCAAAGATTACAGGCATGTCATTTTATAGTTGCTTTTATTTCTCTTTCTAGGTAGAAATTATTATTTTTTTTAATTATTTATTTATTTTTAAAATTGTAAATAAATATCTGTGTTTGTGTTGTATGTTTGTTCCTGCTGAAGGTCTTTTGAACCGAAACGTTGTTCTAATTTGTGTCGTTCACATATTACGTAAACCTTTAACCATACAGTTTTTTAATATTTATATATTTTTTTATTTATTATATATTTTTGTTATATATTTATATTTATATATTTTTTTATTTATTATATATTTTTGTTATATATTTATATTTATATATTTTTTTATTTATTATATATTTTTGTTATATATTTATATTTATATATTTTTTTATTTATTATAAAGTTTTATTCTATATTTAAATTTACATATTTTTTATTTATTATATATTTTTATTATCATCATCATCATCATCGAGAAGATTAACTTCTCCATCTTTTGATGTTACTCGTCCATGTTACTCTTGGTCTGCCTCTTTTACCTTGTGTTTTCTCTTCCAATATTACTTTTAGTAGGCTGTTGTGCCTTTTAACATGTCCCAAAAAATCGCATTTGTCTTGTCTTAATTGTATTTAGTAGTTCTCTTTTCATTTTTAGTTGTTTTAAGACTTCATCATTTGTTTTCTTTTCCTTCCATCCAATTCGACCAATTCTTCTATATATCCACATTTCAAAGGTTTTAATTCTCTGTTCTGTTTTCTTGTCTAATGTCCATGTTTCTGCACCATATAGGAATGTTGAGGAGACATAATATTTTGCTCTTCTTAGTTTTAGCCCTGGTGTTATTTGTTTTGATGTTAGTATGTTCTTCATGACATTAGAATTACTTTTTGCCATTCCTATTCTTTTGTTTATTTCAGTTGTACATTTTCCATCACTGGTTATAGAATGTCCAAGGTAGTTGTAGTTCTGAACTGTCTCCAGGTCTATTCCTTCAATTTTGATATCCACTTGTGGGTTTTGAGTATTTTCTTTGTTTATGATCATAGTTTTAGTCTTTTTGATATTCATATCTAGTCCATATTTTTTGCTTGCTATGTTTATTTCATTAAGTAATTGTTGTAGAACTTTAGTATTTTCTGCTAGTAGTACAGTTCTGTCAGCATATCTTAGGTTATTGAGGAACTTTCCATTAATTTGTAGGCCTGGCATCTCTATGATGTTTTTAAAGATTTGCTCAGTGTATAGATAGAAAAAGCTCGGTGATAGGATGCATCCCTATACTTTCTATACGCGTCGCATATGTATACTTCCTATTCGTGTCGCGTATGTATACTTTCTATACGTGTCGCATATGTATACTTCCTGTTCGTGTCGCGTATGTATACTTTCTATTTCTGCGCCACGTAGGCCAACATTGAAGGTTGAGGTTTCCGTTCTTAGACACCTCCTTCCATATGTAAATTACATTACCAGAATGCCGAGTTCTGCCCGCTCACGTTTTCCGCAGACCCTCTGTCGACTTAGCCTTTTTTCTGTCGTGAACTTTCGAAAGGCATCCATGGTTTAGTGTTTATTCGCAAGATGGCGTGGGTCATGTGATCGCTTTAACGCCGTCATGACGCCTTGGCATCAAGAACGGAAGTCCATGTATTTACTCACCAAACAATTTAGTTTCATAAATTTTAAATTACCTCTGCGATAGCTGACTAGAACAGAACATTTGTGGTCAGATCTTAACTTGGAAAGTTCTGGTCGGGGAATCATTAGAATGGTCACAGGAGAGGGAGAAACGATAGAGAGAGAGAGAGAGAGAGAGAGAGAGAGAGAGAGAGAGAGTGAAAAAGTAAATTAAAGTACCCCGGTCACGCCAAGTGGCGTATAGGGAATATGGTGTTAGTGACCCTATATTTTACAGACCTTCAGCACATGATTTTTGGGGTAATGTGGTCGGTATTACGCCCGTGCTGCTTTACTTTCCCAGAAAACATCCGGTACCCATTTAAGGCTGGATGGAACCCGGAAGCCGTCGGTTGGGATCGAACCCTACCCCTTGTCCTTTGTAGTCCAGTTCACTAACCACTGAGCTATCGTGGCTCCCTAGATAGAGAGAGAGAGAGAGAGAGACATTGAAAATTCAGGTCTCAATTTTTAGAGAGAAAACTGCGTCAGTTATATGGATAATTTAACGAAGGTTTTGACAGGCAGCCACAACAGCCCAGTGGCTAGTGAACTAGACTACTAAGGACACAATGTTGGATGCGATCCTGATTGACGGCTTCCAGGATCAGCCAAACTTAAAAAGGTATCGACTTTTTTATGCTGGGAACGTAAAGCGGCACGGGCGTAATACTAACCATAGTTTATCACAAATCATTTGCTGAAGGTCTTTAATATGGACTCATTCAAAGCTCTATCCACGGGGAAGGACACTCCGAAAAACAAAGCATCGCTGTCTAGCAGTCACCATCGGGACAAGGAAGGTCTATGGGAGAACACCCAGACCGGAAACCACAGGCGGGGTGGGCCAAAGAGCCCGGGTCGACTTTCTACCTGCGAGAAGAAAAACCCCTAATCAAACCAAGATGCAGCCAGCGAGAAGAAAAACCCCTACATCAAACCAAGATCCAGCCAGCGAGAAGAAAAACCCCTACATCAAACCAAGATGCAGCCAGCGAGAAGAAAAACCCCTACATCAAACCAAGATCCAGCCAGCGAGAAGAAAAACCCCTACATCAAACCAAGATCCAGCCAGCGAGAAGAAAAACCCCTACATCAAACCAAGATGCAGCCAGCGAGAAGAAAAACCCCTACATCAAACCAAGATCCAGCCTGCGAGAAGAAAAATCCCTACATCAAACCAAGATCCAGCCAGCGAGAAGAAAAACCCCTACATCAAACCAAGATCCAGCCTGCGAGAAGAAAAACCCCTACATCAAACCAAGATCCAGCCAGCGAGAAGGAAAACCCCTAATCAAACCAAGATGCAGCCTGCGAGAAGAAAAACCCCTACATCAAACCAAGATCCAGCCTGCGAGAAGAAAAACCCCTACATCAAACCAAGATCCAGCCAGCGAGAAGGAAAACCCCTACATCAAACCAAGATCCAGCCTGCGAGAAGGAAAACCCCTACATCAAACCAAGATCCAGCCTGCGACATCAAACCAAGATCCAGCCTGCGAGAAGGAAAACCCCTACATCAAACCACCAAGGTCCAGCCTGCGAGAAGGAAAATCCCTACATAAAACCAAGATCCAGCCTGCGAGAAGGAAAACCCCTACGTCAAACCAAGATCCAGCCTGCGAGAAGGATAAACCCTAGGTCAAACCAAGATCCAGCCTGCGAGAAGGATAACCCCTACGTCAAACCAAGATCCAGCCTGCGAGAAGGAAAACCCCTACATCAAACCAAGATCCAGCCTGCGAGAAGGATAACCCCTAATCAAACCAAGATCCAGCCTGCGAGAAGAAAAACCCCTACATCAAACCAAGATCCAGCCTGCGAGAAGGAAAACCCCTACATCAAACCAAGATCCAGCCTGCGAGAAGGAAAACCCCTGCATCAAACCAAGATCCAGCCTGCGAGAAGGATAACCCCTAATCAAACCAAGATCCAGCCTGCGAGAAGAAAAACCCCTACATCAAACCAAGATCCAGCCTGCGAGAAGGAAAACCCCTACATCAAACCAAGATCCAGCCTGCGAGAAGGAAAACCCCTACATCAAACCAAGATCCAGCCTGCGAGAAGGAAAACCCCTACATCAAACCAAGATCCAGTTTGCCGAAAATAAAGTCTTATCAACCACGGCTCAGGTTTAGAGGAAAAATCAGAACACACTCGTATATAGGAGCACTGACCATGCGACCAGCCCATTGTGAGTCATGATGTCCTTACCCCTCCATCATGAAACAGAACAGAGCCAAGTTCGCATGCCCACGTGACTTAAGCGCTAAAGAAGACAAGAGGTCGGTTACTAACGGAATTTCTTTGTTTCTTTTATGGGTGGTCATCCACTTCTACTTATGTTATTCTTTCTACATGAGGTCGTTTGCTGTGGACGTGAATTATGGGAAAAAAACGCTCCATAAAATAAACGTCGACGTCCTGGTAGGTGCACTGGAATGAATATACATGGTATTAAGTCGCCATATTTGTCTATGAACACATCATATTTTTGGATGATGTGATCGGTATTACGTCAGGTCGTCTTTACTGTTAAGAAAATATTATGGTGCCCATTTTTAGAGGCCGGATGTACCCATGAGCCTTGTCGGTCCGATAAAAAACTAACACCAAGTGTGAGAACTGAACACATACTCTTTGATCAGGAAGCGACTGCGTTAACCAGTCAACTACACGGGCGTTATGTGCAGACTATATAATTGGTTACTTTTGATGGTTCGCATATTCTTCAAATATCTTCACGTATTACTTTTTCTTTTCCTGTTTCATTACGTGTTTTTGAGAGCCATCTTATTTTCAGTATTTAAGATCTTTCTTTCATTTGCTTGTTTGCTAGTGTTTCCTGGAAACTAAAAATGTTTGATTAATTCATGCAGCTAAAGCCAGAGGTAGCTTATTTCATCAGAGATTTATGGCCCGTTTGAGAAGAAGAAAATGTTATGTTGTCAATAACTTTAGCATAAGCTCACCACGTTCATCTTAACATTTTTTCATTAAGTCCAGATTTTAGATTGTTTCTATAATACTCATCTCTAAACAAATACCCTGTTGAGACTAATTTAGCCGCAGTATAGAAACTTTAATAAATCATTTAATTCTAAAACTGCCCCACTCCATCCCTCTCTTTCTCTCTGTGTGTATTTTAAACGATTATCAATTTTTCTCTTTTCTAAATTTCCTTCCTTCCTTCCTTCCTTCCTTCCTTCCTTCCTTCCTTCCTTCCTTCCTTCCTTCCTTCCTTCCTTCCTTCCTTCCTTCCTTCCTTCCTTCCTTCCTTCCTTCCTTCCTTCCTTCCTTCTTTCCTTCCTTCCTTCCTTCCTTCCTTCCTTCCTTCCTTCCTTCCTTCCTTCCTTCCCTCCCTCCCTTCCTCCATCCCTCCCTCCCTCCCTCCCTCCCTCCCTTCTTCCTTCCTTCCTTCCTTCCTTCCTTCCTTCCTTCCTTCCATCTTTCCTTCCTTCGTCTCTTTCTTACACTTTAAATTTTCTCTCACATATATATATATAATCATATCAGAAGAAAATTATTTGTATATAATCTTTTCAATCACTCCTGTTTTCAATAATATATTCATGAATAGTATCATCCGGAATGCATATTTATTTATTTACAATAGTGATTCGTCTCTCTCTACTTAATAGATTCACTGTTTGTACTTATATTACTGCACCAGTGCTAAATGTGGACATTCCTTTATAAAAAACGTAATTGTAAAATTGCCTCGTGCGAAATGAGTTTCACGAGAAATGTTCCATGTAAATGATAAAGAAATAGTTTTAAAAAAGAAACTGAAATTACAGCAGGCACAACACCAGTAAGTGATTACATCGACATCAAAGAATTAATTATTTTAAAATGAGAAATCTAATAAGAACAAAACCCAACCAACCTGCAATATATGCTGCATAACAACACCAGGCTACAAGATTAAACAAGGAAGCTGCAAAACAGGATATATACAATCAAACATTGTAAGTAAAGTAAAGAGCCCCGTCATGCCAAGTGGCGTATAGGGAATATGGTGTTAGTGACCATCAATTTTTCAGACCCTCAGCACATGATTTTTGGGGTAATGTGGTCGGTATTACGCCTGTGCCGCTTTACTTTCCCAGAAAAAAATCTGGTACCAATTTAAGGCTGGGTGAACCAGGAAGCCGTCGGTTGGGATCGAACGATACCTCTTGTCCTTTGTAGTCCAGCTCACTAACAACTGAGCTATCGCGTCTTCAAACCAATCAATGTGCTAGTATATAAATACAACTTAACAATAGCTCAAGATAAACAACAATGATTTTCATAAAATGTATGCAACCACATAGCAACTGGGAAAATGAAGACCATCTCTCTTTTACAATCTATCTATCTATTGTCCTTTCGAGCCGAAGACGGCACATAGGGCAGAACCACAATCTCAAAAACAGAAACCTTGCGTGCCAAAGTAGCACATATTGCAGAGATCGCTGCTTTAAAATATATGGCGCTGTTTCCATAACAATACTTTTTACAATGGCAGCTTGTCAAGCCATCGATCAATCTCCTTAGTGGCCTCTTACGACATGCCTGGAAGGTGACAGTGTCACTATTACAATAGGCTGGTCATAGGTCTTCACCATGTCAATGAATTAAATGTTACAAAGAGCTGAAATTGCGCTGCTCGGTTACATCTTTTCATTACAGCCGACACCAGAGTTGACACACTTCGGCCCTCTCCTGAAAAAAAAAAAAATGAAAAAAGTGGAAAACGAATGTCATATGTTCCCGAACTAAACCAGTAATTTGGAGAGCACGAGCATACCTGAAGATTAGTACAGATAAAGAGCATCAATTGCACCACGTGCTTAACACAGGGAATGGTGTCAGGCTAAAAAGAGGCAAATCATAGGTGGGCCGAGCAGAAGATGTCATCAAACAGGTCTGTGGGCTTACCAATATCAGCGTTGGTGAGGAGTGGATACCGGTGTCTACGTCATTCAAGGGGACTTTCTCGTGTAATTTCACACTCGACAGGAAAAGTAGGGAACAGAACCCGGTCGTGGTTAATGCTGAGAACAACGGTCTCATCTGCGATAACACCGATGAGAAAGATGCAGTCATCTATGCAGACGGATCTGTAATACGACACCAAAGAAATGCATGGGCATTTACAGCACGCTCGGCAGGCAGAATAATCAAAGAAGACAGTAGTGCATACCTCATGACCACGAGTAGCGTGACAATGGAGGTGATGGCAGTGACCAAGGCATTCAAATGGTTAGAGTCACAAGACTACACCCACACATGTATACTGAGTAATTTGATGAGCATGATTAAAAAAAAAGTGGAGGCAGGCTCTGTACGCATGCAATGGGTAGAGTCGTTGCAGAAATCCAAAATACGTAAGGTCACCTTTATCATTGTCCCTGGACATGCGGGAGTACAGGGAAATGAAAGAGCGGACAGGTTGGCTAGCTGCGCTGTCGTTGAGGACGGGCAACCAATGGATCGGGCGGACATCATCAATGCCCTCCGAGATGTGGGAAGAGCACGGGACTTCGACAAACACAGATCCACGTCACTTCTTCGGATGATGGAAATGGGAGTTAAGATGGGCACAGCCCGAAATGAGACACTTACTGGCCGTGTAAGAAGACTTATCAACCAACATAGAACTGAACTGCTGAGGAGGGGATCTGAGCACCTATGGACATGTTCGAAGTGCAATGATGATGACCTGCAAATAACTCAATAAATAAACCAATAATTACTTACCCGTGTGTCTTCTCAATCGCTGTTAAAATTATTCTTTGGGCTGTTTTTATTTTCTTTTTAAAATTTGGACGACTGGCGGTGATGGGGTGGACGTTTGTAGTTAGATCCAGAGAAAAGGGTGGGTGTGAAAGAACCTCACTATTCAAACTGCTGTATATTAGCTGCACTGACCTGACTTTGTTAGAGGGCGCTTTGTTTCTAAGAATAGTTAATTTTTTAAAATGTGTGATAAAACTTGTTTCATGGTCACAGCGGTTCTTGTTTCGTTAAGACCTGCAAGGTACAGTCAGTTAAGTGTTTTATCACAATGCATGTAATCTTTCAAAAGGGCATAACTATTACAGCAGATGTGTATACTCTCGACGATAAACGTATTAGGAAGCAGTATCATCCGTTTTGAGCCGCGATAGCTCGGTGGTTAGTGAACTGGACTACAAAGGACAAGATGTAGGGTTCGATCCTAACCAACGGCTTCCGGATTCACCCAACCTTTAATGGGTACCTGATTTTTTTCAGGGAAAGTAAAGCGGCACGGGCGTAATACCGACCACATTACCCTACATAGACCTCACATTTTGCCCAGTAATCTGAGTCTCTTGATGAGAGGGCGTGATGTGTAGATACCTTAACATCACATAATTTGAAGCTTTTATTATTATTTGCTACTGTTCTGACCAATGAGGAAATTCTCAGGGAGGCCTACACAAAAAGGAGCTCCTAAAAACATCAGAAAGAAAGAATCAACATTTTTTAGGCACATCATGAGAAGAGGAAAGTTGGAATACTTGGTTACAAATGGCAAAATAAAAGGAAAGAGAGATCGTGGACGACAAAGAGAGAAAATACTGGATAGCTTGGTGTCATGGCATGGAAAACAGTCAACAACAGAATTTATGCAATGCATTGTAGATAGAAGATTGTGAAAGGACATGATCGCCTACGCCAACCGTTATGGCACATGATGATGAAGGTGTCTGTTATTTTGACTCCCCCCCCCCAAACTAGTTCTATTGGATTTAAGAATGAATGGTAAGGTGGTAGTCTCAAACATCAATAACCATGCTCTTGTCTATGTGAACTATTGTCCATTGTGTCTGTTTTACATTGGAAAGCAATTCAGGCTCATGTACATATCGTTAAATGGTATATGTTCCTGCGTGAATAAATCTTTCAACTTTTGTACTCGATGATGTCGGTATTTATCTTCTTGTGCAACTACAGTTGTGGTATGATGTCCATTATTAAACAAGAGGGCGATCTAATGTTGGAAGAACAGTTTTCTCAATCCACTCTCTTAATATGTGGCCGTTCATTTTGGAGTGAGAGTCCCACTTGTCGTGTTGGCTTTACAAGAAAAAATAGTTCTGCGTTCTGCAACAGTTGTTTGCACAGGACAGAGACAAATGGCGAGATTTGATAAAGATCTTTACCAAAGATTGAAAACTGCTAGAATAAAAATTTAGATAAGAGAAGGAGTATCTGGGTATATCCCTTATGGGCCGGCTACGGCTCGAAAAGTCAATAGATAGATAGATAGATAGATAGATAGATAGATAGATAGATAGATAGATAGATAGATAGATAGATAGATAGATAGATAGATAGATAGATAGATAGATAGATAGATAGATAGATAGATAGATAGATAGATAGATAGATAGATAGATAGATAGATAGATAGATAGATAGATAGATAGATAGATAGATAGTTTCTGCAACAGCTCATTATATCTGCTACCTGATACTGCAACTATCAAGTGCTGTCTTTTGCTACTAGGTATTGATATTTTAATACTTCCGTCTGATAACTTCCATTTGTTTCCACTTGTGTGGACAGCTTTGATCCATGTTTCATCTAAATGTACAATATCATAACCGTCTTTACGCATTTCCTTGACTTCACGTAAATACTTGCTTCTCACGACTACTGGGTGTGGCTTCTCACAGCCACTACATGTGGCTTCTCACAGCTACTAAATGTGGCTTCTCACAGCTACTGGATGTGGCTTCTCACAAATGATGTTTTTTTTTTCCACCAACAACTTTCTAAAGATAAAACCCGCACTTCTCACTACTACTGGGTGTGGCTTCTCACAGCCACTACATGTGGCTTCTCACAGCTACTAAATGTGGCTTCCCACAGCTACTGGGTGTGGCTTCTCACAAATGATGTTTTTTTTCCACCAACAACTTTCTAAAGATAAAACCCGCACTTCTCACAACTACTGGGTGTGGCTTCTCACAGCCACTACATGTGGCTTCTCACAACTACTAAATGTGGCTTCTCACAGCTACTGGGTGTGGCTTCTCACAAATGATGTTTTTTTTCCACCAACAACTTTCTAAAGATAAAACCCGCACTTCTCACAACTACTGGGTGTGGCTTCTCACAGCCACTACATGTGGCTTCTCACAGCTACTAAATGTGGCTTCTCACAGCTGCTGGGTGTGGCTTCTCACAAATGATGTTTTTTTTTTCCACCAACAACTTTCTAAAGATAAAACCCGCACTTCTCACAACTACTGGGTGTGGCTTCTCACAGCCACTACATGTGGCTTTTCACAGCTACTAAATGTGGCTTCTCACAGGTACTGGGTGTGGCTTCTCACAAATGATGTTTTTTTTTTTCCACCAGCAACTTTCTAAAGATAAAACCCGCACTTCTCACAACTCTCCATTATGTAGATTTTGAAAATTCAATGGAGTTCGTTCTCAGCCTAGTTTTCAATTTTCTAAGTGTCACTGTCGTTCAAAGTAAACATTTGTAAAATTGTATCTTCGAATAAGATCTTTATCAAAATCATCGAATTCCTTTCTCCGTTCCTTTTTTGTATTCTTGATGGTTTAAATATCCACATTCTTGAAAACCAGAGATAAAACGACCGTTTACTTAACCCACAAATATGCATTGTTCTCTTCTCAGAGTTTGATAAACAGCGATAAAGAGTCCCCCCTTTACATTAGTAAATGTTTTACATTAGTAAATGTCCCCCTCGCCAGAAACATTAGTAAATTTTAATTGCGATGTTTTCAAGTGTAACAAATTTCATCTTTAAACACATTTTAAAATGCCCCCATCCCAGATAACTTGTTATGCGAATTTGCAATCAATAAGACCACAGGATTTACTGAATGAAGGACGACGTAGTGAGTTCCGCATGAATTTGTGTGTGAAATTCGTACAAAATTATTTTTTTTCCATTGAACGTTTAGTGTTAACTAGTAGAAACTAAATATTCTAGTATCATTGTGTGTTCTTGTTTTTATATACCTCGAATAAGGTAAAATTAAAACCATCTACTTGTTTCCAAAGATTTTTTTTTCTACAACGTTATGTTAATAAACAGTTTACATACACAATTAATAACCAAACGGTTGTTAATTTATAGCAGTTTAAAGAAGGCCACTAGTTTTGGAATTTATTTTTTTAGTTTCCGCTTAAGAAATAAAACCTGTCAGCATATTTGTGAGTTATGTGATCTAAGTCTCAAGAACTTTTATTTTAATAAGATATCCCTGGTACCTATTCAAGACTGAGTGAAGAAAGAAGACGTTTAATCGGAGACATACAATAATATCTTGCCTTCAATACACCAACTCAATACCCACATCTCAGTTCGACTTTAAACTAAGAACAATAAGCAAGGTCTTTGAAATAAGATCATATCCTCACCCCGATGTGAGCACAATAGATTTCACAATTTTCCGACTCCGGAATAAAATAGCAATGAAGTGTGTACCTACTTCTATACTAAACAGTAAACCATGAATACATTTTACAATAACCAAGCAAACTGCGACCCCATTTTGTAAAATAAAATCTAGCAATTTTTGACCAAATGTTGTCATAGTCTACCAACCTGAGGTCAATCGTATAATAACCTAACAACCGATCCACTTGTATTATAACCTAGCAACTTATGGCACATGGGTAGAATAACTAGCAAATTACAAGCCACTTGTATAATAACCTAGAAACCGTCGACCCACTTGTATAATTAGAGAACCTGTGACCCTTTTTTTCTGCAGGTATAAATGCTCCTATTTATAACTTCCATAACTCCAGTGAAACCTATCATGGTGGTGACCCATATGTTGATAATCGCGGTATTAAATTCTTAGTCTTTCCATCTTCCTATCTATCTATCTATTGACCTTTCGAGCCGTAACCGGCCCATAGGGCGTAGACCAAGATACACCTTCACCTATATGAATTTTTGTTCTAGCAGTTTTCTTTTAAAGATATTTTATCAAATCTCGCCATCTGTCTCTGTTCTGTGCAAGCAGTTCTATCTCATTGAGGGAGCCGATTCCTGCTGCTCTTGCCTCTCTCATCAATGTTCTTCTCAGTGTCTCCCTGGGTCTTCCTCTTTTTCTTTTACCTGTTGTTTCCCATATGAGGGCTTGCTTTGCTATTCGATTATTATCTCTTCTCATCACATGTCCAACGTATGACCATCGTCTTTTCTTTATTACTGAAGATATTAGTGGTTGATTGGCGATTTCTCTAATTTCCTCGTTTGTTTTGAATTCGTTCCATTCTATACCAAGTATTTTCCTTAGACATTTATTTTCGAATGCGTTCAACTTTGTTTCTATATCTCTTGTTGTTTTCCAGCTTTCACACGCATACGTAAGGGTTGATAGTACATTTGATTTGAATAGCCTAAGTTTTGTGTTTGTGCTAATGAGTTTTGATTTCCACAACTTTTCAAGGCTTCTGAAAGACATTGCTGCTTTAGCCAGTCTGATTCTAATTTCTTTGCTCGTATCCCCTTCTCGATCAATGTGACTTCCAAGATAGATGAAGTGATCGATCTCTTCTACTGGTTTGTTTTCCATGTATATTTTGTCACTTGTTGGAATTAAACTTTTCATGACTTTAGTCTTTTCATGATTGACCTCAAGCCCAATTTATCTTCCTATCTACTGGCCATAATACCAAACTGATGCCCCTGAAACTACAAATAGCAACAACAAAACCTAAGCGGTCGCTCGTTTGTTAGTGTCCAGAAATTGCACTTTGAAAACACGGCGGGCCTGTGGTTAATACATTCGTCTGCCTACATGAAGGTTCGAATTTCAAATGCCAGATGAGGCAATATTTTTTTTTTCCAACCTGAATCACTCTCGGGGTCCGCATAATTTCGGTGCCAGAGATGTTTTTTGGAAAATAAAACGCAGTGGCTACCTGACCTTGCGAGGATGCACCTCAACACAATGAAGTCATTAACACTTCATTACATATCGGCAATGGAGCCGCGATAGCTCAGTGGTTAGTGAACTGGACTACAAAGGACAAGAGGTAGGGTTCGATCCCAATCGTCGGCTTCCGTTCACCCAGCATTTAATGGGTACTTGATTTTTTTTTCTGGGAAAGTAAAGCGGCACGGGCGTAATACCGACCACATTACCCCAAAAATCATGTGCCGAAGGTCTGTAAAATTTATGGTCACTATCACCATATTCCCTATACGCCACTTGGCGTGACGGTGGTACTTTACTTTACTTACCTATCGGCAATAATAGCCATACGTCTATCTTTATCTTAAGTGCAATTTACAGTCTCCCCAAAGCGAGAGAGAGTGAGAAGAGAGAGAGAGAGAGAGAGAGAGAGAGAGAGAGAGAGAGTTAAGGGCATGTACACATAATGTAACATAAAAATATTACATTAATATGTTAGAAAATACGCGTTCTCGCTTTTAGAAAGAAAAACAAAATAAAGACATCAAAAGCAAGAAGTGCATTCGTTGAACTGAGAAACATGGAAATCTAAAGAAATTAGGTTAAATACAACAAATAAAAAATTTCAACTCCAATGTTAAGGCAGTCCTATTATATGGCTGTGAAACATGGAGAACCATAAAAATAGCAATCATGAAGATACAGACCTTCATTAATAAATGTTTGCGCAGAATAGAAGAGTAGAAATGGCAGGTTAAAATCACTAACATAGAATTATGGAAAAGTACCAGTCAAATAAGGGAGCCGCGATAGCTCAGTGGTTAGTGAACTGGACTATTTAAGAACAAGAGGTAGGTTCGATTCATAACGACAGCTTCCGGGTTCACCCAGCCTTAAATGGGTACCGGATATTTTCTAGGAAAGTAAAGCGGCACGGGCGTAATACCGACCACATTACCCCAAAAATCATGTGCCGAAGGTCTGTAAAATATATGGTCACTAACACCATATTCCCTATACGCAACTTGGCGTGACGGGGGTACTTTACTTACTATTATATGGCTGTGAAACATGGAGAACCAATAAAAATGGCAATCATGACGATACAGACCTTCATTAATAGATGTTTGCGCAGAATAGAAGGGTACAAATGGCAGGATAAAATCACTAACATAGAATTATGGAAAAGTACCAGTCAAATAAGGGAGCCGCGATAGCTCAGTGGTTAGTGAACTGGACTACAAAGGACAAGAGGCAGAGGTCGATCTCAACCGACGGCTTCCGGGTATACTAGCCTTAAATTGATACCCGATTTTTTTCTAGGAAAGTAAAGAGGCACGGACGTAATACCGACCACATTACCCCAAAAATCATGTGCCGAAGGTCTGTAAAATTTATGGTAACTAACACCATATTCCCTATACACCACTTAACGTGACGTGGGTACTTTACTTTCCTTTTTTTATTATCTAAAGTGGTGTCATTCTGTCTACCTCATTTTCCATTTTAGAGCGAGAACGTGTATTTTCTAACATATTAAGTAATGATATTTCAGGTTCTCTATGTCTTGGTCTCCCTTTCAACTCTCTGTGGAGCAAAGGTCTTTAACAAATACATTCGAAACCGCTCGTTTCTTGCAATTCTTTTAAGATCATTCCATGTCTTCTAGATCACCATCATCTCTGCTTCTATCTGTACTCTCCAGGAATATTTTGGTTTTCATTTCTGTTTTTTTCTTTGGGGATTCCAATAAAGGCCTGTTGTGTAATACTCTTAGTTGGCATCTGCAATATGTGTCCTGGAGTTGTCAGTCGCTGGACACTGAGGGACTTGCTGATGAGGGGATCTGAGCCCCTATGGACATTTTCGGAGTGAAAAGATGATGACCCTGAAATAACTCAATAACTCATGTGTATGTTCTTTCCAGCGCCATCGTCTTCGCTGTATCTCATTATCCACTGGTATTTGACTGGTAAGTAAAAAAGTAAAGTGCCCTGTCACGCCAAGTGGCGTATAGAGAATATGGTGTTAGTGACCATAATTTTTTTATAGACCTTCGGCACATGATTTTTGGGGTAATGTGGTCGGTATTACGTCCGTGCCGCTTTACTTTCTCAGAAAAAAATCGGGTATCAATTTAAGGCTGGGTATACCCGGAAGCCGTCGGTTGAGATCGACCTCTACCTCTTGTCCTTTGTAGTCCAGTTCACTAACCACTGAGCTATCGCGGCTCCCTTATTTGACTGGTACTTTTCCATAATTCTATGTTAGTGATTTTATCCTGCCATTTGTACCCTTCTATTGTGCGCAAACATTTATTAATGAAGGTCTGTATCTTCATGATTGCCATTTTTATTGGTTCTCCATGTTTCACAGCCATATAATAGTAAGTAAAGTACCCCCGTCACGCCAAGTTGCGTATAGGGAATATGGTGTTAGTGACCATATATTTTACAGACCTTCGGCACATGATTTTTGGGGTAATGTGGTCGGTATTACGCCCGTGCCGCTTTACTTTCCTAGAAAATATCCGGTACCCATTTAAGGCTGCGTAAACCCGAAAGCCGTCGTTTTGGATCGAACCCTACCTCTTGTTCTTTGTAGTCCAGTTCACTAACCACTGAGCTATCGCGGCTCCCTTATTTGACAAATACTTTTCCATAATTCTACGTTAGTTATTTTGTCCTGCCATTTCTACTCTTCTATTCTGCGCAAGCTTCTATTAATGAAGGTCTGTATCTTCATGATTGCCATTTTTATTGGTTCTTCATATTTCACAGCCATATAAAAGGACTGACTTAACATTGGAGTTGAAATTTTTTATTTGTTGTATTTAACCTAATTTCTTTAGATTTCCGTGTTTCTCAGTTCAACGAATGCACTTCTTGCTTTTGATGTCTTTATTTTGCTTTTCCTTCTAAAAGCGAGAACGTGTATTTTCTAACATATTAATGTAATATTTTTATGTTACATTATGTGTATATGCCCTTAACTCTCTCTCTCTCTCTCTCTCTTTCTCTCTCTCTCTTTCTCTCTCTCGCTTTGGGGAGACTGTAAATTGCACTTAAGATAAATGAAACTTATGGCTATTATTGCCAATAGCTAAGTAAAGTACCACCGTCACGCCAAGTGGCGTATAGGGAATATGGTGTTAGTGACCATAAATTTTACAGACCTTCGGCACATGATTTTTGGGGTAATGTGGTCGGTATTACGCCCGTGCCGCTTTACTTTCCCAGAAAAAAATACAGTACCCATTAAATGCTGGGTGAACCGGAAGCCGACGATTGGGATCGAACCCTACCTCTTGTCCTTTGTAGTCCAGTTCACTAACCACTGAGCTATCGCGGCTCCCACTTTAGATAATAATGAGTTATAACAGAAGCTACAACGGATAATAAACATTTCTAATGAATAAAATATAAAAAGTAATGCCCGACAACCTTCACGGCATTGTGAAATGCTTTTAATTCTTAAAAACTAACGCTAGGTCACTTATCTAAATTAGCATTTCTTAGTTATAACTATAACCTTTCATGGAAATTAACTCAGATTTTGGAGGATTTTCATTTGAAAAACTCAATAATGATACTTGTACATTCTGACGACAGAAATGGTAAAACAATGACGCGAGTCTGAATGTAAAACAGAGACACTAGACAGAGACGTAAAATAATAAACAAGTCACAGACACATAAAACAAATAACAAGTCGCAGACACATAAAACAATGACACGTCGCAGACACATAAAACAATGACAAGTCGCAGACACATAAAACAATGACACGTCGCAGACACATAAAACAATGACAAGTCGCAGACACATAAAACAATGACACGTCGCAGACACATAAAACAATGACAATTCGCAGACACATAAAACAATGACAAGTCGCAGACACATAAAACAATGACAAGTCGCAGACACATAAAACAATGACAAGTCGCAGACACATAAAACAATGACAAGTCGCAGACACATAAAACAATGACAAGATGCAAGACACATAAAACAATGACAAGTCGCAGACACAAAAACAATTACAAGATGCAAGACACATAAGACAATGACAAGATGCAAGACACATAAAACAATGACAAGATGCAAGACATATAAAACAATGACAAGATGCAAGACACATGAAACAATTACAAATCGCAGACACATAAAACAATGACAAGATGCAAGACACATAAAACAATGACAAGTCGCAGACACATAAAACAATGACAAGATGCAAGACACATAAAACAATGACAAGATGCAAGACACATAAAACAATGACAAGATGCAAGACATATAAAACAATGACAAGATGCAAGACACATGAAACAATTACAAATCGCAGACACATAAAACAATGACAAGTCGCAGACACATAAAACAATGACAAGTCGCAGACACAAAAAACAATTACAAGATGCAAGACACATAAGACAATGACAAGATGCAAGACATATAAAACAATGACAAGATGCAAGACACATGAAACAATTACAAATCGCAGACACATAAAACAATGACAAGATGCAAGACACATAAAACAATGACAAGTTGCAGACACATAAAACAATGACAAGATGCAAGACACATAAAACAATGACAAGTCGCAGACACATAAAACAATGACAAGATGCAAGACACATAAAACAATGACAAGATGCAAGACACATAAAACAATGACAAGATGCAAGACACATACAACAATGACAAATCGCAGACATATAAACAATGAGACGAGACAGAGACGTAAAACAATGACGCGAGTCAGAAACGTAAATAAAAAACGACATGAGACATGTACCTACAACAATGACACGAGACATGTACATATCACAATGATATGGGGCATGTACATATAACAATTATATGGGGCATGTACATATAACAATGACACGAGACATGTACATATAACAATACTATGAGATATGTACATATAACAATGACACGAGACATGTACATATAACAATACTATGAGATATGTACATATAACAAAGACACGAGACATGTACATATAACAATGATATGAGACATGTACATATAACAATGATATGGGGCATGTACATATAACAATGATATGAGACATGTACATATAACAATGATATATCTCTCTCTGTCTCTGCGATCAAGACTTAATCAGAGTAGGATTCAAGAATCTCAAATGAAGACAGCTGTCTTGTTAAGTGAATTGATCGACCCCACAGACAGAACATCATAATTAGAGTCTGTTAGATCCACTCTGATTGAATACTTCTTAAAACGTTGCACTGTGTTCTGCGCCAGGGGTCCAGTGGAATCCGATTTCAGCCAGCATTTTATTCAGGTTTGCTTTCCTTAGCCTTTGATTGTCCCCAATCTTCCTGCAAGGCTGCATATGATATTTTCTGTAGGGGGATTCTGCCCTTAGATGGTCGGCCCTCCAAGGTTTACGAGCACCATCTGCCCGAGTCACTAGAGGTGACTAACACAGACATGCACATACAAAGTTATGAGATGTGACTAACACTGACATGCGCACAACGATATGAGGCATGACTAACACTGACACACACCAAGATATGAGATATGACTAGCACAGACACACACACACACACTAAGATATGAGGTGTGACTAACTCGGACACACTCTTAATTATGAGATATGACTAACACAGATATACACATTAAGATATGAGATATGACTAAACACAAACACACAAAGATATGAGACATGACTAACATAAACATGTACTCACAAAGATAGGAGATGTGACTAACATAGAAATACACACAGATATATGAGACATGACTAACATAAACATGCACACAAAGATATGAGATATGACTAACATAGACATGCACACAAAGATATGAGATATGACTAACACAGATACACACTAAGATATGGGATATGACTAAACACAGACACACACCATGATATTAAAAAAAGTAAAGTACCCCCGTCACGCCAAGTGGCGTATAGGGAAATATGGTGTTAGTGACCCTATATTTTACAGAACTTAAGCACATGATTTTTGGGGTAATGTGGTCGGTATTACGCCCGAGCTGCTTTACTTTCCCCAGAACAAATTCCGGTACCCATTTAATGCTGGGTGAACCCGGAAGCCGTCGGTTGGGATCGAACCCTACCCCTTGTCCTTTGTGTTCCAGTTCACTAACCACTGAGCTATCGCGGCTCACTAGATTCATAATAGCTTTTCCCAAAATGTAAGTCAACTTCCTCCTCACCGCTATAACTTGTAGGTTTTTTTCAAGTTTTTGTTTGTGTAGGTCTTCATCCCATAGTCTTCAGCTGGTGACAAACCTCTATCCAATATTTCCAATCAGTGGCTGGTTCCATAATCCATTGAAGTATGGTGGTTATTATTTGTAATCCACTTTTGAAATAGCAATTCATGTCAGGTGTTGACATTGATAATCTACTATTGACTAGCAAGTCGTGCCAGGTGGTCCGTGTAGACAGTCACTATTTTCGTGCAGACTTTATACTGAGAGGGGAGCGGCGGTAGCTCAGTGGTTAGTGAGCAGATTACAAGAACGCTGGTTCAAACCCAATCAACGACTCAAAGGCTGAGCCAGTCGTAAGGTGATTCCGTTGGTCGTTGACAAATATTAGCACCAACATCATATACCCCATATTCGTTAAGACAAATATTAGCACCAACATCATATACCCCATATTCGTTAAGACAAATATTAGTACCAACATCATATACCCCATATTCGTTAAGACAAATATTAGCACCAACATCATATACCCCATATTCGTTAAGACAAATATTAGCACCAACATCATATACCCCATATTCGTTAAGACAAATATTAGCACCAACATCACATACCCAATTTTCGTTAAGACAAATATTAGCACCAACATCATATACCCCATATTCGTTAAGACAAATATTAGTACCAACATCATATACCCCATATTCGTTAAGACAAATATTAGCACCAACATCATATACCCCATATTCGTTAAGACAAATATTAGTACCAACATCATATACCCCATATTCGTTAAGACAAATATTAGCACCAACATCATATACCCCATATTCGTTAAGACAAATATTAGCACCAACATCATATACCCCATATTCGTTAAGACAAATATTAGCACCAACATCATATACCCCATATTCGTTAAGACAAATATTAGCACCAACATCATATACCCAATTTTCGTTAAGACAAATATTAGCACCAACATCATATACCCCATATTCGTTAAGACAAATATTAGTACCAACATCATATACCCCATATTCGTTAAGACAAATATTAGCACCAACATCATATACCCCATATTCGTTAAGACAAATATTAGTACCAACATCATATACCCCATATTCGTTAAGACAAATATTAGCACCAACATCATATACCCCATATTCGTTAAGACAAATATTAGCACCAACATCATATACCTCATATTCGTTAAGACAAATATTAGTACCAACATCATATACCCCATATTCGTTAAGACAAATATTAGCACCAACATCATATACCCCATATTCGTTAAGACAAATAGAGGTAGAACTGTTCCGGGCCTTTACATGCGTGCTGGTTAGCTGTTCTCAGCGCGTCTTCTCGTTTGTCCGAAGACCGATAGATAGTTTTAACTGCTACAATACACGTCCCAATTCTCCAATGGAAAAGCGTTGTTACCTTCTGGTGCAAGTGATTGCAGCTATTTGGCCGAACCTTTCCCTTTATTATCGCCCAACTGCTCTGTGACGCAAAGAGGTAAAGGTATCTTCACTACATTCCCCGTTCCACCCATTGATTATTCATTCTTCTTATTATCTCCTTCATTTTATTATTTCGGGAGTCGAAGGTGATTCGTGCTCTTCTGACAGTCTCAGATGTTGACACTTGATGCTGTAGTAGGGTTTCTTTGACGGTGTCACATAGACTGCGTTTGCCTCCAGTCCTGCGTTCTTTTATCTTTTATGTATGCCTTAAATGTTAATATATCACTTGGCATTCTCTCCAGGTGGTAAAACCTTTTTATTTGTTGGTTATTCAAAATTCAAAATTTCACGTTCTGCGAATGGAAGAAAAACGCATCCCAGGCAAATGTTATATGATAAACTAACACACGGAAAAAGACAAATCGGCAGATCTAACCTACGATATAGAGATATCTCTAAATCATCTCTGAATGACTTCTCCATCTGTCAAAATGACTGGGAACATCTTGCAAGTGATCGCACATCATGGAGAGCATGTATAAGGAGTGGTATAACATCATTTGAGACTGTGCTAAGGCAAAACTTAGAAGAGAAAAGACTCATGAAAAAGGATGAAAACTCTGTGGATCAGTGGGCGTGACTTGTTCATTCTGTGGCCGTGTGTGTTTGTCAAACATTGGTAAAATTAGCCACGAGAGAAGCTGTTCGACAAAAACAAACCCTCAAAAAAATACACAATAGCCTCCACTAGACCGTCTGACAAGACGAAAAGGGCCATATATTCAAAATTGGTTGATGTCTATTCTTTCACTTATACATCGCTCCTGATTTGATCTATTTTCTAGATATATATAGATCTTCTTCAACTATAGCTTTTCTCAAACATTTCTTTTCTGTGGTAACTAATTTTCCTGCCTGACTTGTTGCGAATGACCATGGTTGGTTTTGATAACATTTAGAGGGGATACATATGCTTTATATAAGATTTTTCTTTATGCTGTATTTCATGACAGGGGCTAGTTGCTCCAACATTTTAATGTGCCTTCCTGTCTTCTTCTACCTTTTCAGCTCCCAGTGGAACATAAGTCTTCAACAAACACTTTCCAAGTCGTTCTGTTTCTTGCCATTCTTTTAAGATCATTCCATGCCTTCCCCACCATCTTCATCTTTGCTTCTATCTGTCTTTTCCAAGAATTCCTTGGTCTTCCTCTTTGTTTTTTCCCCTGGGGATTCCATAAAAGGCCATGTTGTGTAATACTCTCAGTTGACTTCCGCAGTGTGTGTCCTATCCAGCGCCATCGTCTTCGCTGTATCTCTTTATCCACTGCCTTCATGTACTGCATGCTAATTTCTTTGTCAATTTTGCCAGGTATGATTATCAAACAACTTAATTAGTTTACTTCATTATGAAAAGTGCAATACATCGAGAACTAAATGTCAAGGGAAATAACAGACCTGGAGGATTAACGAAGCAGAAGACACATTTCGATAAACAACAAATAGGAACGATCAAATTCACATTTCATTTGCCGCCAACGCTGAACGGTTAAATAAACAGTGTAAAGTAAATAAAGGTGAGATAAATAAATGGTGCATTGAACATGTTTACTTAAACAGGTGGGGGACGAAGCGGAGGTGTTTCTTGATTCCTTGCTCCAGGCGTTGCCACGTCAGCTCCGGAAGAACCGGTCGTCAAGACAGGGAAGATTACAAAGTGTACATTTTAGTTCTGGTTCAGTGAGGTTGTGCAGGTCCTCACACATTAAGAGTTGATGTAATTTGTTCTTCTATTGTTTTTACTTGAGGGTGACAGATAATGTGTGAATGTGAGGTGAGAAAGATAAGACATATGTCTATGTGAGGTGAGAAACATAATACATATGTCTATGTGAGGTGAGAAAGATAAAACATGTGTCTATGTGAGGTGAGAAAGATAAAACATGTGTCTATGGGATGTGAGAACGGCAATACACGTGTCTTTGTGATGTGAGAAAGATAATACATGTGTCTATATGAGGTGAGAGAGATAATACATGTGTCTATGTGAGGTGAGAGAGATAATACATGTGTCTGTGTGAGGTGAGAGACATAATACATGTGTCTGTGTGAGGTGAGAGACATAATACATGTGTCTGTGTGAGGTGAGAGACATAATACATGTGTCTGTGTGAGGTGAGAGAGATAATACATGTGTCAGTGTGAGGTGAGAGAGATAATACATGTCAGTGTGAGGTGAGAGAGATAATACATATGTCTTTGTGAGGTAAGAGAGATAATACATGTGTCTTTGTGAGATGAGAAAGATAATGCATGTATCTATGTGAGGTGAGAGAGATAATACATATGTCTCTGTCTTGGATTATGTCAGAATGGCGTGTCTATGAGTTTTAGCTTTAAGTGTCGAAGAGAATTAATATGTTTAAATGGGATGATTAGATAGCGGTACATAAATATGTGGAAGTTTATTTATGAGCGTGTCCATTCATTTAATATTGTAATTGCGTTTCCATTGGAGAACGTTGCTTTCGTCACAGCTGGCCTGAAATAATATTGTTTGTCTCACTCGCTGCGGAACCCGACATTTATGTAATAGTTGTACCAATAAGGAGGATATTGGAACGAAAGTTGAAGTGGGTTTGCTTCATTCTGAAAGAAACGCGAGGACATTAAAACATAGGCTGGAAGTGATCACAATTTGCGCTGAAACAGGAAGCTAATTATTGAAAAAATGACCAGTTCTTTATCAGCAGCGCAACCAGTACACCGTTGAAGTCACCACAACCTAAATCTCTCTTTGTCTTCTAAGAAGACTGATATTGCAATGAAATTGATTCTTCATAATTAAGAGTCAATCAATGAGTCAATGAATCAATCAATTACTTAAACAAATCAAAGCTTGTACTTGGTATGAAATATATAAAAAGACTCATACGTTTTCAGTTGAATGCCATAATTACTATCAATTCTGTTGGCTCTTCGACTGTCCGATTGTTGTTGTAATAAATATGGCATGCTCAACAATATAACTACTGCTGTGTTCATCAGACCAACGATTCCGTGATCCACCTTATATTTTGTACCAACGTGGCCCTCGTCGTTTTGTCGTTTTGTGGCTATATAGAAGAAGCTTCCCACACAGAGGGGAAAAGTAATATATAATGCAGTCAAGGAAGAAACAATAAATGAAAGATCCCCATCACGCCACAAGAGTTAAAAGGTAAATCGTCGATCTCTAGATACGAAGGTGCCGGGTTCAAATCCTGCCAGAGGCGGTTGGAGTTTTATCTCCTCGTGGTGTTAGCTTCACTTGATTTCTGGATAGAGGGATCCCATGTTTAGCTCTCTATGATAGATGCAAAAATAGGAGGTTTCGTGTGCACTTGCACACGTTAAAGAATAATTGGTAATTAAAGGTCGAAAAGAATAGGTAACATGGTCGCTGCCCGGGCAAAATTATGAGGCAGAAATTGACTCACGTAGATGGTGAATCTACCAGACAACTTAAGAGAATGGCTTGGTAGAAGGCCAACAACAGAAATGATAAATAACAGTCGTGATTGAAAGTTGTGGAGAGATATGATCACCTACGCCAGCAGGCTTGGTACTTGATGATGATGATGAGATGATGAATATATCGCCCCGAAAGGAGCTGACATCGCAACTTTTGCCGTCAACTAGCAGCACAGCATATCCGAGCACACTCTCTTTAATTTCGGCAACATCCCGCTTAACTTGAAGATCTTTAAGTCACACTAAAGCTGCTGATTCACGAACATCATGAGAATTTACACCTCTCCCTACTTCCTCTAGAGAGTTTGAATAAACGATCTGTTCAATAAATGACGTTGCACTTATGTTTGTCAATACTGGATGCACCCACAACACTTGATTCACTGAAAAGACCGCAGCCATGGGCACGAAATTGTATGTGTGATCTGATACAAGATCCTAATACAGATGGACAATCTTCGATAATGTTAACGATGGTCGTGAACAAAGAGAAATAATAACTAATGGGTAATACACATCTTCCTGCAACTGTATATTTAATAAAATAGTAAAGAGTCCCCGCCACGCCAAGTGGCGTATAGGGAATATGGTGTTAGTGACCATACATTTTACAGACCTTCAGCACATGATTTTTGGGGTAATGTGGTCGGCATTTCGCCCGTGCTGCTTTACTTTCCCAGAAAAAAAAATCCGGTACCCATTTAATAGTTAAGGTTGGATGAACCCGGGGGCCGTCGGTTTGGATCGAACCCTACCTCTTGTCCTTTGTAGTCCAGTTCAATAACCACTGAGCTATCGCGGCTACCTGCAGCTGTATATACATTCACACAATTGGGTTTTGAATTGCATTAGCTAGACACCATCGACTGCCTACTTAAAATGTATCATAATATATTACTAGTTATGAATTTCATTAATTTGTGTATGTATCTCCAGGCTGCTTGTTGTTGCTATTTTGGTTTGCACGTTCATTTGTTCATTTCAGTAAGGGGTTAAGGCAAAGAAATGCAAATGAATGCATAAAAATGCGAAGCTGCAGTAAAGCTGAATATGAGGAAAAATTTAAAAAAAATTTAAAAAAATGGTATGTTAGAAGCTTTACGTGATAAGTGGACGACACAGACTAAATTTTAGTCTATGTATTTAGTCTATGTATTTAGTCTATGTATTTAATATGTGTCGTCCAGTTATCACTTAAAGCTTCTAACATACCATTTTTTTTTATTTTTTTATTTTTCTCATTTCAGTAGCATGATCTTTTGTGATTCTCATACAGTGCACTCAAACTATTTGTGGAAAGTTATAATTTTGATTGTAATCGGTGTGGTGAAATACGTGGATGAAGATTTTAATTCAGAAAGAAGTCAAGTTACCTTGAAGTGTTTCACAAAGAAATTCTATTCAAAATTCAAATACAGTTTCAGTCAGAGTATCCACGTCTTTGTAACATCACCAATTATAATACAGTAATTAATTATCACGAGTGACGTGGTCATCTTCAAATATAATTGATATACAAATTACAAGATGATAACTAAAATGTCACATTGATTCTACAGCAAGCAGCTGCGACCTGTGTGATCGCTGACATTTTAAAATGTGGCGCAAACGGTTGGTATACTATATAAACATTTTTTTCAAATGTTTGAAACAAAAATAGTCTATCATGCTAGTTGAAGTAACTTCATAGACTAAACGTTAAGATGTAGACTTCCTGAAACGCAGAAATGTGCATTCACTAATCAATTCATTGGTGATTGTTTAAAAATGTATCTTTGATCTTCTACTTAACGGACTTGAAAACTTGACACTAACTCACCCACCCAAAAAGAGTTTCATCGAGTTTCATCATGTAAGATGAAGTGATGCTGAAACGCTATTTAAATTTAATGGCATGACAAAAACAACCAACAATAGTATCCCAAGAGAACTGAGCAGAAACGACAGTTTTCTAGTAAATTTAATAAATCAAGGAAAACTGACACACTCCGGTTGAAAGGTGAATTGACTTCTTGTTGACGTTTTGGCGTCTGATGTATCGATGCCGGCGGGACCTCTTCGGAGCCTATCCGTGAATATTGTGTATGCCCCATACAACCTAGATGTAATTTATGGAATTACTTTTTGAAAAAAAGAAACTGAAATAGTATAAACTAGAAATATAATGATTTGTAAATTACGTTTTTTTTAAAATAAGGTAAAGTGCCCTGTCATACCAATTGGCGTATAGGGAATATGGTGTTAGTGACCATAATTTTTACAGACATTCGGCACATGATTTTTGGGGTAATGTGGTCTGGATTACGCCCGTGCCGCTTTACCTTCCAAGAAAAAAAATCCGGTACCCTTTTAAGATTGGATGAACCCGGAAGCCGTCGATCAGCATTGAACTTGACCTTTTTATCTTTGTAGTCCAGTTCACAAACCACTGAGCTATCGCGGCTCCTAATTACGTTTTAAACCGTGAAATAATGGAATCTTAGTTGTGACATAAGTTTTACGTAAGTTATAAACCACTTGGTGGTATATATACATATATATATATATATATATATATATATATATATATATAATGTACAGTTGTAAAAGTTAGCCCACATATATATGTAGGAATAAAGAGAAACGAAAAAAAAACCATAAGAGAAAAGAACAAAAAACAAAACTGGATAACTAACACCATCATAGAAAAAAATGGAAGAAAGGAGACATGCGAAGAACACTGCTCAATACAATAAAATAGATAATGAAATACGCAAAATGTGCAAAAACGCAAAAGAAGACTGGCTCAGCCAAAAATGTACAGAAATAGAAACTATCGTAAGAAAACAAGGCTTAAGAGGAATGCACACAGAAATAAAGAGAATGACTAATACAAATAAAAAAGCTACAGAAGGTGGATGCATTGCAGACAAAAAAGGATAAATGATAACAGACAATAAAGATATTATAGACAGATAGAATGAATATATAACAGAAAATTTCATGACCAAAGGGACAAGAAACCAGTTATAAAATGTACATCAGACTATAAAATCAGTCTGATTTTAAATCTGAGGTGGAAAAAACTATAAAAACAATGAAAAAGGGAAAAGCAGCAGGACCTGACAGCATACAGATAGAGATGATACAGGCACTTGAAGATTTTGGCATTGAAGTGATTACAGACATATGCAACGACATATACCATACACGATACATACCAAATGAACTAAAAGTATCAACTTTCATTGCATTGATTAAAAAGAATGGTACCGTTGAATGCAGCGACTTTAGAACAATAAGCCTAATGAGCCATGTTACAAAAATTTTGCCAACAGTTATACAAGGAAGGATTCAGAATAAAATCAATACTGAATTAGATGAGCAGCAATTTGGATTTAGGAAAAATAGCGGGACAAAAGAAGCCATATTCTGCATGAGAACAGTAATCGAAAAGTACACAGAAGTAAACAAACCAATATATATCTGCTTCATAGACTACACCAAAGCTTTTGATAGAGTACACCACAAATAACTTATAGAATGCCTAAAAGAGATACATCTAGATGACATGGACATACGAGTAATATGTAATCTATACTTGGAGCAAACAGCAATAATAAAATATAACAAAGAGAACTCTACACCCATTGATATAAAAAGAGAAGTGAGACAGGGATGCATCCTATCACCAAGCGTGTTCATTCTATTCACTGACCAAATCTTAAAAAATATCGTAGAGATGCCAGGCCTACAAATCAATGGAAAGATAATCAATAACCTAAGATATGCTAACGATACTGTACTACTAGCAGAAAATACTAAAGATCTACAACAATTAGATAATGAAATAAACATTACAAGCCAAAAATATGGACTAGATATGAATATATCTAGTCAACAAAAGAAAAGAAATGGCAAAAAGTAATTTTAATGTCATCAAGAACATACTATCATCAAAACAAATAACACCAGTGCTAAAACTAAGAATAGCAAAATGTTACATCTTCTCAAAATTCATTCATCAACATCTTCTATATGGTGCAGAAACATGGACATTAGACAAGAAAACAGAACAGAGAATTGAAGCCTTTGAAATGTGGATATATAGAAGAATAGGTAGAATTGGATGGAAGGAAAAGAAAACAAAAGATGAAGTCTTTAAATAGCTAAAAATGAAAAGAGAACTACTAAGCACAATTCAAACAAGACAAATGCGATTTTTGGGCCATGGTAAAAGACACAACAGCCTTCTAAAAGTAATCCTGGAGGAGATATACAAGGTAAAAGAGTCAGAGGCAGACCAAGACTAACATGGACGAGTAACATCAAATGATGGACAAATCAGCCTATGACAACCTGCACCATCAAAGCAAGAGACAGGGCAGAATGGCGCTTCATGGTAGCCAACCTTAGTTGCGGAGACGGCACTCGATGAAGATGATGATGCTATATATATATATGTATATATATATATTTAAATCAACGTAATTTAAAACTTGAAGTTCAACAAAATGATATATTCCCAACGGAATTTAATATAAAACTATTTGATAATACACTACATTCGAGTACGGTAAAAACAAAAACGCCTCAATTTTTGTTTATAAACCGATAGCTAGTAGCGCAACTGTTTCTTGACAGTTGAAATGCCAAGGTACCTACATTTTTTAATGACACATAACTTAGTTATAAATAGTTAAGGAAATTCCGGTAATCAGATATAATTTCACGTTCACTTTATAACGCTTCTAATTGGCTAGGCTAAAAAATAATCCATGAAACCGCATTAATGTAGAGGTAGCTTCCTCCCATATTATTGTGACTCACTTTTTTAATTGTCAAGGTTGTTTATTTACTAGTGGTGAGAGATGAAAAAATATAACGCTAGTTACTAGCGGTATCAATGTACTACTTACTATATTAGAGTCTGTTTCATTCGCAAACGTTATAGTGGCCAGAGGAAAACCTTGCTTTAATAAATGCAAACCAAAGCAAATAAATCATATTGGCCTAGAAATGTGTAATAGAATATTCGAAAATTTGTAATATAATTATTTAAAAAAATAATAATAAATTCATTTCCTTTTGTATTTCGTTAATATGTTCAGGCTACCGGCGGTAGCTGCGGTATCATAGAGAATACGCCACTGCTTTGGAGCAAAGATTATCTCACAAGTATACTTAGGAGCAAAGATTATCTCACAAATATACTTTGGAGGAAAGATTATCTCACAAATATACTTTGTAACAAAGATTATCTCACAAATATACATTGGAGGAAAGATTATCTCACAAATATACTCTGTAACAAAGATTATCTCACAAATATACATTGGAGGAAAGATTATCTCACAAATATACATTGGAGGAGAGATTACCTCACAAGTATACTTTGTAACAAAGATTATCTCACAAATATACTTTGGAGCAAATATTATCTCACAAATATACTTTGTAACAAAGATTATCTCACAAATATACTTTGGAGCAAATATTATCTCACAAATATACTTTGTAACAAAGATTATCTCACAAATATACTTTGTAGAAAAGTTTATCTTTCGAATATACCTTGGAGTAAATAATATCTCTCAAATATACATTGGAGCAAAGAATATCCTTCAAATGTACTATGGAACAAAGATTATCTTTCAAATATACCTTGGAGCAAAGGGTATCTCTCAAATATACCTTGAGACAAAGAGTAACTTCAAATATACCTTGGTGCAAAGAATATTTTGCAAATATACTTTGGAGCAAGGATTATCTTCCAAATATACCTTGGAGCAAAGAGTATCTCTCAAATATACCTTGGAGCAAAGAGTATCTCTCAAATATACCTTGGAGCAAAGAGTATCTCTCAAATATACCTTGGAGCAAAGAGTATCTCTCAAATATACCTTGGAGCAAAGAGTATCTCTCAAATATACCTTGGAGCAAAGAGTATCTCTCAAATATACTTTGGAGCAAAGAATATCCTACAAATATACCTTGGAGCAAAGATTATCTCTCAAACATATTTAAGAATAAAAGGACATTCTGTAACATGTGAGAACCGGAATAAGGGAGAAATAGACATAAGAGTCGCATTGTTAAGAGCCATTAGATGTAATTTCCCTCTATGTTTGGAGCAGAATTAATAAGCTTTTAGAGCCAATTTGTTTGTGATTGAATTCGTGTCAGGAAAATTATCCCTGCCATACAATTGTTCAGTAAATTTCTTAATTCTATTCCATCTTATCTTTCTTTTTGTTTTTGGCTAAAAAAGAGAAAATAGTCTGTGGACAGCACAAAAGGTTCCGCCTTTGATGGAGTAAATACATTCCCCCTCGTCTGCCTGGTTTAAAGATGGCTAAACATCTTTATCAAACTATTTCCAAGTGCAGGTTAACATAATTTATATATTTTAATTAATCTGTTTGTGATAGTTTACTTCATTTTTGTTACTCTCTTATTTCCATATCTGTTTCTTGTAATTATTTCAAACTGTTTCATCCTTCTTTACTTGTCATGAAGTGTTCTGTTTGTGTTATTGATGAAAACGACGCTTGTTGTCGCGCACCTCAGATGATATTTTCTATTTCAGTAAACGTATCGTCATCAATTGAATTCATTCTACATATTTGTTTTTTAAAAAAAGACATACCCTGTAATATTTTTGTTGTGAGTGATAAATCATCACTATATTAATTAGTTTAAATTGTTTGGTAATCGCGAGACTAAACTGAAACAATCTCTCTTGAGTTTATGTATTTGAGCAACCACAACAGATTTAGACTATGTAACAGTATATCTATTTATAGAAATTGAGAGCATTTTAAGACGTGGGAGTTAAGCCATTTAGTATTTAATATTTTGTAAAAACAGCGCTCATAGAAACGTGTATAGCTTTGGTGTAAGTTTGTCCAAGTCATAGCGGTTTTAATTTCCTATAACTATGACGCTTCTCAAGGCACAATAAAACTACACATAGGCGAACAAGAAACATGCATTTAAGGGGATAAGAGGTAATATATAGATGAACTAGAGAGGCAGAGGACCCGGCAAACAAAGGAAACTGTACAACAGCACAAAGAAATTAAGCGGAACATACAAACATATCAATAAGATAAGAAATGATATCTGCTTGGCAATATAAGTGAACAAATGAAGAGATGGAAAAAGCACTATGAATAACTCTTGAATAGAACAGACCCAAATAAACCTACATATAAACTGCCAGCAGGGGAAGAGTAGCAAGTTAAATATAGAAAGCCACGCAATGAAGAAATAATAACAACCATCAAGCTATTAAGAAAAGGTAAAGCCACAGGACCGGATGAAATTCCATCAGAAGCCATTAAAACAAATATTAACACCTCGACCAAGATGTTACATAATCCAATAGATTAAATATGGGAGAAAGAAGAAGTACACAAAGACTGGAAAGAAGGTTAGACGATGAAACTACAAAAGAAAGGAAGTTTACAAGAGTGCACAAATTACAAGGGAATTATCTCTGTATCTTTCGAGTTTTAACCAAGTATTCCCACTTTCCTCTTCTCATGATGTGCCTGAGAAATGTTGATTGTTTCCTTCTGGTGTTTTTTTTTAGAATGGTGCTAGAGATTTTTATGGAAAGTAAAGGAGGCTTGAAGTGTTACAGACCACATCTTCCACAAATGTACTATTGCTACTATTGCTACTATTGCTACTATTGCGGCTATTGCTACTATTGCTACTATTGCTCATATAAAAATGTGGTCACCAACATCATATTTTCTCCATATGCATAGCAGGACATGGAGGGAACATTAACTTACATTCTCGCGAAATGGGAACAAAATGGTGGTTATTTTATCCTGTTGTTGGAAACAAGATTTCTGTTTATTGTGGTCCCATTTCTTCTTCTGCGATCATGGCTCATTCAGAGTAAGATTCTGGACTTTCTTATGAAGGCAGCTGTCTGTTTAAGTGATTCGTTGCCCCGTATAGTTTTTCTTCCAGGGAGGTGGGTGTGGACCACATTGTCCTTCTCAGGTCTGTGTACTGGGAGCAATCCTGTATAACATGAATCCTGTCCCATTTAGAAATGTTCGTAATTAATTTGTTAATCTCTCTACTGTGTTCTCAACATTCTTCTGTAATATCACATTTCTGTGGTCTCCAACGATTTTCCTGCCCGGTGCCTTGTCTAAGTTAACATTTAATATGTCAATGATCATGGTAAAATATGGGCACAAAAACAAGACATCTTTTACGCAATAAAATTTACAGCTTCCCTTTATTATTTCCTTGTACTTGCTGCGTACCTTGGCAACTGCACTGGGCGCGTGTTCCTTTATTTTCCTGTCCCAGGAAACTTCCACCTCCATTCACATCGCCAACAAACTCCATACATTGGCTTTAATGCAGTAATGAAAGGTTTGTGTAACACCGATACTAGAATCAGTGAATCAACTCTGTCCCAGTTCGATAACAGATGATTGTATAGAGCAACAAACAAATCACGGCCTCCACCGACCCTGATAGTAAAATCTCTTTAAATGAAAATATTGGCAGCAGAAGTTATCTCTTATTCTCTCTCCCAAACAACACAGTGATTCTAATGTAACATTAAAATGAATCTTACACAAACGAGTTGGCTCATCTCGTTTTCATTCATGCTACTCTCTCTCTCTCTCTCTCTCTCTCTCTGTCTCCCCACACTCCCTTTCTGTGTTTTGAGATAAATCAAATTTCCCAAGAGTCCCATCGACATTTTCAGACTTTCCAATCTTGAGCCCAAGGTTATCATTATGGCATTACATTGTATACAATTTCTTTCTGTTGCAGAGGCTGTGTATCAGATCACGTTTGGGGCATGTTGCAATCCTGAAGTTCGTTGCCCAAACTTGCGAAATAATTTATAATTAAAAGCTCCACAATTAAATCCAACACTAGGGAATTCGTACAGTTCTATTGTCCAGAACATACACGATTTCCAGGCGCTGCGGCAGTTAGCAGGTTAGCGGAGAGGACACACCATTAGGACACATTTTAAGTAAGGACAGGAAGACAACAAGGAAAACCATTATCTTGTCCATTATGCCATATATATATATATATATACATATAAATATATATCATGGACAGCTAAGAAGAGCAATGCAAACATTATGAAAGAGGCTAATGCAAAAAGAGAGCTAATATACAGTATTAGGAAGAAACAATCATAATTATTTGGGGCATGTAATGAGAAAGGAGCAGTTAGAATATATTGTAACAACTGGGAAAATTGAGAGACGAAGAGATAGAGAAAAGCAAAGAGAAAAGATACCAGAGAGCCTAAGAGAATGGCTTGGCAGAAGGTCAACAATAGAAATGATAAATAACTGTCGAGATCGAAAATTGTGGAGAGACATGATCACCTACGTCAACAAACATAGTACTTGATGATGATGATAATGATGATGATGATATGACTTGGTATTGTTTGGGATTGAACCACGACAAGCGCGCTAACTACTATGTCATTAACGAGAACTACACACATTAATTCACGTCATTTTGAGTACTCCAGCATGTGTCCGTGAGATGGAGCAGAGAGCAGGTATGTGTAACAACATCCCTAGACATCACATTAAATGTACAGTTAGAATTGTTATCAATTGTGATTGATATAGTGACTATGTTTATGTTTTCTATAGTCGATCGTTTATCCGAATGTTTTCGTGGCGTAACCTCCTATATGTCCAATCAAGGTCCTTGATCAGAAACATCAATGTATTGACACTCCGTACAATGAATCACTCTCGTCGATGAACGATGGATACAATCTTCATCGCAACGTTGTGCACCAGTGCCAGTCCTGGACCCTAGATGCAAGAACATACAGAAAAACAACCTCCACTGGCATGAAATGTGTTAGACGAATGACAGGAAACAGCCTGAAGAGATAAATCAGAAATGAAGAACTGAGAAAAATGCTAGGAATAGCACCGGCCATAAAATATATATAGAAACAACAGATAAAATGGTTTGGCCACGTGTTAAGACAGAGTAATCAAAACACAACATAATGAACCTTCAGTAAACGTTGCGAGAATACCAGACCCAAGGGTCGACCACGAAAAAGATGGCTATATTGAATATTAGAAGCACTAAGAAACATAACAGCAGCAGAAGCGAACAGCAGAGCAAAAGACGAGAAATTATATCTGCCCTTGACGCTGAAAAGCAAATGAGGAAGGAAAGAGGAAGAAGTCGATGAACGGCTTTTATAGAGTTTCTGTTCTTTCTATCATTCTATTTTTTAAGCACATCTTGCACCTCATTTCGCACGATGATAAGTGTTTCTTTCAAGGACCATCTATTACCGGCATTGGAAATGTAAGCAAGAAACAAAACATATATTCGTTATATGAAGTGTGTTAAAAGTAAAGTAAACTGCCCCCGTCACGCCAAGTGCCGTATAGGGAATATGGTGTTAGTGACCATAAATTTTACAGACCTTCGGCACATGAAATTTCGGGTAATGTGGTCGGTATTACGCCCGTGCCGCTTTACTTTCCCAGAAAAAAAAAATCGGTACCCATTTAAGGCTGGGTGAACCCGAAAGCCGTCGATTGGGATCAAACCCTACCTCTTGTCCTTCGTAGTCCATTTCACTAACTAATGAGCTATCGCGGCTCCCGAAGTGTGTTATGGATATAAATATTTATGAAATATGGGGAAAAAGGTAGATTGTGTGCTGCCGTTTTCCATAATTTTTTAAAAAAAAAGCATATTTCTAATGAATAATTGATCTTCTTGCTGAAATGATTCATGGATAAGAAGAGTGATCAGTGTTGTTTGATGATTTTTGTTTTGCTGTCCTCGCAGTGATAAGGAATTCCTTTACTGTGAATAGATATTTCCGGTTTTAGACAAATATTTCTAGACAACATGAGTTTTGGGGTAATATGGTCGGTATTACGCCCGAGCCGCTTCACTTTCCCAGAAAAAAATCCGGTACCCGTTAAAGGCTGGGTGCACCCCGGAAGCCGTCGGTTGGGATCGAACCCTACCCCTTGTCCTTTTTTAGTCCAGTTCACTAACCACTGAGCTATCGCGGCTCCCCAGTGGTTGGTGGCCTCATTATATTCAGACACATTTTTTTTGGGGTGGAGGGTGGGGTGGGGTGGAAAGGGGGGGGGGGTGGCCGGGGGGTGGTTTGGAAGAGGGTTACACTTGTATTTTCATTAGAGTTCAACATGTGACGCTTCAAACCTTAACAAGCGAACAGGAAATATGACGTCAGTGACCATATTTTTCCATGAACAACGGCATATTCTTAAGTATTGTGGTCGGTAAAACGCCAGGACGCCATTATTTTCCAGAAAAATTCCTCATCTACTTTAGAAGCTGGGTGACCTCCAAGTAGGTCAGGATTGTCACGAAAGAGATTGAAGTACAGGTTCAAGGACAACTGAAAGGTCATATACATAAAAACAAGAAATATTGACAGAAACATCCATGTAATATGTTATTGGGAAGTGACACGGTGATAGACAAGGATGCGCTTCTATAATTCCAAGAGTCAGTAGAACAACACATTTTATTGGGGTGAAGCGATGATAGACATGGATGCATGTCTATGACTCCAAGTGTCAGTAGAACATCATATTTTATTATTTTATTGAGATGACTCGATGATAGACAAGGACGCGTGTCTCAGACTTGAAGAATCAGAACAACCTGGTACTTGCATTAAGTGTTACTAGGAGGCAGACTTAGAAGTGTATAATCAGTAAGCTATACGATTTATCGAATTAAACTAAAGACTTTGCACCATTTGTTTGGAAGACTGAGCCCCTATACGGCTGCCTGATTGTAGTGAGCTATATTATTTTAATCATTAACAACTCTGCCTTTCTCTGTTCTCGTCTCTCTCTCTCTCTCTCTCTCTCTCTCTCTCTCTCTCTCTTTCTCCTCCATTCACAAATATATGTTAAACCAAAGAAGCCAGCCAGTACTTTCAATATCAATATTTGTATGAAATCCACCAATCTAATGAAAGCCAATAAAAGTCACTGTTTAGTGAAGAAACGTTAGCAACATCGAAAGAAGAGAGACCAAGGTAACAAGTGAATTCAATAATCAGAATTAATGCTTTCTTCCACAACTTAGGGCGTATGTCGAAAATGATGTTAGCAGTCACTTCCATTTTTCAGTTACAAAATTAGCATTTTATAGGAAATGTGGTCGGTAGAAAGTCAGGCCGCCCTATTTACACAGAAAAAATATCTCTGGTGTTCAGTTCTGTGATCTGCATAAACCCTGAAAGCCATGTCGTCCACGAACAAAAATATAAGGAAAAGCGCACTTTATCTAAGTGAACAAGAGCATACAAGAGCACACAAGAGTAAATAAGAGCAAATAAGAGCACACACACGAGTAAATAAGAGCACACAACAGTAAACAAGAGTAAACAAGAGTAAACAAGAGTAAATAAGAGTAAACAAGAGCACGCAAGAGTAAATAAGAGTAGATAAGAGTAAACAAGAGCATACAAGAGTAAATAAGAGTATATATGAGTAAACAAGCACACACACGAGTAAATAAGAGCACACAAGAGTAAATAAGAGTAAACAAGAGCACACAAGAGTAAATAAGAGTATATATGAGTAAACAAGCACACACACGAGTAAATAAGAGTAAACAAGAGTAAACAAGAGTAAACAAGAGTAAACCACAGTAAACAAGAGTAAACAAGAGTAAACAAGAGCACACAAGAGTAAACAAGAGTAAACAAGAGCACACAAGAGTAAACAAGAGTAAACAAGAGTAAACCACAGTAAACAAGAGTAAACAAGAGTAAATAAAAGCACATAAGAGTAAACAAGAGTAAATAGGAGTAAACAAGAGCACACACGAATAAACAAGAGCACACAAGAGTCAACAAGAGTATATATGAGTAAACAAGGGCACTCACGAGTAAACAAGAGCGCACAGGAGTAAACAAGAGCACAAAAGAGTAAATAAGAGCACACAAGAGTAAACAAGAACACACTAGATTAAACAAAAGTAAGCAAAAACATTCAAGATTAAACAAGTGTACATATCATGTTTTTGTCAAGAAAAAGGATGGAAAACCCTGTGGACCAGAGGGCCTGACTTGTTCATTCTGTGACCGCGTATCAAACATTGGTAGATTTAGCCACGAGAGAAGCTGTTCGACAAAAATAATACCTCACAAAAATACGCAATAGCCTCCACTAGACCGTCTGACAAGACGAAAAGGGCCATATATATCATGTTTTACAGTATATACTTAGAGCTCAGCTTGACACACGAAGTCAGCTATGAGTCATTGATCACTTTCAGTCCAGGTGCTGCTGAATGTGTTGACCCCTTCCCCACCGGCTAAAAATAATCTTTATATAAGAAACAATTATACCAAACTTGCCAATCACCATCAAGGGCGTTCTTCTCGAGAATGCATGGAACAAGACCAAGAGGAAGACCCAGAAGAAAATGGATAGATGCAGTGACAGAGATATGTAACAACAAAGGAAAATCACTCATTCAGACAATTCGAGCAGCACAAGAACGACAAATGATATAAACCACGACACCTTTTAGGTATCAGTGAAAAGGGAAAAGAGGAAGAAGATACCAAATTGATATCGTGGTCACATTTGTTTATACATTTCATTTCCTTTATCCTACGTTCTTCGGTCTCTCAATCTCCCACGATCCTATTCTTTCTATCTATATTTTATTTTCTTTAATACTCTCTCTCTCTCTCTTCTCTACACTTATTTCTCCTCTCCATGTACACATCTTCGCTTCGATCTCCCAAACTCTAATATCTCAATCTGTCTCTCCATATTTCCTCTTTTTACATTCTCTCACTTTCTATCTCTCTGTCTCTCCATATTTCCTCTTTTTTCATTCTCTCACTTTCTATCTCGCTGGCTCTCCATTTATTTCAACTTGTACCTATTTCCTGTACCAGATATTTCAATCTTCAACAATCTCAGTCTTTGCATATTTTCTATATTTACCCCCTCTACTTTTCCTCCCAACTCTAAAATCCTCTCCCTCTTGCTATATTTATCTCTTCCTATCTATATTCTCAATAAAGTGTTTCCTGCTTGCGTCTCCCATCTACAAGTTTTGACTTTCAGTGCGGCTCATTTGCACTTAACTTTCAAAACTGGAGTCAACCACTTTAAAGCTGAAAAACAAGTTGTCTTAATGTTTACCTCTATCACTGGCCAACACTCCCTTCGACTGTAGCATCACTCACTCCTTTAGGATTACGGCCTATTTACTGTTCGTGACTACAGTTTATCAGTTCCGATGTCACTTAACTCTTACGGACATTAACTACGTGACAGGAAGTGTTTTAGCAAATGTCATTAAAATCAAACCTCTGTAGAAATTGTGTTCATGCTTGACGTTTGTCGTAGTGTGAATTAAGTGTAAGAGAAACGTTGCAAAACATAAAATTATGTTTCATGGGATTAATACTATATAGACTTCCATGTAACAATTTAATTTGTGAGATACGTTAACTCAAAAAGTAAAATTTATATGTGATAGGTTGTCAGTCGTGATTTCTGCTTCGGTTTATGCCAGTCGTGATTTCTTTATTTAAGTCAGTCGTGAATTCTGCTCTTGATTTATGTCAGTCGTGAATTCTGCTCTTGATTTATGTCAGTCGTGAATTCTGCTCTTGATTTATGTCAGTCGTGAATTCTGCTCTTGATTTATGTCAGTCGTGAATTCTGCTCTTGATTTATGTCAATTGTGATTGCTGCTCTTCCTTTGTGTCAGTCGTGATTGCTGCACCTCATGTGTTTCAGTCACTATTGCTGCCCCTCATGTGTGTCAGTCGTGATTGCTGCCCCTCAAGTGTGTCAGTCGTGATTGCTGCTCCTTATGTGTGTCAGTCGTGAATGCTGCCCCTCATCTGTGTCAGTCGTGATTGCTGCTCCTTATGTGTGTCAGTCGTGATTGCTGTCCCTCAAGTGTTTTAGTCGTGATTGTTGCCCCTCAAGTGTGTTAATCGTGATTACTGCTCCTCATGTGTGTCAGTCGTGATTGCTGACCCGAAAGTGTGTCAGTAGTGATTAATATCCCTCAAGTGTGTCAGTAGTGATTGCTGCCCCTAAAGTGTGTCAGTCGTGATTAATAACCCTCAAGTGTGTCAGTAGTGATTGCTGCCCATAAAGTGTGTCAGTCGTGATTGATACCCCTCAAGTGTGTCAGTCGTGATTGCTGCCCCTCAAGTGTGTCAGCCGTGATTGCTCCCCCTCAAGTGTGTCAGTTGTCAATTCTTGTTCTGATGGGCTACTGTTCTAGAAGAAAGTCTTTTGATGGTGACATCGGTCTGATGACGACTTGTCTGATGACGTCGGAAATTATGTTCATTCCCCATCTATGGACCAAAAAGTGTTCTTAACCAAAGTCCCGCCATGTCTCTTTACTGATAAATTATGAGATGACAGTGTTGGTAATTACATTATGCTTCATTATTACTTCATGTATTATTCAGAAACGACTTACCTCAAATAAAACGTCAATACAATATTTCCATTAGTCTGTCTGGTACTGAATTTGTACAACAACATCTGTCCTACAGCAGACACTGCCAGACTCGATTGGTCCTATTATCTAGTACCGAACACGATTCTTCTTCTTATCATTAAATATAAAGTAATACAGTCAGTCAACTGTGCAATTATTGCGTGTCTTCAACAACAGCAACAACTATCATCCATTTCCGGCCATCTGTGGTCATTTTTTGAAGAGTGGCCCATGTCTGGCTGGATTTAACGCTTTATAATGTATTATGTAGAACAACTATTATCCAGTTCAGTGATATATGTGGTCATTTTGTGAAGCGTGCCCTAGGTCTGGTTGGAGTTAACGCTTTGTTGTGTATTATATAGAACAACTATTATCCAGTTCAGGGATATCTGTGGTCATTTTGTGAAACGTGCCCTAGGTCTGGTTGGAGTTAATGCTTTATTGGGCATTATATAGAATTTCTATGTTTTCTAGTTTTCCTACCTGTAAAAGGTGCTGTGGTCTGAGGGACAGCGATCACGACTGACACACTTAAGGGGCAGCAATCACGACTGACATACTTGGGGGGCAGCAATCACGAATGACACACTTGAGGGGCAGCAATCACGTCTGACATACTTGAGGGGCAGCAATCACGACTGACACACTTGAGGGGCAGCAATCACGACTGACACACTTGAGGGGCAGCAATCACGACTGACATACTTGAGGGGCAGCAATCACGACTGACACACTTGAGGGGCAGCAATCACGACTGACATACTTGAGGGGCAGCAATCACGAATGACACACTTGAGGGGCAGCAATCACGACTGACACACTTGAGGGGCAGCAATCACGACTGACATACTTGAGGGGCAGCAATCACGACTGACACACTTGAGGAGCAGCAATCACGACTGACACACATGAGGAGCAGCAATCACGACTGACATACTTGAGGGACAGCAATCACGACTGACACACTTGAGGGGCAGCAATCACGCCTGACATACTTGAGAGGCAGCAATCACGACTGACACACTTGAGGAGCAGCAATCACGACTGACACACATGAGGAGCAGCAATCACGACTGACACAGATGAGGAGCAGTAATCACGACTGACACACATGAGGAGCAGCAATCACGACTGACACAGATGAGGAGCAGTAATCACGACTGACACACATGAGGAGCAGCAATCACGACTGACACACATGAGGAGCAGCAATCACGACTGACACAGATGAGGAGCAGTAATCACGACTGACACACATGAGGAGCAGTAATCACGACTTTTGGTTAATGGATGTCGTTGTGGGAGCAGCCGACAAGTAGTGCCGGTTATGGTCCCCTACACCGCGATGGCAGGCAGAGGATCTCATGTATAGAGACAATGGCTGCGATCTCCGACTAGTACAGTCACTGCCGAGAAGGAAAGGGATGGCAAACTACCTTCTTAAATTGCCTGGAATAATCATGACAAATCACAACCTTATATTTACAGCTAACGACGTTAATGGGGACTACACCGCCACCTCGTCCGGTAGGGAGCGTCATGTGCTACAGGTGACACCCGATCGTCATCAAGCAACTGTATGCAAGATCAAAAATAAAGAGACACTAGCAATAGGAACTTGGAACATTTGATAAGCATTCCAGGTTGGGAAATTAGAAAACATCAGTCAAGAATTGAAGAGAATGAAATTGAACATCTTGGGACTATGTGAAATGAGATGGACAGGGGCAGGATTATTACAACACGACAGTGGAAATGTGATTTACTCTGGGGGAACCAACCACACACGAAAGAGGAGTAGGCATCATGTTAGATAGAGAAAGAAGTAAAACAGTGAAAGGATTTTGGCCAGTATCAGACAGAATTCTGACAGTAAAATTGAGAGGCAGACCAATGGATATCAACATAATTCAAGTTTATGCACCAACAAGTAATAGCGAAGAAGAAGACATTGACACTTTTTACGAGGAGCTAGAGGCGACCATGGAACAGTGGAAACCCCAAGAAATAACTATTATATCAGGGGATTTCAATGCAAAGGTAGGAACTGCTAAAGTGCAAAATGTGACTGAGGAGCATGGCCTTGGAGAGACGAATGAAAGAGGGGATAGATTGATAGATTGGGCAAAGACACATGAAATGATTATAGGTAACACCTGGTTCAAACAACATCCTAGGCGACTATGGACATGGCAAAGCCCAGACAAAAAAGTACACAATCAAATTTTATACTGGTACAGAGAAGATTCAGGAATGTGCTAACATCTGTTAAAACAAGGCCAGGAGCAGATTGCAATAGTGACCATGTACCAGTAGTTGGAAAGATAAGAATAAAACTACGGAAGGCACAGAAATCACCAAGAAATATAAAATTAGAACTAGATATGCTAAGAGTAGATACACAGATGAGTGATAAGTACAGCACGATAGTACAAAATAGATATAATGCTATTGAGAAAATACAGGACATCCAGGAGCAGTGGGAAATGCTCAAACAATCGATTCAACAAACATCAAAAGAAGTAATACCAGTGACTTAAAGAATCAACAAAAAGAAATGGATGGCAGAAGAAATATTACAACTAATGGACGAAAGACGAAAACATAAGAAAGAAGAACGGACATACAAAATATTGCACAAAGAGATCCAAAACAAATGCAGTGAAGCAAAGGAAGGATGGTTAAATCAGAAATGTGAAGAAATGGAAAAACAACAAAAGAAAGACTCAAAATGTATGCACAATCAGTTAAATGAATTAACAGGAAGAAAAGAAGTCAATGTTTCAGGATGCGTGAAATCAAAGGAAGGAAATATAATAATGGGACAGGAGAAGATAATGGAAAGATGGACATAATATATCAGTCGACTCTATGATGATGAAAGACCAGAATTAAACAATTCAAATGAAGACACAGGACCACCTATAATGCAGAGTGAAGTGGAGGACGCAATTCAAAACATGAAAAGAGGCAAAGGTCTGGTTGGAGTTAACGCTTTATTGTTATTATATAGGACAGCTATCATCCACTACCGGCTTTGTGTGGTCATTTTTCAAAGGCTGCGGAAGCTTGGTCCACGCATTGAATCTTTTTTCACTATCCTCCCTTATGTCAACCAAAGGTTTTATGGATTTTGCGCCATCGCTACGGTGTTCCGCACGCTTTTGGCTTTATTCCCTGAAGTAGTCTGGCGCTTGTGGGCGTATCCATTGGTGTGTGTGCTTCGTCATCATGCTGGGCGATGGTATATCCCTTTAATCGACTGAACGCTCATTATGAAGGGTGAGAATAGAGCATTGTTCGTGACTTTATAGCCCGGTTTAACTCCCGGAGTTTCCTGTCAGAAGGGATGTTGCGTAGATTCAAGAGAGCTACAGGTAGATCGAAGGGAGTCTTGTAAACCAGTTTATCATTTCATAAATTCACATTGCTGGTCATGCAGGGGAGATATGAGGGATTATGGACTGTTTGATGTACGATGAGATTAAATCTACTACGAGCTAACCATATTGCTAAGTAATGGGTTTAAAGAACTGAATTGAAGCGGTTTTAAATGGGGTGGTGATGGTAAGTTTGAGACAGACAACAAGGGCGATCATTCATTGTGGCCTTATGTGTGAGAGGAAGTGGTGCGCAATGATTGAGCTGTAGAAGTCTCATGTGTCCAAATCTGAGGTTGAATATATTAGTTTGACCCTTCCCAGAAAAATTGTAGATGGTGGTAACTTTACAACTTGACAATTTGGGTCAAAGATTTGCCAAGTCTCAACAAATATTTTTACTTTTAGTTCTCTTTTTTTTTTTAATTAAAGAAAAGTGGACGCATTTGAAGCTTGATAAGAAACATATATAAATATAATAAAGTCTCCCCTTGATCGTTTATTTGATAACGAGATGGTACTTGATATCAACACAAAGACTGATAATGACACGATGGTTGATAATGAAAAAGAGACTGATAATGAAACGACGGTTGATAATGACAGAGATACTGATAATGAAACGACGGTTGATAATGACAGAGAGACTGATAATGAAACGACAGTTGATAATGACAAAGAGACTGATAATGAAACGACGGTTGATAATGACACATCGACTGATAATGAAACGACGGTTGATAATGACAAAGAGACTGATAATGAAACGACGGTTGATAATGACAGAGAGACTGATAATGAAGCGACTGTTGATAATGACACATCGACTGATAATGACACGGCGGTTGATAATGACATGATGAATTATAATGACATGGTGACTGATAATGACATAGTCATTGACAGTGACATGTTGATAGACAATGGCGTGGTGCTTGAAAGCGTTATGATGACTGATAATGACATAACAAATTATAATAACACGGTGACTGATAATGACACAATGAATTATAATAACACGGTGACTGATAATGACATAATGAATTACAATAACACGGTGACTGATAATGGCATGATTAATTATAATAACACGGTGACTGATAATGACATAATGAATTACAATAACACGGTGACTGATAATGGCATAATTAATTACAATAACACGGTGACTGATAATTGCATGATGAATTATAATGACCTAGTGACTGATAATGACATTGTGATAAATAATGGTGTTTCTTTAAATCCTAAAAATCCTAAGTCAAGTAAGGTACAGTCAGAGCAGTAGCGTAAAGATGAGGTCAGTCATATGAGTGTATTACCATCAAGCTACATAAACTACAAGTGTACATTAATTTAGTAGTATATTTGATGTAGTGTGTTGCATAGAGCACCTGCAGGGCTGCCATGAGCGTGGTGAAGTCTTTTTTTTCCAATAGCAAACAATAAACATATATTGATCGTTCCTTCGTTGTAAGTTTTGAGAGAACGTAACATTACAAAATACCTTTAACAGATCTGTGGAAGACGAAGAATAATGAGATAGATAAATACATGGCAACACATTTGTAAACAGCAGGAACTATTTGAAATAATATAATCGGTATACGTTTATTTCATCTCATGACATACCGAATAAAACAAAACAAGGAATTTAGAAAATGATAGTTTTGAATGAAGAAAACGCTCATATTACTGTTATACTTCGGATGGCAAAAGCGTATGACAGCAACAGAAGTGACAGCTCTCAGTGACTCACATCTTAAAGTGTGCTTCAGAATTGGTGAACCAGAAATATACAGACCCTACACCACCTCTTAGCGGTGCCCCTAGAAGATTAAACTATCTAGTCTGGCCAAGCGAGTAGGGATCGTGAGGGAAGACAACTCAGTAATAAAAAACGCTATGCTGAAGTCGGATATTTGGGCCGAAAGGTGAACGACTTACTGAAAACCAAAACGCGTTACATCTACACCCACTTAATGTAATTTAAGGATAGATGACAAGGAGACCTACCTAATCCTTGAGTCGTGCGATGAAACACGTCATATACATATATGAACATGAGTGATATGTTTCATGAACTTTGTACTCAAATTTATGATAGGTTTATCAAAATAGTATTGAAAAATCCAAATTAGTAATTGTTTATCTCAACATTAAACAAATGCTAAAACACATTAAAGGAATAAAAATGTAATCTTGACAAAAGTGGATCGAAATATCAATAGATGTTTAGAACATGTGACAACGTGCACAATTAATGTAAGTGACAGAACGAAATGGCTATACAGGGTAGCCAAGTTTCGTTGTAGGGTTCAAAATAAGGATAAAGTTTGGGAAAAGTTTTATCTTGATTGTACTAAGCCATGATTGATGATTGTTGTAACTTAAAGTTAATCTATCCGCTTCAAAGATCTTTTGAAGTTTTTTTCCCTTTTGAATTGACCTCTAATGTGAGTATAGGTGAAATCGATTGTACAGGCTCTATCGGAGATATAAGTCATGTGGGCACATTGTACAAGTAAAAGAAAGCCAGACATTTTAAAATGAAGAGGGTAATACGTTGAATGCATATAGCAACAGCAAGTTTCTTTGTTGTAATTAATAAACAACATTTTTATGACACATACAAGAATAAAGTAACAAATTTCTGAAATTTCTCCAGGAAACCGTATCAGTGTTACGGAGCTTGTCATCAGTGTTGAGATCTTATAAAGTGATTAAACAAGAGTAGAAAGTTCTATATAATGCATCTCTTCCGTGTGCAGTTATGATGGTCTTATATACAAGAGCAAGTAGTAAGCAGTAATATTTGAAGGTAAGAGACTGCTGAGCGCTTGCATTTATTCTTTGTTTCTTGTGCTGTTCATTTATTACTGCACTGGAGTGTGTCAAACAAGAAACTAACCATCATCATGAACAAGTACCGTGCCTGCTGGTCTAGGTGATAATGTCTCTCCACAATTTTCGATCTCGACAGTTATTTATCGTGTCTGTTGTTGACCTTCTGCCAAGCCATTTTCTTAAGCTGTCTGGTATCTTTTCTCTTTGCTTCCTTCTATCTCTTTGTCCCTCAATTTTTCCAATTGTTACAATATATCTAAGCTGTTCCTTTCTTATTACATAGTCAAAAAAACATTGTTTGTTTCTTCCTAATATTGGATATCAGCTCTCATTTTTTATTTCGGTCTCTTTCAGATCGATTCCATTACTCTTCTTAACTGTCCATAGTAATCTCAACATTCTTCTGTAAAAGGACATTTCTATAGCCTCCAGTGATTTTCTTGTCTGTTGTCATATTGTCCATGATTCAAACTAACTAAGAAACTAACCAACGGATGTAAAATATGTGTGACAACACCACATTTTCTTCTACTCTTATTGTGGAGTGTTAAGCTAAACGTTGTAGAACAAGTTTGATAATGATTATCATCATCGAGTGCCGTCTCCACAACGAAGTTTGGCTACCATAGATCGCCATTCTACTCTATTTCTTGCTTTGATGGTGCAGGTTGTCAAATATTGACTGGTCCATCTTTTGATGTTACTTGTCCATGTTAGTCTTGGTCTGCCTCTGTCTCTTTTACCTTGTAATTTCCCTTCCAATATTACTTTTAGTAAGCTGTTGTGTCTTTTAACATGCCCCAAAAATTTCATTTGTCTTGTCTTGATTGTATTCAGTAGTTTTCTTTTTATGTTTAGTTGCTTTAAAACTTCATTGTTTGTTTTCTTTTCTTTCCATCCAATTCTACATATTCTTCTATAAATCCGCATTTCAAAGGCTTCAATTTTCTGTTCTGTTTTCTTGTCTAATGTCCATGTTTCTGCACCATACAGGAATATTGAGAAGATGTAACTTTTTGCTACAATTGGATACAACTACAAGTATATACCTATATATAATTATACAAATACTACAAGTTTGATAATCACTATATGTCTTCCACCCTTATCTTGCTGCCTTACCATTATGTATCGTTTGTGCAACGAAAGTTGGCTACGCTAGACGTCATTCCACTCTGTCTTACCATTATGTATTGTTTGTGCAACGAAAGTTGGCTACGCTAGACGTCATTCCACTCTGTCTTACCATTATGTATGGTTTGTGCAACGAAAGTTGGCTACGCTAGACGTCATTCCACTCTGTCTTACTATTATGTATTGTTTGTGCAACGAAAGTTGGCTACGCTAGACGTCATTCCACTCTGTCTTACCATTATGTATTGTTTGTGCAACGAAAGTTGGCTACGCTAGACGTCATTTCACTCTGTCTTACTATTATGTATTGTTTGTGCAACGAAAGTTGGCTACGCTAGACGTCATTCCACTCTGTCTTACTATTATGTATCGTTTGTGCAACGAAAGTTGGCTACGCTAGACGTCATTCCACTCTGTCTTACTATTATGTATCGTTTGTGCAACGAAAGTTGGCTAGGCTTGACATCATTCCACTCTTTCCTTTGACAGTGTACACTCAATGACGGATTCCCTGCTCAAACCTTTGATATTGTCAGTTACTTTGAAACGTTGCTGACTTGATTATCGTTCCCTTAGTACTTTTCCTTCAAAGATCACTTGCATTTATCATCATCATTGAGTGCCGTCTCCGCATCGAAGGTTGGCTACCATGGAGCGCCATTCCGTTCTCCCTTGCTTTGATAGTGCAGGTTGTTTTAGGCTGACTTGTCCATTGTGTTGTTATATATTTGAATATGTCCAAAATAAATTATGAATTTTTCTCTCGTTACATTCAGTAATTATTTCTTCATGTTCAGTTATTAAGAATCTCATTAATTATCTTCTCCCTCCAACAAGCTCTACCGACTCTGTTACAAACCCATATATCTAGTTTTTAGTTTTCTTTTCTACTACCGCATTCACAATCCTTGCTTCTGATCAACGTAATAGTGTTTAATAGGCATTTTACAATTACCAATTTTAATTTGTTGGTTTTTGCAACTATTCAAATCTGATCTATACATTCGACTCAAATTTATACTTCCATAAATGTTTATGTTTGCAACTGAGAACTATCTATTACGTCATTATCCCACTCAGAAATATTTCAACACCTTGCAGGAACATCAAAGCACATTAGGATGTATAATACAGATTATGGACGGCTTTTGCCACTATGTGAATTTCTTAGCTCCAATCAAATGGCCGTTTCCATTTGTCAACAGTACTATTACATCCTCTATTTTAGCACATGTAACTTCACTTGTAACTTTACATGAAATTTCACAAGTATTTTCATATGCAACATATAATGGGAACATATAAATTGTGGTATGATAACGCAGCAAGAATCTGAACCCACTGATTTAAAGAAATGCCTCAGAGTTGCTTTCTATATCCACGCTTGTCCAGTTTATACTCTAAAAAGATCTTAGACATCAAAAGATCTTAGGCATCAACGGAAACCTTATTAATTATAACATATGAGCGATGACAATGTATTAGTGGCAGAAAACACACAAGAATTACAATTAAATAAAAAAAAAATAGGAACTTAAAAATAACAAGGAAAAACAACAAAAATGGTTTGGGAAATCTTCTTTCCTTCCTTATTTGCTTTTCAGCGTCGAGGGGAAATATAATTTACTATCTTTAACCAGTCTTTTTCCCTTCCTGCAGTTATATATGATAGTGTTTCTAATCCACTATTCCATCGACTATAGAGTTTGGTGTTTCTGTAACCTTGTGTTGTGTTTGGGAAATGCGGGACAGAATACCTCAAAGAATAGTAATGAGGAAAAAAAGCTATATATAGTATGAATTCATAATGAACTCATAACATCTGGACTTATTAGCGTTCAACCATTAATTGAGCGTGGATGCGTTGTGTTGTGTCGATGCGATGTGTTATGCTGATGCGATGTGTTGTGTTGACGCGATGTGTTGTGTTGACGCGATGAGTTGTGTTGACGCGATGTGTTGTGTTGACGCGATGTGTTATGTTGACTCGATGTGTTGTGTTGACGCGATGTGTTGTGTTGACGCGATGTGTTATGTTGACTCGATGTGTTGTGTTGACGCGATGTGTTGTGTTGACGCGATGAGTTGTGTTGACGCGATGTGTTGTGTTGACGCGATGTGTTGTGTTGACGCGATGTGTTGTGTTGATGCGATGTGTTGTGTTGATGCTTTATATTACTGGTTTATAGAAAATCTCGTTATCTGTGTTTTTATAAGTAAAACACCTGACCTCATCATCATGGGTAGTTTGCTCAACAATCTTGCCAGGACTGCGACCATTTTGGCTTCCTCTTTTCGATTTTTACCTCCAAGGGTTCTTTAACATGTGACTGTGGCACACAGTATGATCATGGGATCTCCTATTTTTTTTCGCCGAGAAAATTAGATACAGCATTGAATCTCACTACCCAGGAGTGGGTGGAGCCATAAAAAAAACCCACCGATCTGGAGTGAAAAATGTACTCCATTTGTGGAGTATATCAACCCCAGGACCCTCACGTCCCATGGTCAACGTTTTACCTCAAGACCACCTTGTCTCCGAGTCTTGCCAAATGCCAACCTAAAGTGTGTACATGCCAACCCAAAGTATGTACATGCCAATTCAAAGTGTGTACATGCCAACCCAAAGTGCGTACACGCCAACGCAAAGTGTGTACATGCCAATCCAAAGTGCGTACATGCCAACCCAAAGTGCATACATGCCAACCCAAAGTGCGTACATGCCAACCCAAAGTGTGTAAACTGATAATTTCTGTTACAAGCCCGTTATAAGTTGTTCTTTTCCACCCGCAGGGCGTGCTTATTCTTCCCTCATTGAGTCTCAAACCCCGATCCTTCAATCATTGAATGTGGGGGTCTCCCATACCATGTTTTCAATCGTAGATTACGTTTAAAAAAAGGCACATATTGGTAATATTATTATTATTATATATATATGTATATATTGCTTAATAATTTCATTTATGAGGCGTGCAAACATGATGGTGGTAGTGTAAGGGGTATGATTGGGGAGTGGGTTGCATGGAGAGGTGTGGTACTCAGTGACTGGAAATAAAGGCCGAAATTCCAGAGTACTCGCTACGTAGTGTACGTGTTGGTGTAGTTTCTTTTGTCAATCCTATTACAGATAGATAGAAGAATGAATCAAAACTATGAAACAGCCAACTTTCTTCTAATATGTAAACATCCAACCCACGACTAATATATAAACGTCTGAATTACAAATAATATATAAACATCTGACCTACGACTAATATATAAACGTCCGACTTACAACTAATATATAAACATCTGACCTACGACTAATATATAAACGTCCGACTTACAACTAATATATAAACATTCAACCCACGACTAATATATAAACGTCCGACTTACAACTAATATATAAACATCCAACCCACGACTAATATATAAACCTCTGACCTACAACTATAATATATAAACGTCCGACTTACAACTAATATATAAACATCTGACCTACGACTAATATATAAACGTCCCGACTTACAACTAATATATAAACATCCGACCTACGACTAATATATAAACGTCCGACTTACAACTAATATATAACCATCCGACCTACGTCTAATATATAAACGTCCCGACTTACAACTAATGTATAAACATCTGACCTACGACTAATATATAAACGTTCGACTTACAACTAATATATAAACGTCCGACTTACAACTAATATATAAACATCCGACCTACGACGAATATATAAACGTTCGACTTACAACTAATGTATAAACATCTGACCTACGACTAATATATAAACGTTCGACTTACAACTAATGTATAAACATCTGACCTACGACTAATATATAAACGTTCGACTTACAACTAATATATAAACATCCGACCTACGACTAATATATAAACGTCCCGACTTACAACTAATGTATAAACATCTGACCTACGACTAATATATAAACGTTCGACTTACAACTAATATATAAACGTCCGACTTACAACTAATATATAAACATCTTACCTACGACTAATGTATGAACATTCGACCTACGACTAATATATAAACATCCGACTTACGACTAATATATAAACATCCGACCTACGACTAATATATAAACATCCGACCTACGACTAATATATAAACATCCGACCTATGATTAATATATAAACATCCGACTTACGACTAATATATAAACATCCGACCTACGACTAATATATAAACATCCGACTTACGACTAATATATAAACATCCGACTTACGACTAATATATAAACATCCGACCTACGACTAATATATAAACATCCGACCTACGACAAATATAAGAGCAACATGTTTAAATGAATGAACTCGTGCATCTTCACTTCACGATATTTGAGTGACAACAGTGAAGTGTTTATTATATAACTTTACAAGTAAAACAAAGTTGGAAGTTATCTCTGATATTAATGTGGGAGATTGCTCCTGATTCAAGCCCTAATTGTACTAATTGTAATTGATTCTGGCAAGTATAAATGTGGTCTTTCTGATAACTAAGACACCAGATCACGAACATTATATACTGATCATTTGTACAAGAGGGCGGAACATTCTGAAGGAATCTGATTAGAGTGATGATTTGTTTTTCCAAGTTTCTTCCAGAAAGTGCAGGTCATTTTAGAGAACATTAAACTCAAAAGCGTTCTGTTTTCTAACGTAAAAGCACGGAGTATTAAAGTACAAATAAGAGCTAATGAATGTGATGATAAGTGGATGGTGGGATGAGAACACGACGGATGAGGGACTTAGTAGAAATGGACGTGAGAATAGTGGGAGCAACACTCGCGAATGAGAGAGGAGAAATGCATAATCGAATTCTGTCTGAGCTTTTGAGTTGAATAAAAGTGTGCCAGACAAGACTGACAATAGTATAACAAATAGATTCGTTAGTCCGCTCGATCTTGCTATCTTCTTACTTCTATCTGGCTTACATATTTTGCCTGAATATCTGTTCTGTCTGTCTGTTCTGCTTATTTTATATCTTTGTTATACTTAACTACATATACATATATGTTTTATGACTATATGTTCATCCTAATTGTTTTCCTATCATTTGTGCCTGCCTGGTTTGCCTGACTATATGTTCCACCTATTTGTTTTGTCTTATCTGTTCAGTTTATCTGCTCTGCCTCAATACCTATTCTGCCTTTGTTTTGTTTTAATATCTGCTTTAAAATTTTTTTTTTTTGCTATCTGTTCTGCTTATCTGTTTTGCCTGTCTATTATATCCACTATTATTATATAGTATATATTCTGACTATTTGTTTTGCTCCATATGTTTTCAGTCTGTCTGTTTTGTCTGAATGTCTGTTCTGCTTCTCTGTTTTGCCTAAATATCTTTTCTGCCTATCTGTTTTGTCTATCAAAGATTATCTGCTCTACCTATGTGTTTTACCTATCTATTGTGCCTATTTTTTGCCTCACTCTCTGTTTTGTCTGTTTTGCCTAATAATATTTTATGTCTGTCGATATGCCGCACATGCCTGTCTTCATGCTCGCCCAATAGTACTTATGTATTTCTATAGCAAAAAAAAAAAAAAAAAAAAAAAAAGAAAAAAAAAGTAATTTAAAACGTATCTCATATTAAACCATTTTACTCGAATAATAACTTGTAACAAAATACAAAAAAACTACTACTGAAAGAACAACAAATAAGATGTAAAAGTAATACTTCTTCTTCTTCTTCTACCTATCAGCTCACTGTGGAGCAAAGGTCTTCAACAAACAATTTCCAAGTCGTTCTGTTTCTTGCCATTCTTTTAAGATCATTCCATGTCTTCTCCTTTATTTTCATCTCCGCTTCTGTATGTCTTCTCCAAGAATTTCTTGGTTTTCCTCTTTGTCTCTTCCCCTGGGGATTCCAAAAAAGGGCCAGTTTTGTAATACTCTCAGTCGGCTTCCGCAATGTGTGTCCTATCCAGCACCATCGTCTTCGCTGTATCTCTTTATCCATTGATATTTGACTGGTACATTTTCATAATTCTATGTGACTGATTTTGTCCTGCCATTTCCATCCTTTTATTCTGCGTAAACATCCATTAATGAAAGTCTGTATCTTCATGATTGTCAATTGTGTTGTTCTCCATGTTTCAACGAATGTGCATAATCCGGAGATATTACCGTTTCACTTTCAGACTACCAAAATTAATCAAATGGAGCAAAAAAGTGTATTTTTTAAATTTCCCTAACATATAAGTAAAGAAAGTAAAGTACCCCCCGTCACGCCAAGTGCCGTATAGGGAATATGGTGTTAGTGACCATAATTTTTGCAGACCTTCAGCACATGATTTTTGGGGTACTGTGGTCGGTATTAAGCCCGTGCCGCTTTACTTTCCCAGAAAAAAATCCGGTATCCATTTAATGATGGGTGAACCCGGAAGCCGTCGGTTAGGATCGAACCCTACCTCTTGTCCTTTGTAGTCCAGTTCACTAACCACTGAGCTATCGCCTTAACATATAAACACTATAATAAATAATTAAAATTAATCAATGTCTTCTTTATCTATGTTATTATATATGTTATTACCTATGTTATTACCTTTCTAATTCATGAGCTCACTTTAAACTTACTTATTAGCTCAATGGCGTATACGACAGAAAGGAAAGCTTAAACTTCTGTGCCATGACGTTCGACGCTACCAATTCAATACATGTTTGTTTAACTCCTTTCCTTATTATTACGGTTATTACTATTATTACTACCACTAACAAAAAATCAGGTACTAACAACGTCAGCGCCACTGATTGTGAAGACCGTCGCACTATTAGTCTCATGAGTCATATGAATAAAATATTACTAGGAATCATCATGAGACTTGTAAGAAACAAAATAAAACCAGAAATAAGTGAAGAGCAATGTGGATTTGTGGAAGGAAAAGGTACCAATAATGTAATATACATCTTAAAAACATTGATAGAAAGATATATAGAGGTAAAGAAAGATCTATATATGTACTTTATAGACTTTATAAAAGCATTTGACAAAGTAAAGCATGTGGAAATAATCAATATGCTGGAGAAATTAAACATCGATGGCAAGGATCTGCGAATCATAAAAAAAACATGTACTGCAACAAACAGCAGCTATACGAATTAACAACCAGACAGGACAATTCCAATATATAAAGTAAGGAGTCAGACAAGGCTGTGTTCTGTTGCCGGATTTGTTTTCACTTTACAGCGAACACATTATGAGATCTATAGTAAACAAAAAAGGAATTTGAAGTCAATTGTCACAACATAAATGATTTGCGATATGCGGATGACACAGTCTTAATAGCAGAGACAGAGAATGTACTACAAGAAATGATATAAATAATAGTAAAAGAAATCAACAAAAAAGGTCTCAGTCTGAATGGTAAGAAGTAAATTTCATCTCAAAGAAACAATCATCACCAGCATAAAAATAAACAGGACAAATTTGAAACAAGTGCAACGCGTCAAATACTTGGGAACAATAATAACATCAGATGGAAGATGCACCACAAAAATAAAAAAGCAGAATAGCTCAGGCCAAAATAGCATGTCTAGAAAAAAATACAAATATCTTATGCAACAAACATGTAATTTGTACTGGAAGAAAACAGCAATAATAAAATATAACAAGGAGAACTCCACACCGAATTGATATAAAAAGAGGTGTAAGACAAGGATGCATCGTATCACCAAGCTTGTTCAATTTATACACTGAGCAAATATTTAAAAACATCAATTATATGCCAGGTCTTAACATTAATGGGAAGATAATCAATAACCTAAGATATGCCGATGATACTGTTCAACTAGCAGAAAATCCTAAAGATCTACAACAATTACTTAATGTAATAAACATGGCAAACAAAAAATATGGACTAGATATGAATATAAAAAAGACTAAAACTATAATCATAAACAAAGAAAATTGACAAGACCTACAATTAAATATCAAAGTTGAAGGAATACATCTAGAGACAGTCCAGATCTACAACTACCTGGGACATACTATAACCAGTGATGGAAAATGTACAACTGAAATAAATAAAAGAATAGGAATGGCAAAAAGTAATTTCAATGCCATGAAAAATATACTAACATCAAAACAAATATCAACAGGGCTGAAAATAAGAATGGCAAAATGTTACATCTTCTCAATATTCCTGTATGGTGCAGAAACATGGACATTAGACAAGAAAACATAACAGAAAATTGAAGCCTTTGAAATGTGGATTTATAGAAGAGTAGATAGAATTGGATGGAAAGAAAAAGAAACAAACGATGAAGTTTTAAAACAACTGAAAATAGAAAGAGAACTACTAAATACAATTAAGACAAGACAAATGACATTTTTGGGGCATGTTAAAAGACACAACAGCCTACTAAAAGTAATATTGGAAGGAAAAATACAAGGTAAAAGAGGCAAAGGCAGACCAAGACTAACATGGACGAGTAACATCAAAAGATGGACAAGTCAATCTATGACAGTCTGCACCATCAAAGCAAGAAACAGAGTAGAATGGCGATCCATGGTAGCCAACCTTCGTTGCGGAGAAGGCACTCGATGATGATGATGATGATTTCAATGTGTTCCTCCAATATAAGTCGTAGAGTAAAAATGTGGTCAAGGCAGCTTCTCCCTTTTCTAAACCCAGCCTGTTCTTCACGTATTACTGTATCTACTGAATCCTTTATTCTATTTATGATGATTTTGCAGAATAACTTTGAGGAAACTGACAAAAGTGTCATGCCTCTCCTGTTGTTATAATCTCTGAGATTGCCCTTTTTTGGAATCTGAACAATGATTCCTTTTTTCCACTTCTGAGGCACCTTCTCTGCTTTCCAAATGATGTTGAACATTCTCTGGAGGTGTATTAAATTATGGCTATCAATTGCCTTGAAAATCTCAGCTGTTAACTTGTCCCCACCAGCAACCTTGTTGTTGACCATACGATTTAAGAAGGTCTCAGTTTCGCTCAAGGTGAAGTCATCTAAATTTGTATCAGGTCTACGTTTCGTTAACGAAAGCGTTTTTAGGATAGCGGCTTGTTTAAAACATCTGATCAACGGTTTAATACCAAGCGGGAGAAAATAAAATCCACCATCTTGGATACAACCGGAAGTGTACGAATACTACCACTACCAATAATAATTAATAATAACAGCCCTATACAACTACTACTACTAATACTACTATTGCTACTACTAATGCTGCTACTACAATTACTACAAATACTACTACTATAGGGGTGTCCGGTTAGCGCAATCGATAGGCGGTTGGCTTACCACGGCAACAGCCGGGGTTCGTACCCTGGCGAGGACACCTGGGTTTTACTAATTCCCTAAAAATTAGTGGGAGCCGCGATAGCTCAGTGGTTAGTGAACTGGACTACTACGGACAAGGGGTAGGGTTCGATCCCAACCGACGGCTCCGGGTTCACCCAGCCTTAAATGGGTACCGGATTTTTTCTGGGAAAGTAAAAGCAGCACGGGCGTAATACCGACCACATTACCCCAAAAATCATGTGCTGAAGGTCTGTAAAATATAGGGTCACTAACACCATATTTCCCTATACGCCACTTGGCGTGACGGTGGGTACTTTACTTACTTACTACTACTATAGCTCGTTTCAAAACATATGCCCAACTTCAAGACGCTATTACTCTCTAACCGTTTGTTAAATACTTTTGAAATTTTCCAAATGTTATTAGAATGCAAAAGACCCTTTAAATGTATATTTAACAAATATCTTGCAGCTGCAGTTTTCTTAAAGCGGCGATATTTCTTTGATGTTTGTCAAAATTGTAAATTGTGAAGCCCTAAAGAATAGAAATTACCGTAGTTGCGGGTCTACGATTAATTTTCACTAGGTAAAGGCGTGGCCGTAATGGGGAAATAACTGGATAAAACAAAACACCAGGAGAATTATTGTCTGCTCAGTTCGAGGACGGACGATAATAATATCAAGGTATACCTGTATGTCCAATTTTCATAGTTGTGTGGTCCTGAAAAGGACCGTTTGTTGAAATAATTTAAGGTAATATAGGGGCCAACATTGTGGGGGCTATATACTTTCATTCTGAATCAGACGAGTATACAAGATTAATAGCTGTTTGGGGTTGAACATTCCACAAACCATCATTTTTCCAATATTCCTCTTCCTGTTTTAAGACGTGGTCTTCACATTTAGCCCAATAATCTTTGTCTATATTTAATAAAGCGAGATTAGCAAGAGTCTTTACATCGCATATTTTGAATGTTGTATTTTCATCTGCCACTTGTCCTTTTAATTTTGCCCAGATTAGTTCTATTGGATTTAAATGAGCATGGTAAGGTGGCAGCCTCAAACTTATATGACCGTGCTCTTTGATAATCTTATCTATTTGAAAAATCTTTGTCCTCTGTTTTTGCTTTACTAGAGATAATAATTCAGGTTTTAAGTACATGTTATTAAATTGTATGTGCTCCTTTGTGAGCCATATCTTAATAGCATCTTTTGTACTGGATGACGTCGGGACTTTATCTTCAAGTGCAACAATGTTGTGGTACGCTGCATTGTCCATTATTAGGCAAGATGGTCGATCTAGTGATGGGAGAACAGAATTTTCAATCCAATGTCTAAATATGTGACCATTCATCTCAGAGTGATAATCCCGATTGTCTATGGATTTTGAAAGAAAAATGAGCTCTGCATTCTGTATTAGTCCATGTTGTAGACTACCTGCATGAGCAATTATCAAGCGCTGTCCTTTGCTGCTAGGTATTAATCTCTTAATCTTTTCATCTGATGACTGCCATTCCCTTTGGTTAGTGTGGTGAGCATTGATCCATGTTTCATCCAAGTACACAATATCATAACCTTGCTTGCGCACCTCTTTTACTTCACGTAAGTACTTGCTTCTCATGACTACTATATGTGGCTTCTCACAGATGATGTTTCGTCCATTGGAATACTTTCTGAATGTAAAGCCTGCAGCTCTCACATTCCTCCATAATGTAGACTTTTATATTTCAATACTGTTGTTCTTTTTCAGCGATACTTTTAATTTTCTTATTGTAACAGTTTCATTCATACCCAACATTTTGCGAATTTCACTTCTAATAAGTTCACTGTCGAAATTATCCAACATTTTTGCTCTTCCTTGTGATTTTGTATATTTTGAACATTGACGGTCACGTGCTTGAATCCAGCGATTAAATGACCGTTTAAATAAATCCAAAATGTGTCTTGTCCTATTCTCAGGGTTTTCTAAAGAATGAAATAATCTTCCTCGTTTAGCCTCTTTGCAAAAATAGTCATACATTTTTATTGCGATGTTTTGTAAACTGCAGAATTTCATTTTAAAGACTCATGATAAATGTTATTGTTCCACGTTACGCCGCTGAATTAACGGAAATGGAAAACACAATGTCTCGTGTTTACTACAAGTGTCTAATTGTGTCAGAGAACTCACGCGGAAAGCGTGCAAAATCGTAAATTTGAGCGTGTATGGATTTGTAATCGCTATTTTTAACTTAAATACTGTAAACACTAAGTTTTGACTACATCAATGGGTCGTTATAAATTTATATAAATCAAATAAGCAATAATAATAACCAAATGTTTGTTTTTAATGAAATTAATTCCCTGTTGGGTTCTAATCATTATAACTATACATGCAAATTTTGAAAAAAATTACAAAAAGCGGTTTAAAAGATATTGATTTTTAAAGTTGGGCACGACTTATGAAACAAGCTATAGTACTACTACTACTACTATTGCTACTACTAATGCTGCTACTACAATTACTACAAATACTACTACTAGTACTACTACTACTACTATTGCTACTAATTTTGCTGCCCACTGCTGCTACTACTACCTCTACTAATACAACAACAACAACAACACCTACTACTAGTACTACTACTTTTACTACTACTACTACTAATATTGCTACTACTACTACAACAACAACAACAACAACTACTACTACTACTATTACTACTAATTTTGCTGCCCGCTGCTGCTACTACTACCTCTACTACTACTACAACAACAACAACAACAACAACTACTACTACTACTACTACAACTACTACTATTACTACTAATTTTCCTGCCCGCTGCTGCTACTACTGCCACTACTACAACAACAACAACTACTACTACTACTACTATTACTACTAATTTTTCTGCCCGCTGCTGCTACTGCTACCTCTACAACAACAACAACAACAACAAAGACAACAACTACTACTACTACAACAACAACAACAACAACTACTACTACTACTACAACTACTACTACAACTACTACTACTACTACTACAACTACTACTACTACTACTACAACAACAACTACTACTACTAATACTACTACTACTACAACTACTACTACTACTACTACTACTACAATAACAACTACTACTACTACTACTACTATTAATATCAATATTAATCATAGTTAGAGGAAGAAGAAGTAACGAGCTCTCCCCACGCCTCAGATTTATGGGAAGTACAGAGTTAGTGCCCATATTTTTCAATGACCGAAAACACATTTTATGGATGTGGTCGGCATCACACCAAGCCGCTTTTCGCTCCCAGAAAAAAAGGGTACCAAATTAATGCTGGGTGGACCGAGCAGCCCTCTATTTAACCGAGCTCTCTTCTTTGTAGTCCAATTCACTAACCATCGAGCTACTGCGGCTACTATAGATGATGATAATAATAATAATAAGAAGAAGAAGAATTAAAATAATAATAAAAATAATAAATGAACTGTGAAACAAATAAAAGTGTTTGAATTTAACACTATCTATCTATCTATTGATCTTTCAAGCCGTAGCCGGCCTATAGGGCGTAGACCAAGATACTCATTCATCTGAATTATTGTTCTAGCAGTTTTTAATTCTTTTAAAGATATTTTATCAAATCTCGCCATTTGTCTCTGTTCTGTGCAAGCAGCTCTATCTCATTGAGGGAGCCAATTTAACACTAACCATTTTTTAATTACAAATCTAAATACTTCGTATGGCCTTTGCTGTGTTCATCGTCATCATCGAGTGCCATCTCCGCAACAAAGGTTGGCTACCATGGAACGCCATTCTGCTTTGTTGCTTGCTTTGATGGTGCAGGTTGTCATAGACTGATTAGTCTATTTTTTGATGTTACTCGTCCATGTTAGTCATGGTCTGCCTCTGCATCTTTAACCTTGTATTTTCCCCTCCAAGATTACTTTTAGAAGGCTGTTGTGTTTTTTTAACACGACCCAAAAATCGTGTTTGAATTGTGTTTAGTAGTTCTCTTTTCATTTTTAGTTGTTTTAAGACAGCATAGTTTGTTTCTCTTTCTTTCCATCCAAGTGTACCTATTCTTCCATATATCCACATTTCATCGGCTTCAATTCTCTGTTCTGCTTTTTATTTTTGTCTAGTGTCCATGTTTCTGCACCATATAGGAATGTTGAGAAGATATAACATTTTGCTATTCTTAGTTTTAGCCCTGGTGTTATTTATTTTGATGTTAGTATATTTTTTATGGCATTAAAATTACTTTTTGCCATTCCAATTCTTTTGTTTATTTCAGTTTTACATTTTCCATCACTGGTTATAGTATGTCAAAAGTAGTTGTAGTTCTGAACTGTCTCCAGGTCTATTCCTTTAATTTTGATATCCACTTGTGGGTTTTGAGGTGGGAGCAGCTGTGTTCAATATTTTGTTATTTGGATTCACCCAGTTCGTCTCTGCTATCCTCTATTTTTTACACGTTTTTTTGTTACCGTTTTTTCTCGTTGTCATTAAACATTCTAAGCTACTCTCTATGTCCCAGAGTTTAGAGTAACAAGGATAAAAATAGAAGTTAAGAGACATCGCTAAAATTGAGGTGCAACTTTCGTAGATTGAAGGGCATATGAAATAGTTGTCTGTCCATAGTTCAAGGATATCTCGTGCAAATCATGTCCAGGTAGTCACGTGTCTATGGTTGAACGCCAAGTTTATTTGTTTCAGACCAGGAGAAGCTTGTCAGACAGAAAGGGGAGAGATGCATTGAGAGATTGAGAAGAAAGAGACGTCAGTCGAGACGATGTCACCACTTAGAAAGTTGACAACAACATATACAGACAGAACTATGTAGAAAAACACAAGAACCTGATAGATGTTCAGTTAAGCTTAATAATGTCAAGATTTTTCATTCGCCTCAGACCCTAGATGTTAGATAGTTAGAACTACAACTGAGTAGAAATCTGTAGAAATATTATTTCAGGGGAAATGGTTAGTATGCTGCTTGGATTAAGATCATCGCCAGCGTTATTTAAATAATCTGCAACATTTAATAACATCATGAAGAGTTGGACCGTTCGAGCCAGTCTCTTGACAAGCCACCAGCGAATTCATTGCCTCTATCGTGTTTGTTAAGTATTGTCCACATCAGTCTGTCTTCAGAAAAAAAAAACACACAGTAGAGCCAATTATAGGAAATCAATTGGACGAAACAATCCTTACTTCCACCTGTACTATAAATAATTCCTTAATAACTATACGTCTATATCAAACGGAAATCTCGTAAATATGTTCCTGTTTATTATTCTCATTATTATTCTCTCAAGAAATAATTACATGTATTGATTGTAATCTTCATATGTCCTTGTATGGAAATATGATAAATATAATTTCTGCTCCTGGGGATATTTGTTATTGTTTAACTCGCATTCTCTTCTATTTTCTGTAATTTTGCAGCCTTAAACGTCGAGGTGAGATCGCGTGTTCTTGGCCGAATTTTGTGTTTTTCTCCAAAACATAGTAGTTTGTGTGACATTTGAAATTTGGCTAATTCATCGTCTTCGTGGCCTCCCTTTGTTTTGTTGCTCAGTGTAATTATAGTGTGTTTCAAAACTCTGTTCTCAAATATCAATCAAATGTCTTTAAAACCCATGCACGGATTGTCATGTGTTTGTGCACACAGGAAGGTCTCAGTGTAGTACAGGGACTCTATAGCACCGACGCGATCCCGAGGGTAATTTCATGAAATTTGTTTATTGTTGTGAAAGATTGTAATAACTTTTAATTTCATTCAAAATAGCCTAGTCAGAGAACACACAAGATTACACTTTTCTTTTAGTTTTTAAGAACTTTTAGTTCAACTGCGGAGGTTTCATTTACGTTCTCAAATTTGAAAACATGACTTGTTTTATTCTCGTGCGTCTCTGATAAGACTAAGTACTAGAAAGCATCAACTGCGATATCAGGGGTCACTAAATCTGATAACTAAAGCAGGGTTCGATCATAAATCATTCTAGCTACGAGGCCAGCAACTTGTATGATGACTACAGTACAGCGACCCCTATTGTATTTTAAGCTAGCAATGCACTTTTGCCGTTAACGTCAGTATCTGATATAGATATCACAACATTGAGAGAAGGACTGTAGTTATAGACTACTGTAGTTTACATTATATTTTTCTTCTGTCTGTCTTCTTTACCTTTGTTTCAAATTAACGCACATAATCTGTATTCTATTTACAGTGAAGTATATGCAGTGGAGCGTTGTGGGGAGCTGCATTTTTCTATTCTAGTTACGTAAGCTGCACTGGCAGTTCTTAGCCCATACTGCAGTAGCATTTCTGTAAATGGTCACGCCTATCCATCAAAACCTCTTATGTACCTTGAACTATGTAAGCTCGTCGACTCTTGTAAGCTCGCAAAAAAAAAAAAAAACTGGTTGGACTAAATAAACAAGTTTGATTATATTTGCTACTCCATGACTTCTTTGTTTGCTGTAAAAGACAAGTTAATAGTTAATACGTTTTTTATTCACTGAATTTAAAGCATATTTCTCTCTTTCTCTTTCTCTCTCTCTCTCTCTATTTCTTTCTTTCTTTCTCCTCGTTCCATCTCCTCTTCCCATTAACAAAATACTTGTAAAACGAACGAACAGTACAGAGCTGAGGTATAGACTGCCACAGAGAGAACAATTGATTTATTTTATGAATTCTTGACTATTTGTATCCTTATGTTCGAGTGTTCCTTAAATGTTAGACTAATTGTATTTGTTTCCACGCGTGGCCACTAGGCCCCCCACTGCAAGGGGAGAAATGAATTGAACCACAGTTACCTGTCACGCATATTGAAAGTTAAGACTAGGGAGGTTTGGAATCGTCGCCAGTACAGTCGAACAGAATGTGCACTGTGCAACTTTTGTCAACAGAATGTACCATTTGGGAAGTGATGTGACAAGTTGTGGAGCGGAAATGCGGAATTCCTGACTACAGAGACAATGGTTCCATGGTTAGAATAGGATAGAATAGAATTATGATAATTCTAAACGATTGTGTCAACAGATGGTTACCGAAATAATAATGTAATATTCATCCGTTGCAGGCAAGATAATGGATTTAGACTCTTTTGTGTGAGTGGGGATAGCTGTATTGGTCAACCCTTCGCAGATAAGATGCTTGTGTGTTCAGTAATTTAATTGTTGGTCTTTCCGTTCTCGTAACTCGTTTTGATTCGTGTCTCAACGATTCAACTTTTTGAAAACATTATTTGCGCTATAATGATATTGCTTTGTCATAGTTGACCATCAAAGTAGGGATTTCCACATAGATGACTTCTGCATTATACATTTGAGAGTCATCTTGAGCGAATTCATTTTTTTGTTCACTGGTCCATCGTTTGACTTTTCATAGCTGGAAGTTCGGAGACTAAAATGTATGTCTCCGATGTGACTGAAAATTGTCACCTCGGTCATGTCTGCGCAAGTTGAAGCATACATCGTTTCTGTGCAAGTTGAAGCATACATCGTTTCTGTGCAAGTTGAAGCACACATCGTTTCTGTGCAAGTTGAAGCATACATCGTTTCTGTGCAAGTTGAAGCATACATCGTTTCTGTGCAAGTTGAAGCATACATCGCTTCTGTGCAAGTTGAAGCATACATCGTTTCTGTGCAAGTTGAAGTGAAAATGTTTTTGCTTGCAAGTTTAAGCATTAAAAAAAATATTGGATGTTCTCCACAAGTTGAATCATACATTGTTTCTGTGCAAGTTGAGGAATAAATTGTTCTCCACAAGTTGATCATAGTTTCTGTGCAAGTTGAAGCATAATGCAAGTGCTTGAAATGTTGACCTTCAAGCTTTTCTTATGTGTTATGAATTTTATTCTACCATTCTGTTTTAAAAATAAATCTTATGAAGAAACTCGCCTGAAGTGTACTACTTGACTGGTATACAATATCCGCGAACGACAAGTGTACAAAAATGGACTCTATGCTAGAGTAAAGAAGACTGTTTAGCGAATGTTGGATCCCGTTTCTGTTACACACACTGTTATGGGATCTTCTGAATACAGCATTGGTTATTAATTTTTAGAATCATTTATATAGCAAAGCTAGTCACATAGTGTATACTATTTTTTACTTATCGTAGACACTTTTATCTTCAGAGTAACACACACCGGACGCGTAATGTGACTGATGTGAAAATGAGGGAGACAGAGAAAGAGAAAGCAAATGCGTTTCTCCGGGAAATATATCGCCAAGAAGTCATCGATCACGATCGAAACTGACATTGTGAGTTGTATGCATTTCCTTCATTGATAACTTGCTAAATTTCCATACTTTGGCTTTTTTCATTTACGGAAACCGTCAACCAGAAACGAAGATACGAGTTCTTGGTGGCAACAATTTCCTTATTATTCTTCAAATGTCGATGCTTTCAAATTAATGCTGTTCGTGTATTTTTGGTCAAATCATTCAATCGTGGGTGTCGTGTCCTGCTTGGAAACACGTACCGTCTTTAACATCGCAACTACTACAGTAAAGTTCGACCAGATATAATTGAGTTTATTTTTTGAGTTTTACTGGTGTAGGAGATCATGTCTCTCCACAACATTTCATCTCTATAACTGCCTATCAATTCTGATATTGGTTTCCTAACATTCCGTTCCCTAAATGTATCTTAAATCTTTCCCTTCTGTTTCTCTGGCTCTTCATTCCACGATTTTCCAGCTGTCACAAAATGTCATAACTGTTTCATTCCCATTGCATGAAGAGAAGATGAGTGTATCTTCCTAATGCTGGAATTATCATTATCATAAGATATATATCAGATCGCATATCTTTTACAGAACGTTGCATTCACTACAGCCCGTCTGAAAGAATCTATGCATCTAGCCAGATGGCCCACTTCTTCTGTTGTCATGTTCAAAGTCTCCATGATATTTTGAAACCACTTATACTTGGTCTGCCTCTGATGCGTCGTTCAGTAACCATTCCAATATTGTTCTTTCAAACCCGCTGTGTCGTTTTATTTTAATTGCTTTGTTGGTAATTCGTTAAGAAATTTTTTTTTTTATGTACGTCTCTTTTAAAACATTTTCCACATTTGGTTGAAATGCGCACGCTATTCTCGACATTTTTCTGTAAAACCAAATTTAAAATATACAAATAGGAAATAAATAGGCCCCTACAGCACTGTTGTAGTAGTCTAAACTGTTGCTGAAGATACCAGCCCTCTCGCTGCTTAGGTAATACAGACAGTGTTGTAGACTGTTGGTAACGATGTATCGAAATCTAAGGGAAAGAAGGATTCACTTTGTACTTGATGCCAAATCCAACATCACATTCTTAACTGGTTAACGATCAGGACATAAAAGCTGACTTCCACGTTGTTGTAGACGATTGAGTCGTTGTTGGTCTCCCAAGTCATCGTCGAACACAAATCTAAAGGAAAAAATAACTATAATTGTATCGCCACCGACACTTTGAATCCCTGTGACGCATCAAGATGGACGCTTGTTTGCGTTCGAGCCATGATATAAATAATGTTGACTTTGCTTGTCTCCAACGGTTTGTCTCATTCTATTAGAGAACATCACGCTATCTGTTATCACAGCGAGTAGAAATGTAATCACGGGTTTGATAATAAATGTTTGTACACATTTCGTTAACCATCACTGTAGATCAAATCTTTATTCTGCTGGCTTCGTTCGCGGCCTTGGAAGCTAATGACCTAACTTGTGCAGACGGTTGGTTTGGGCAGGCAAATTGTGCGTTACAATGTCACTGCTATAATGACTCAGTTTGTGACAAAACTACAGGGACATGCCCAAACAATGACAGTTGTCAGCACGAATATTTCGGACCCCAGTCTCAGTACTTTATATATACGCCCAAAAATCTGAACCTACTTTCCTGTTTGATAACAACGGCACCACGTGTAATCCGAACACAAATTCTACATCAGTTGAGGCAACTCTCAATCAATCTTTGCCGATCTCCTGGTTTAGGATTTATGTGAATGACTTAACCGATCCGGACAGTTTCACGGTAAAACTAAATGGTTCTGCCTCATGTAACAATGAATCAAGGTTTGTAGTTAGTCAGCACGAGATTGATGCCTTTTGTTCTGGCGCTGGTCTGATCAACAAGTTAAGAATTGAAGGGACGATAGTTGCAAATATCTGCTCCATCTACATTGGCGGTGATCGGAATGTGGCTGTCAAACAGAACACAAACCAGACCGACACATTTAATGCTTGTTATACAGGAGACGGATGTGGACCAGAGGCTGCAGTTAATGGCAAAACAAAGACCAATCTCTATGACAATGACTGCACACACACAAAATTGAGAAGTGAAACGAATCCTGTTTACTGGTATCTGAACTTTGCCACGCCCCAGAAGATTCACACCATTCGAATCTATCATCGAGCCAGCACTATGATTCGGGTAAAGAATGCCACTCTAACGGCTTTCTCTGACAGTTGCGGCGTAGTGTTCCAGCATAATGATATAGCATACCCTAATGTTTTTGTGAACACTATTGTAGTCACCACACACACGCCAATGGCACATATTAAGATTGAGTTCTCACCGACCATTTCGCAGGCCGACAGTGCACTGACGGTGTGTGAGGTGCAAACATTTACAGACACCTATTATCTGGACGGGCATTCTGGGTCGTTTTGTGAAGTGTGTAGTGGGTGTAGCAAAGGCTGCAACGTCATCATCGGTACGTGCCACGGCAACTGTTCACATGGGATCTATGGACACGACTGCTCCAGGTCTTGTCTCAGTGTGTGTCCTTTATGTGAGAAAAAAATCAGGAAAATGCCTACAATGTAAACATCCTGGCTACACCTGTAATGACACTTGTCCCGATGGTAATTTTGGGCTACAGTGCGAACATACGTGTTCTGATGGTTGTGACATCGTATGTGACCGGGAAAGTGCAGACTGTTCGTGCAAGGAAACGTACTACGGGTAAGACTGCACTCTCAAATGTCCGGACAACTATTTCAACGACACCTGTGAACAGTCAAACTGGAACTGTACATGCAATGGAACGTTCTGCGGGCCAGACTGCACTCTCAGATCTCAGGACAACTGTTTGAACGGAACCTGTGAACAGTTAACCGGGGCCTGCGTCTCGTATGTCGATGATTCCACGTTAAGAAGTGTCTGTCGACTACAACAAACCCAAGCATATGGATACCTTTCGCGATCGCTGCTCTTCTACCTCATCTTCTGCTTCTCTTGGATTGAGCCATGACTAAATTTTCAGTGTATATCTGTGCTAGTAGTAGCTCATATCTTAGTGGGTGTCTGCGATAGCCATGGCTGATATCTTAGTGGGTGTATGTGCTGTAAAATCATCCTAAATAGAATAAAGGATTCAATAGATACAGTAATGCGTGAAGAACAGGCTGGGTTTAGAAAAGGGAGAAGCTGTCTTGACCACATTTTCACTCTACGACTTATATTGGAGGAACACATTGAAAAGCAAAAACTTTTTGTACTTAACTTCATCGACTTCAAAAAAGCATTTGATAGTATTCATAGAGATTCTTTGTGGAAAATTCTGAAGCAATATGGTTTACCATCAAAAATTATAAATATTATCAAAGACATGTATGATGGTTACACATGTGCAGTTCGAACAGAGGAAGGACTGAGCGAATGTTTCCCAATAGAAACTGGGGTTAAACAAGGATGTATTTTATCGCCCTTGTTATTTGGAATTGTTATGGACTTCATAATGAAGAAATGCTGCACTGGTAATAAAGGCATCGAATGGATACAAGGAGACCATTTGGAGGACCTCGACTTTGCTGATGACATAGTTCTCATCAGCAGTCAGATAAAAACGATGCAGGAAAACACAAATGAACTATCATCAATAGCCAGCAAAATTGGGCTTGAGGTCAATCATGAAAAGACTAAAGTCATGAAAAGTTTAATTCCAACAAGTGACAAAATATACATGGAAAACAAACCAGTAGAAGAGATCGATCACTTTATCTATCTTGGAAGTCACATTGATCGAGAAGGGGATACGAGCAAAGAAATTAGAATCAGACTGGCTAAAGCAGCAATGTCTTTCAGAAGCCTTGAAAAGTTGTGGAAATCAAAACTCATTAGCACAAACACAAAACTTAGGCTATTCAAATCAAATGTACTATCAACCCTTACGTATGCGTGTGAAAGCTGGAAAACAACAAGAGATATAGAAACAAAGTTGAACGCATTCGAAAATAAATGTCTAAGGAAAATACTTGGTATAGAATGGAACGAATTCAAAACAAACGAGGAAATTAGAGAAATCGCCAATCAACCACTAATATCTTCAGTAATAAAGAAAAGACGATGGTCATACGTTGGACATGTGATGAGAAGAGATAATAATCGAATAGCAAAGCAAGCCCTCATATGGGAAACAACAGGTAAAAGAAAAAGAGGAAGACCCAGGGAGACACTGAGAAGAACATTGATGAGAGAGACAAGAGCAGCAGGAATCGGCTCCCTCAATGAGATAGAACTGCTTGCACAGAACAGAGACAGATGGCGAGATTTGATAAAATATCTTTAAAAGAAAACTGCTAGAACAAAAATTCATATAGGAGAAGGTGTATCTTGGTCTACGCCCTATGGGCCGGTTACGGCTCGAAAGGTCAATAGATAGATAGATAGATAGATAGATGTGCTGGCCATGGCTCATATCTTAGTGTGTGTTTTTGGGCTGGCCATGATTCATATCTTAGTGTGTGTCTGTGCTGGCCATGGTTTATATCTTAATGTATATCAGTGCTAGCCATGGCTCATATCTTGGTGGGTGTCTGTGCTGGCCATGGTTCATATCTTAGTGTGTGTCTGTGCTGGCCATGGTTCATATCTTAGTGTATTTCCGTGCTAGCCATGGCTCATATCTTAATGTGTTTCTGTGCTAGACATGGTTCATATCTTGGTGTGTTTCCGTGAAGTCATGACTCATATCATAATGTGTTTCTGTGCTAGCCATGGCTCATATCTTATTGTGTTTCTGTGCTAGCCATGGCTCATATCTTAGCTTGTGTGTGTGTGTGTGCTAGCCATGGCTCATATCTTGGTGTGTGTCATGTTAGTCATATCTCATACTTTGGTGTGTCCGTGTTAATCATGTCTCATATCTTTATGTGTGTCTGTGTTTAGTCATATCTCATATCTTAGTGTGTATTTGTATTAGGCATGTGTCATATCTTTGTGTGTGCATGTCTGGGTTAGTGATATCTCATATCTTTGTGTGCATATTTATGTTAGTCATATCTCATATCTTTGTGTGTGTCTGTGTTTGTCACATCTCATATCCTTGTGAGTGCATGGCTATGTTAGTCACATCTCATATCTTTGTGTGTGCATGTCTATGTTAGTCATATCTCATATCTTTGTGTACATGTCTATGTTAGGCATGAGTCATCTATGTCAATCATATCTCATATCTTTGTGTGCATGTCTATGTTAGGCTTGTGTCATATCTTTGCGTGTATGTCTGTGTTAGTCATATCTCATATCTTGATGTGTGTCAGTGTTAGTCATGTCTCGTTTAGTCATATCTCATATCTTGATGTGTGTCAGTGTTAGTCATGTCTCGTATCGCTGTGTGCATGTCTGTGTTAGTCACATCTCATATCTTTGTGTGTGCATGTCTGTGTTAGTCACCTCTAGTGACTCGGGCAGATGGTGCTCGTAAACCTGGGAGGGCCGACCATCTAAGGGTAGAATCCCCTACAGAAAAGACAATCTGCTGCCTTGCAGGAAGATTGGGGACAATCAAAGGCTATGGAAAGCAAACCTGAATAAAATACTGGCTGAAATCAGATGCACTGGGCCACTGGCGCAGAACACAGTGCAACGTTTTAACGGATGTTCAATCAGAGTGGATCTGCCAGATTCTAATTGTGATGTTCTGCCTGTGGGGGCCATCAACACACTTAACCTGACAGCTGACTTCATGTGAGATTCTTGAATCCTACTCTGATTGAGTCCTGATCGCAGAGAGAGAGAGAGAGAAAGAGAGAGAGAGAGAGAGAGTATCTCCACCATCGCCTTCAACAATGAGACATAATAGACAGACGAGGAAAGACACAACAGTGCACAACTAGCACATATTTTGACTACCAACGAGGATAAAAACCCGACATATTTGGTTATAATGTATCAATTACAATGGCAAACTGATCATAAACTGGTACTATTTTTAAAGTTATTTATTGTGGATTATATATTTGCTTTAATTTAACAAATGTATTATTGAAATAAGTTTATTTATTTTCTTAATTAAAGTTTCTGGCCAGTTTTCATGTTTTTTTCCACTCTTCGTACATTTCTCCACTTTGTCTACTGATATTTAGAAGTATTTTGTGTAGAATTTAATCTTAATAGTCGTATAGTAAACATAAATAAAATCTATTCTTTTCAGTCGTCTCAGTTATCGTCCATTTTTGTTGCAATTTGAGAATCACTGGCCCTGAAAATTCTCATTTTAGTAAAATGTTTGATGTTTTTGCATAAATGTTTAATTTTTCTTAAATTATGTTACGAAATCGTCAATTTCCTTTTTAATCTCTTCTAGACAGAACTCACAGTTGTTGATGAATGATCCCCAATATTCAAGATCAGTGACAATTTTCAGCTTGTTGTTTTGCGACTGATGTTTTTGAAGTTTTCGGTCGTATTGATTTAAAAAAGAAAAAATGTTAACAGAGTTGCATGTTAACTTGTTACACTACTGCTTTGACAATAACATTTGATAGATTCTTGCAGCCACTGGAGAAAGGTGGAGTATGCATTAACTACCGAGTTATTTCCTGCTTGAAACGCTCATCACATCTTGACAACTGGAACGTTCACCGGCTGTTTTTTTTCTACTTGGAGTAAATTTGCACAGGCTCTGGCGTTCAGTAACTAATGGAATAATGTTAAGAAATAGCGATATCTTTCTCTTTGAATTGTTCTCTCGTTGCAGATCATTTTGCCCGATTGGTCTCTTAAAACGCCCAAATATTGCTTGCAACAATTTCAAGCATCGCTTTTCCCGCTCGCTCGGCAAATAATTGAGGACATTAACCATGTCATTGATTCCCCAAATGTTTTTACCTCCGCTAATGCAAGCCTGGCATGGATCATTTCAACGCCATCCGATTTACAATTGCCGCTTTCATTCTTTCAAGATCAAGTTCCGACTTTGACAAGGTCAGTGCGCCTTCACAAAACTTTGTTGCTGTTCATTTGTATGACTTTTTAGTTCTCCATTCATTTCTAGCACCTAAAAATGTCTACATTTATCCAGCATCATAAAGCGTATAATAAACATAACTGAATTACATCTTTCTGCTTGATGCCCGCAATTGAAATGTTAAAAAAGGCAGCGAAACGGCGTCTTTGAAACAGACAAAAAAAAGCCTTGAAGATGTTAGAGATGTCATTTTTATTGTAGAAAATCAAGAGCATGTTGTAAACATAACGTGTCAAATTGACAACTTCTCCAATCTGTCTGTGAGAAAACTGTAAATATGACGATTTTAAATGTAACAACGATGTTACGGTAGAGAAGAGAAAACTGTAAATATGACAATTTTAAATGTAACAACGATGTTACGGTAGAGAAGAGAAAACTGTAAATATGACGATTTTAAATGTAACAACGATGTTACGGTAGAGAAGAGAAAACTGTAAATATGACGATTTTAAATGTAACAACGATGTTACGGTAGAGAAGTGAGAACTGGCCGGCTGTTCGGTACAGATTGTGCTTACTTAGTTTAGCCAGCGAGACATGAGAGAACTGGCCGGCTGTTCGGTACAGATTGTGCTTACTTAGTTTAGCCAGCGAGACATGTGAGAACTGGCCGGCTGTTCGGTACAGATTGTGGTTACTTAGTTTAGCCAGCGAGACATGTGAGAACTGGCCGGCTGTTCGGTACAGATTGTGCTTACTTAGTTTAGCCAGCGAGACATGAGAGAACTGGCCGGCTGTTCAGTACAGATTGTGCTTACTTAGTTTAGCCAGCGAGACATGAGAGAACTGGCCGGCTGTTCAGTACAGATTGTGGTTACTTAGTTTAGCCAGCGAGACATGAGAGAACTGGCCGGCTGTTCAGTACAGATTGTGCTTACTTAGTTTAGCCAGCGAGACATGAGAGAACTGGCCGGCTGTTCGGTACAGATTGTGCTTACTTAGTTTAGCCAGCGAGACATGAGAGAACTGGCCGGCTGTTCGGTACAGATTGTGCTTACTTAGTTTAGCCAGCGAGACATGAGAGAACTGGCCGGCTGTTCGGTACAGATTGTGCTTACTTAGTTTAGCCAGCGAGACATGAGAGAACTGGCCGGCTGTTCGGTACAGATTGTGCTTACTTAGTTTAGCCAGCGAGACATGAGAGAACTGGCCGGCTGTTCAGTACAGATTGTGCTTACTTAGTTTAGCCAGCGAGACATGAGAGAACTGGCCGGCTGTTCAGTACAGATTGTGCTTACTTAGTTTAGCCAGCGAGACATTTCTTTCAGAATATGTTTTTTTCAGGAAAAGAAAGAAATACCATTAAAGTACTAGTTCCCAGACTAAAAGTGAATTTTGTTTTGTTATTTTTTATTCCTTGCTGATTTGCCTTGCAGTAAAGTAAAGTACCCCCGTCACGCCAAGTGGCGTATAGGGAAATATGGTGTTAGTGACCCTATATTTTACAGACCTTCAGCACATGATTTTTTGGGGTAATGTGGTCGGTATTACGCCCATGCTGCTTTACTTTCCCAGAAAAAATCCGGTACCCATTTAAGGCTGGGTGAACCCGGAGCCGTCGGTTGGGATCGAACCCTACCCCTTGTCCGTAGTAGTCCAGTTCACTAACCACTGAGCTATCGCGGCTCCCACTAATTTTTAGGGAATTAGTAAAACCCAGGTGTCCTCGCCAGGGAACGAACCCCGGCTGTTGCCGTGGTAAGCCAACCGCCTATCGATTGTGCTAACCGGACACCCTTGCCTTGCAGTGTCGAGGAAAAATACTGCTTATGATCTTTTGCTCTCCTTTTGGCCACACTGCTGTTATGTTCTTCGTGTTTCTAGTAGTCCATCATTTCATCTTTTCTCGTGGTCGGCCATTGAGTCGAGAGTTCCGTCAGATTTTGATGAAGACTAGTTGTTTTGTATTTTGATCTCATTGCTTTATCAAGAGCTGAAACAGTTTTACCTTTAGTTACCTTTAATATTCAATGGTGAGAATTATTCCCAGCTTTTTCCTTAGTTCTTCATTTCTGATCTCATCTTTCATGACGTTTCCTGTCATTCGTCTGACACATTTAACTTATGCAATTGTTGTTTTTCTTATTGTTTTTGAGTCCAGGGTCCAGGTCTGGCATGCATCGATTATATTCAACTATGGGTCATGTTGTAGCGTGTCTTGCAGAAATGCTGTACTCATCACAGTAAGTTTGGAAGAAACTTTTTCTAGCCAGACCGCCCACTTCTTCTGTTGTTGAGCTCAAAGTCCCTTTGATGTTCTAAAGCCAATTTGTTTTTGGTCTTCCCTGACCGGTCTTCCTGGAACTATGACTCGAATGAAAGTTGCATGGGTACTACACCTTCGAGGTATGGCACGATTGATGTTTTGATTGGTTTCTTCCTTTTTTCCCCATCCTGCCCATCACAGTCTGTCTCCCTTCCTCCTTCCTTCCTCCATTCCTCTCATCCTCCCATCCTTTCTTCCTTCTTCCCTCCCTTCCTTCATTCCTTAAATTGCCGGTGCAACATCACACATTTACTAAGATGGACCTTTTCAGCTGGCCATGTTTAGTGTTAAATGCTGACGGGTATAACGAGATTAAACAAATTGTTATAATGACATGAACCTTCATTACGAGCTGTAGTTTACTAATAAACATTTGATAATGTCAACAGAAATCATAAGATCACTCGTTTATCAGTTTGGGACTGGCACAAACAATTGATGATCGAAGTTGAACCGCCTAATAATAACAACGTTTTTTAGAAAAGCCTTACCGTGTACTTTGTTCTTTTAAGTACAGTGTCGACTGTGTTCTTCTTCATCGGTCACATATTAAATGATTTGTAAGTGTTGTACCTGGGAGCCGCGACAGCTCAGTGGTTAGTGAACTGGACTACAAAGGACAAGGGGTAGAGTTTGATCCCAACAGACGGTTCCAGGTTCACCCAGCCTTAAATGGGTACCGGATTTTTATGGGAAAGTAAAGCGGCACGGGCGTAGTACTGACCACAGTACCCCGAAAATCATGTGCTGAAGGTTTGTAAAATGTATGGTCACTAACACCATATTCGCCACTTAACGTGACGGGGCTCTTTACTTTACTTTACCTTAATAAGTGTTGTACCACTATTTTGTGGTGTTGTACCATATTGTTGCTTTTTCCCCTATAAGCACGATATCTACGCCTGTCGGCCCGACACATCCATCTTTAGCATGGACAGACTCGTATAATTACTTTAAAATTATGTCGAGCAACGGCCAATTTTGCCTTCACATTTGACTTTTACTGGTTAAGAATTATTTTACGCACGCAGAGTACCTACAGGACCTACATAATTTTATAAATGGAATTTCTCAATTCCAAGAGGCCGATGGAAGAGAAAACAAGCAAAGTAACCACGTATTCGTATAGAAACATTTCTATCACCAATGGCGAGATTCGAATACAGGACCTTGTTGTGTACGGCCGATGTGTTACTTCACCGAGTTTTCTACGTTTGAGTTCAAGGACAGTACTTCCAACTTTTCCGAAACCATTTGTTAACTAAATACGGACACACTGTAACATAAAAGTTATACATAGACACACACGCACATACCCATATACATCTTTCGAAACACATACACATGACATAATTATAGCTCCTTATTTTGTTTACTATAACTAATTCTACAAATAGCAGCCTCGATGGCTCTAATTACGTACTATTTCTATTCTTTGAATCAATCATGCATTATCTATTGATCTTAAAACTTGGTCGAATCATCTAATCTGTGTTATAGACCGTTGTGTTACCTATAATTTTACCAAGTCTCATTAGAATGTGGTCTTTGCATGCTATGTCTAATCTGTTGTATGAAAGGTATTCATTTTCGAACTTCTATGGTCTATATCTTGAACATGACAATAGAAGAAGTGGGAGGATGTCTGGCTAGAGACAGAGATTCTGTCAGACGGGCGGTGGTGAATGTAACGTTCCACAAATGACATGCGACCTCGTGATGAAAGACTGTATATCGCAGTCATATAAAAACGTAAATATTACTACCTGTTCATCTACAGTTTGACATTTCAAGTATTGTTATGATCATTGTTGTTCTAACTATATTTCTTACTTAAAACCATACAGTATACACGACTCGCTCTGAATGCTTAAAATAATCTAAGGTCAACATTGTTCCCAAATATTTCAATTCATTTCTCTGTTTTAATATTGTTCTGCTTGTTTTTATTTTGCACTGAGATGATGTCTTTTTCTTTGTTGCTACTATTACTTCTGTTTTTTTTTTTGCTATTATTTAGTCCTTTATTTTTGCTTATTCTTCACTATAATGTCTAACATTTTTTGTAACTCATTTTCACTCTTAGCGACCTTTAAAGGAATTAAAAACTGCTAGAACAAATATTCAGATAAGAGAGGGACTAAATAATTCTTGGTCTACACCCTATGGGCCGGCTACGGTTCGAAAGGTCAATAGCGAGATAGATAGAACACCATATATACTATATAGCCATTTCGTGTGATGGGGGCTTTTTACATTTGTGTTTTTTACTTCCACTATAGTAGATACTAATGTAGACTGATATTCCTTATTCTCGTTTAAAACGCATCAGAGATCCTGGTTTTGTTTTCTTAATAATGGATATCTCCACGATGTTTGTTGCCACAGATATATGCGTCAAGGAGACAATTAATAATACATGAATATTATTATAGAGGGAAACTTCCGAGGGGAGAATCAGCGAATCAATTCAGAGGAAGAAGTAGGTTTGCAACACTCAGAAAAAATGACAAACAATTAACAAAAGAAAAAAACAAAGAACAATATATGGCCCGAAGCAGGATCGAACCCGTACTCCTTGACACAGCGCCTTGCCACGAGAAGCCAACCGCTAGGGATCACTACCAACTCGGCTAACTAAAAAATTAGCCACCATTTGACATCGCCAATTTGTTTTTTTTGTTGTTGATTATTTGTCATTTTGTCCGAGTGATGTAAACATACCTCTTCGTCTGAATTGATTCGTTGATATATACGTCAACACTGTTATTTAGGGACATCATCGTTTCTGTGTAAAGGTAAAGTAAAAGTACGAGACTTGAATTGGCGTCTAAGCGCGCAAGTTTTCACCCATAATGTGCTCGGCTGCTTATCCAGAAGTGTTCGGAGACTTACTATCACGGATTAGAAAAAAATGTATAGAGCCTCCGTCACGCCAAGTGGCGTATAGGGAATATGGTGTTAGAGACCATACATTTTACAGACCTTCAGCACATAATTTTTGGGGTAATGTGGTCGGTATTACGCCCGTGCCGCTTTACTTTCCCAGAAAAAATCCGGTACCCATTTAAGACTGGGTGAAGCCGTCTATTGGGATCGAACCCTACCTCTTGTCCTTTGTAGTCCAGTTCACTAACCACTGAGATATCACAGCTTACGATATCACGGATTGATAAACAAAATTCGATAGCTTCGTTAGTACATGAAGAGGAAATACGTTTTAAATTGTGATGAGCACCACAACCTCAACTCTACATCATCCTACATACCACCTTGTAAGTTGGTGGCTGCACCATTTATCTGCTCTACGTTTAGTCACGGACATATTTAATGTCTTATATAAAGTGTCACAGTAGCTAACGTATAAGCTCTTTCACAGAGTGAAATCAAATGTTAGAGTGGTCTATAATCAATGAGCTAAGATCAATAAAATAGCAGGCACATCAATGAGAGCAAATCATGAATAACTACACATTGCAGTGCATTGACCCAAAAATTATTTTGCCTCGTCGATAAAAAGCCAACAGAGACAGACGAAAATGTCACGCCACTGATGATTGGCTTATTGAGTATTCGTGATGATATTTTACCTATAATCATTGGTTAATGTATCGGGTAATATGGTCAACACTACGCTAGGCAACGTTTCTTTTGCAGAAAAAAAATAATTCTGTAAAGATTTTTCGAAGATGCGTAGGTCTTTCCCTCACAGTAGTTTGTATGTGATGTGATACTTTAGTTGATTTCCACATTTGTGTCTTTCCAAGAAGATAAATTACACGTGCTTCTTTCAATATACAATCAAAGTGATTAGAAGGAACTGTATAATACCATTTTAAAAAATAACTTTGTGGTCACAAATTGAATGTTTCACCCCGAAACCCTCAGATTTACAAATTGAATATGCTGCCCCCAAAACTCTCAGATTTACCAATGATATATTCCGCTCTCTAAACTCTCAGGTTTACAAAATGAATATTCCATACTAGAAACCCTCAGATTTACAAATTGAATATACTGCCCCCAAAACTCTCAGATTTACAAATTATATATTCCGCTCTCTAAACTCTCAGGTTTACAAAATGAATATTCCATACTAGAAACCCTCAGATTTACAAATTAAAAATATACACCCCAGAAACCCTCAGATTTCCAAGTTGAATATTCCGCCCCCAAAATTCTCAGATTTACAAATCGTTTATGTTTTTCTTACGGACACTAACCACTAAAACATAATTCACACGAAAATATTTATTTTAGCTGAAAATTGTAAGTGTTGTCATGTGTATGTGTGTGTGTGTGTCACAAATTGAAACCACTCCCAAAAATATTAATTTCAAGATGGAGTGGAATGTACTAGTCTTCAGACATCTTCATCCATAAATGCAACAAAATTAATTTCCGAGATTCAGGTCTAAAAAAATAATCGGTGGATTTGGGACACATAGTCTGCAGTGTCGACATTAACGTCGATTTGCCATGTCGGATTAACGATCGATAATCAATACAAAAAAATGTCTTACTAAAAGCTTGTGTAATTTCAGTATAATCAATAACAATTTATATTTATTTTTTGTTTGGCTCGTTGTGGTAGATATGCACATAATGTAAAGGCTTCTGTTTTTTTGCGGTCGGCCATGATGGTCACGTAGTGAAATCAGGTTTGCGAGTGGTGGCATTCTTGCTAAAGTATGTGTTCAATTACAATAGTAGATTTTTGTTGCACTGGGAAACATATGGAAGTCCAAATAAATTAGGTTAAGAACAGAAATAAAATTGTTTTAACTCCAATGTTTAGTCAGTCCTATTATATGGGTGTGAAACACGGAGAACAACAAAATTGACAATCATGAAGATACATACTTTCATTGATGGATGCTTACGCAGATTAAAAGGATGGAAATGGCAGGACAAAATCACTAACATAGAGTTATGGAAACGTACCTGTCAAATGACAGTGGATAAAGAGATACAGCGAAGACGATGGCGCTGGATAAGACAAACACTGCGGAAGTTAACTGAGAGTATTACACAACAGGCCCTTTTGGAATCCTCAGGGGAAAAGACAAAGAGGAAGACCAAGAAATTCTTGGAGAAGACAGACAGATGCAGAGATGGAGATGATGGGGAAGACATGGAATGAATTTAAAGAATGGCAAGGAACAGAACGACTTGGAAAGTGTTTGTTGAAGACCTATGTTCCACAGGGAGTTGAAAGGTAAAAAACCTGGCTGAAGAATCGACCGTCGACTTCAAATAAGTTGAGGGCTAAGACTAGATCGGTCAGACAAACAAGGCAGAGGTGGGAGGCCCGGAGACCAAGGATCGGTTCCTTCGTTACAGGAAGAACTGGAGAGCCCGGAACCATGTCTGTGAGGTTTGGTGGTGTGTAGAGAGCAGATATAAAAACAAAATGGCGGTAGGTTTTATCAGGACAAGCAATGTGGAGAATAGGTTCAGGATATGGTTAATGTCCTTAGCAAAAGAGGAAGGCCCTAGACAATAAGTTGAAAGACGCTGCCCAAGTAATCAGAGATGTGAACAGTAGGACAGAAACAGGCAGAGACAATGGGTCTTCCAGGGTTGCAAGGTTTGTGGGTATTAGGTATCATTTAGAAGGAGGGTTTACTTAAGACCGAGTGAGAAATGATAAGGTTATTGGCTCTTGAAGGGAGAGTTTTGCTTTTGATCAAATCGGAGTTGGTGGACTTGATCTTTCTTATTTTTCTTAACCGTGGGGTTCGGAATATCGAAACACAATCCGGATGAAAAACACAGCTCTTGGTGTGCACAGAACATTAAACTCAGTAGCTCGGACAGAGAGCCGGATTTGGAATATGAGGAAACTGCAATAAAGAACATTTTTTCAGACTGAGCTTCTAATTATCAGTGTGATATATTTTATTTTCGACTATAATGAATGGAGAGTTTCAGTTACAAATTAACCAGACCGGTCGAAAAAAATCCGATACATAGATATATACTATCCGCACCAACATTTAAAGAAGGCCAGAGCGCTGCAGCACCAGGGTGACGTCAACGATCAAGGTTCACCTTTGCGAGCTATAGAGGGAACACAACACAGAACTGCTGCTGATAATAAACCTAACCACGTCGCGCTGATACTTTCGCTGGCCTACTCGACAGTTGGCAGTGGCACGCTGTTACTGAGCGCTGGCCTACTCGACAGTTGGCAGTGTTACGCTGATACTGAGCGCTGGTCTACTCGACAGTTGGCAGTGCCAAGCTGATACTGAACGCTGGCCTTCTCGACAGTTGGCAGTGTTACGCTGATACTGAGCGCTGGTCTACTCGACAGTTGGCAGTGTCACGGTGATACTGAGCGCTGGCCTACTCGACAGTTGGCAATGTCACGCTGATACTGCGCGCTGGCCTACTCGACAGTATCCTGGTCACGGCACCAACGTAACAGTGAGCAGCTTTTAAACCCCTCCTTGATTATGTTTATGTAATGACATGCCAGGGTGCACTAAACGTAACAGTGCACAACAGCGCACAACACGATAGCACTAACCACTCTACAATCACTGCCCCTCACGCGGGCCGACTTTCTCTTGTATTGATCTGCTGTTGCTGATCTTCAGATGTTGGTGTAATGATATGCCAGTCGTGAACGCTGAAACCCAACTGCAATAATTGACAACCAATGAACGATCGACTGACAGCTCTTCAACCTTGAGCCTGTTTATCATCCCTCTTCACCACGAGCCATCATTACCACAGGTGCTTCTGCACGATGAGCTATGACTCGTGATGCTGCTAATGGCCGGATTGCTGATGACGATTTGCTCGCCACTCTTTATGATTTGCTACTTGTTCTCACTGCCAATGCCAGTCTCTTTGGACCGTCATGATCTATAGTTTGTACTTCACGTTATACCGTTGCTACTTCTCCGCGACTTCCCCCAGTTCGTTCACTCGCTAGACCGTTGGAACAATAAAGATGCTTTAATGAACTTAACACAAGTCCACACTGTACACAAAGACATCTTTAATCAACAAGGAGCATGTCCGGATCATACAAAACAGTTCACAATTACACAATACATATATTGACAGTAATAATTTCCTCCCATGGTTAACTATGTTGCCACCCTCAGCTGTATTCCTCGTGGACTGACTATACAGCCCCAACTCTGTGGAACTCTCATGTAGAATTCCCAAACATGTATAAACCCCATGATCAACCAAAGTCATTACTCATAGGAGAAGCTAATCATAAGCTCCCCAGGTCTCCATGGAATCTTGCTTGAAGTTCCCAGTTATGTGTGCGATCAACATGATCGACAAGAGTCTCTATTCATAGTAGAAGCTATTCATAAGCTCACCAATTCTCTAAGGAACCCTTTCTTGAAGTTTCCAATTATGTGTTCAATCAACATGATCGACAAAGTCTCTATTCATAGTATAAGCTATCCATAAGCTTACCAAGTCTCTAAGGAACTCTTGCTTGAAGTTTCCAGTTATGTGTACGATCAACATGATCGACAACATCAATTGTTCATAGTAACAGCTACTCATAAGCTCACCAAGTCTCTATGGAATCTTGCTTGAAGTTTCCAATTATGTGTGCGATCAACATGATCGACAACATCAATTGTTCATAGTAACAGCTACTCATAAGCTCACCAAGTCTCTATGGAATCTTGCTTGAAGTTTCCAATTATGTGTGCGATCAACATGATCGACAACATCAATTGTTCATAGTAACAGCTACTCATAAGCTCACCAAGTCTCTATGGAATCTTGCTTGAAGTTTCCAATTATGTGTGCGATCGACATGATCGACAAAGTCTCTATTTATAGCAGAAGCTATCCACAAGCTTCCCAAGTTTCCCGCTACGACCTCCTTGAAGTCGTCTACTGTGGGACAATCAACAAATCTCCAACAATGTCCCATTGTGTCGATTGCGCTGATTCATAGTCAGCTTTCGTGCAGATAACGTAACCCTGACATTATCCGCTGCAATCACACCTATAATTATTCTACTCATCTAACACAACCACTTATTAATTGACATTCACAAATCCTGGAAATATTTACAACTAAACTAACTGGCTGCCGCCCTTGAATTAACTTAACTTTCATCTGTCAAACTAACTCTCTTCGAGCCCACGGTAATCGACTGGATTTCTCCAGACGTCCGCACTGGACCACTGCTGGAATGCAACTAACTTTAAACTCTCCCTCTGTTCTCGTTTCTCCACTTCCCTTAAAACAGCTCACCCAATTCACGCTTATTTAGCCATTTCACCCAATTCACGCACACCTGACCACTTCCACTTATCTCCCATTTCTGTTTACTATTCCCCTACTAATATAGCCTGTTTCAGTCAACTCTTATCTATACTCTGTTTCACTTATCACCCTGCTACAAGCCGTTTCACACACCCTCTTTTATTCCCTGTTTCGTGGCATTGTCACGCTGATACTGAGCGCTGGCCTACTCGACAGTTGGCAATGTCACGCTGATACTGCGCGCTGGCCTACTCGACAGTTGACTGTGTCATGCTGATACTGAGCGCTGGCCTACTCGACAGTTGACTGTATCACGCTGATACTGAGCGCTGGCCTACTCGACAGTTGGCTGTGTCACGCTGATACTGAGCGCTGGCCTACTCGACAGTTGACTGTGTCATGCTGATACTGCGCGCTGGCCTACTCGACAGTTGGCTGTATCACGCTGATACTGAGCGCTTGCCTACTCAACAGTTGACTGTGTCTCGCTGATGCTGAGCGCTGGCCTACTCGACAGTTGACTGTGTCTCGCTGATGCTGAGCGCTGGCCTACTCAACAGTTGACTGTGTCTCGCTGATGCTGAGCGCTGGCCTACTCAACAGTTGACTGTGTCTCGCTGATGCTGAGCGCTGGCCTACTCAACAGTTGACTGTATCACGCTGATGCTGAGCGCTGGCCTACTCAACAGTTGACTGTGTCTCGCTGATGCTGAGCGCTGGCCTACTCGACAGTTGACTGTGCCTACCTACCTGTGTGTATGTGAAATGAAACACGATCACAGCACGTTCTGGTTGTGTCTTCCTTGGTGTCCAACTGAACACAGCGCTCCATAAATGTTAATGTTAAAGCCAGAATCTGAGGAGACACCACCTGGACCTTGTGTCCGATCATCTCCAGTAAACCATCCAGCGTACACTTTGCCTTTTAAGATGATTCCACAGGAACATGCCCCGTAGATTAAATAAACTGATCTTGGAGGCCATAGCCTTTGTGATATCATTTTCAGGAATGAGGCATTCAATCTAATTCTTATTCAGTCAGAAGGGTAGCATGTAGTCCCATTCTAGTAAAGTATGTAAATAGCCTCGTCATGCCAACTGCGTATAGAGAATATGGTGTTAGTGACCATAATTTTTATAGACCTTCGTCACTTATTTTTTTGGGTATTGTGGTCGGTATTACGTCCGTGCTGTTTTACTTTCCGAGAAAAAAATCCGGTACTCATTTAAGGCTGGGTGAACCCGGAAGCCGTTAATCAGGATCGAACCCGACCTCTTGTCCTGTGTACTCCAGTTCATTAAGCACTGAGCTATCCCGGCTCCCTGGATGTCCGGTTAGCGCAATCGATAGGCGGTTGACTTACCACGGCAACAGCCGGGGTTCGTAATCCTGGCGAGGACACCTGGGTTTTACTAATTCCCTAAAAATTAGTAGGAGCCGCGATAGCTCAGTGGTTAGTGAACTGGACTACTACGGACAAGGGGTAGGGTTCGATCCCAACCGACGGCTCCGGGTTCACCCAGCCTTAAATGGGTACCGGATTTTTTCTGGGAAAGTAAAAGCAGCACGGGCGTAATACCGACCACATTACCCCAAAAATCATGTGCTGAAGGTCTGTAAAATATAGGGTCACTAACACCATATTTCCCTATACGCCACTTGGCGTGACGGGGGGTACTTTACTTTTTACTTTTACTATCCCGGCTCCCTAGTCTCAAAATTGTTTAATCTGTGTTTTGCCATATTTCCTTTCTTTTAAACTAAATAATGATAATACGCCAACGCAAGCCTACAAATGTTACCAAAAGTATAATGTAATATGTGGGTTACCTGAGTGTGGCTGTTTACAAAAGTATTTGCACAATAATATCAATGACAGTCAAAGTAATGAATTACGAGTTAGTCAATAAAGTAATTGCTAGAAAGTACAGAGAATAAAACAAATTGAAAAGAACACGCAGTTATCACACAACAGACAAAAATGATACGTCTAATGGCTTTAGTTGCATGTGAAAATGAGACAGCAACATTTTTTTAAAAATATCGTCTCTCAACAATAGCTGCAGGTGAAAATTATAATGGGTAGACTTTCATAAATATCGCCTGTTTGCAATTGATGCACACGACATTTATAGTGGACAGATTCTTACAAGGATCATCTGACGGCGACTGATGCAGGCGATATTTGTAGGGGATAGATTTTTACAAGGATCGTCTGGTGGCGATTGATGCAAACGACATTTATAAGGGATAGATTCTTACAAACATAGTCTGATGGCGAATGATGCAGGTGACATTTATAGTGGACATATTCTTATAAACATCGTCTAATGGAGTTTGATGCAGGCGACATTTATAGTGGACATATTATTACAAACATCGTCTAATGGAGTTTGATGCAGGCGACATTTATAGTGGACATATTCTTACAAACATAGTCTAATGGCGATTGATGCAGGCGACATTTATAGTGGACATATTATTACAAACATCGTCTAGTGGCGATTGATGCAGGCGACATTTATAGTGAACATATTCTTACAAACATCGTCTAATGGCGATTGATGCAGGCGACATTTATAGTGGACATATTATTACAAACATCGTCTAATGGAGTTTGATGCAGGCGACATTTATAGTGAACAGATTCTTACAAACATCGTCTGTTGGTGACAGCTGCAGAAATAGACAAATCCATAAAAATATCGTCGAAGGGCTATTGCAGTTGTTGAAACTAGATTGCATAAATCCTCAAAAATGTCTTCTGACGGCTATTGCTGCAAGTGGAGAATATAATGCACAAATCCTTAAACATTTTGTCTATGGGCTATATCGGCAGGTTTATGAGCCCGATCAACGAATGAAAATCGAAAGTCCTTATAGTAATGCAAAATCCAAATTACTCAGTCACTTGCAAATGAAAGCAAGAATTAAAGTTCTCCCCAGACAGACACCAGCCAATTCGTATACATTAATTAATCTACCATCAATGACCCTTGTATGCCAAAATGTTCAATCTCACACAAAAGTAAGGCAAATCCGCAACCAATTTTAGACAATCATCTGATCAGGTGAGGCAACGAGAGCCTCTGAGATTTATGTGATCTTTATTACTGAGTCTCTTCTATAAATTTGTGATTGGCCCCTGATTAGCTTTCCCCTTTCCTTTATAAAATGTTTTCTGAGTAAATATAATAATTGTATAAACTGCACTAATTTATGCTTCTGTATGCGCGCAACAATCACTCTCTTTTGTCGCCAACGATTAAAGGAGAGTTATAAATAATTTAGCCAGGACGCATTTTCCCCCTTTTCTTTATCAATTACAGCAAGCGGTAATAATTTTTTTTTTAAAAGTAAAGAGTTCCGTCACGCGTAGTGGCTTATAGGGAATATGGTGTTAGCGACCATAATTTTTAAAGACCTTCGTCACCTTATTTTTTGGCGTTATGTGGTCAGTTTTACGCCTGTGCCGCTTAACTTTTCAAGCAAAAATGCAATACCTATTTAAGGCTGGGTGAACCTGGAAGTCGTCGATCAGGATCGAACCCTACCTTTTGTCCTTTGTAGCCCAGTTCACTAACCACTGAACAATACATTATATAAATTAACGAATATTCCAATAAGCGTTTATATGATAAATTAACATTAACACAAACATTAATTCAGCTGAAAAATGGACATTTTAGTGTCGTAAACTGGAGCAGTCTCCATTGGATGTACATTTTAAAAGTGGTCCAATTCACCAAACACGGAGCTAAGCGGTGATATCTTCACCTTTAAATCTGAAAGAGGATGTCTTCAGGGGGCCTCGGTAGCCTAGTTGGGAAAACCACCCGACTGGACTACCGACGTTCGGACAACCCGTGTTCGATTCCCGCTGGGAGCAGTGTGAATTGTACTCGTGGTTGGGAAAAAAAAATACCCCCACGGTCTACCCAGTCGTTGGCAGAAATGGGTACCAGGGTATTACCTTGGGAGGGTGAGGAATGTCGCCTCGCATCGTAAGTTTCGATACTTGAAGCGATACTGTCCAGAAATATCCGAACATTTCTGGATAGGCGGCCGAGCACATATGGGTGGAAACTCGCGTGCTAAGACGCCGGTTCAAGTCTCGTACTTTACCTTTATCTTATCTGAAAGAACTTCATCATTGAGATACACATAGAGCGGTATATAAAGCAGTCAAACGAATAGAGAGACTACACAGATTACGACATTTCTGCAAAATCCATAAGGTCTTGTCTCTCTATTAGTCAAGCTGCTTCATATTGTTATATATATATATATATATATATATATATATAACATATTCTCTCATGCTCTACACCCGCGGTATTGTATTTTACATTTTACATATTATCTGAAACAAGAGGTAAGAGTTCGACCCCATCAACGGCTTCCGGGTTCACCCAGCCTTAAACTGGTACCGGCTTTTTTCTGAGAAAGTAAATCGGCACTGGCGTAATACCGACCACATTACCCCAAAAATCACGTGCTGATTGTCTGTTAAATGTATGGCCACTAACACCATATTCCCTATACGCCAGTTGGCGTGACGAGGCTCTTTATTTTTATTTACTTATATTCTCTGATGTTCTACCCACAGTATAGTATTTTATATTTTGCATATTCTGTGATGTTCTACCCACAGTATAGTATTTTATATTTTACATATTCTGTGATGTTCTACCCACAGTATAGTATTTTATATTTTACATATTCTGTGATGTTCTAGCCACAGTATAGTATTTTATATTTTACACATTCTGTGATGTTCTATCCACAGTATAGTATTTTATATTTTACACATTCTGTGATGTTCTACCCACAGTTTAGTATTTTATATTTTACATATTCTCTGATGTTCTACCCACAGTATAGTATTTTATATTTTACATATTCTGTGATGTTCTACCCACAGTTTAGTATTTTATATTTTACATATTCTGTGATGCTCTACCCACAGTATAGTATTTTATATTTTACATATTCTGTGATGTTCTACCCACAGTTTAGTATTTTATATTTTACATATTCTGTGATGCTCTACCCACAGTATAGTATTTTATATTTTACATATTCTGTGATGTTCTACCCACAGTATAGTATTTTATATTTTACATATTCTGTGATGCTCTACCCACAGTATAGTATTTTATATTTTACATTTTCTGTGATGCTCTACCCACAGTATAGTATTTTATATTTATTCATTTTCTGTGATGTTCTACCCACAGTATAGTATTTTATATTTTACATATTCTGTGATGCTCTACCCACAGTTTAGTATTTTATATTTTACATATTCTGTGATGCTCTACCCACAGTATAGTATTTTATATTTTACATATTCTTTAATGCTCTACCCACAGTTTAGTATTTTATATTTTATATTTTACATATTCTGTGATGCTCTACCCACAGTATAGTATTTTATATTTTACATATTCTGTGATGCGCTACCCACATTATAGTATTTTATATTTTACATATTCTGTGATGCTCTACCCACAGTATAGTATTTTATATTTTACATATTCTGTGATGCTCTACCCACAGTATAGTATTTTATATTTTACATATTCTGTGATGCTCTACCCACAGTATAGTATTTTATATTTTACATATTCTGTGATGCTCTACCCACAGTATAGTATTTTATATTTTACATATTTTATATTTGTGCTAATCTTCATCATAGAGAGTAAACATGCTATAACAATGGACCGGTTTTTTTTATTAGTTTGTCAGTTCTTTGGACAATCTATTTTCAATTAATGATAGGGTAAACAAATAGAAGTTCCCTACAGGTCTTGCTAGTCATTCGGGGTTGAGGCGTTAGTGACTTTTGTCCACCATGACCAGCGCCACATTTCTGTGTAAGTGTGGTAGGTATCACGCCATGCCTACTTTACTTCTCAGATTTAGAAAGATGGATAAACCGCGGAACTGTTTTGGCCAGGAAAAAAAGAAATCTGCTTTATTGTGAGTTAAACACGGGCTCTTCTGATTAGGAAGTGAGCGCCCTAACCACTCAGACCCCGAAGCACCAAAATATAATAAACTTAACCTATCAGAACTCAAAAATCGGATTTGTATGCATATAAAGAAATCTGATTCTTCAGAAAACATATAGGATGATAATGCCTTGACGATAACATGAACTTGGTTATGACATCTTTATATCTCTATATAATTATTACTGCTGAAAGATGAACAAACAATTATCTTAAAAGTAAATTCAAAAATATTGTGTCAGAATTATCACAAACTTGTAGAATTCTGCGTGCTATATCATATCAATCAAGGGTAAGGATTGTGGAAACCGATATATTTAGTGAGCGAAGGTATTTAGAGAGACGGTATATGAATCGAGTCTAGATGTGAGACGAAGCGATATGTGTGGGTGAGACAAGATATTCGAAAAGACAAGATTATGTGTAGTGACTGGAGATAATGACGGACGAGGCTATGTAGAAAGAGAGAGAGAGAGAGAGAGAGAGAGAGAGCGAGAGAGAGAGAGAGAGAGAGAGAGAGAAGGGGGTATGCTTTTGATCTGCGGTAAGTTGTGATGCCTGCCTGGTAAGTCGAGACGTGGGAACATTCGACAGGTGAGATATATAGAGGGATGTGAGTAACACTACAGCGCAATGTTACATATGGAGGCGCATGTTCATGAACGACAAACACAATGTGACATATGGAGGCGCATGTTCATGAACGACAAACACAATGTGACATATGGATGCGCATGTTCATGAACGACAAACACAATGTGACATATGGAGGCGCATGTTCATGAACGACAAACACAATGTGACATATGGATGCGCATGTTCATGAACGACAAACACAATGTTACATATTGAGGCGCATGTTCATGAACGACAAACACAATGTGACATATGGAGGCGCATGTTCATGAACGACAAACACAATGTGACATATGGAGGCGCATGTTCATGAACGACAAACACAATGTGACGTGTGGAGGCGCATGTTCATGAACGACAAACACAATGTGACATATGAAGGCGCACAATGATATAGGACAAATGACGCAATGTGGCATGTGAAGGCACAAGATGATGAAGTACAAACGACGGAATGTGACACGTGGAGGCACAAGATGATATAGGACAAGCGACGCAATGTGACATGTAGAGGCATAAGATGATATAGGACAAGTGACGCAATGTGACGTGTGGAGGCACAAGATGATGAAGTACAAGCGACGCAATGTGACATGTGGAGGCACAAGATGATGAAGGACAAACAACGCAATGTGAAATGTGGAAGCACAAGATGATGACGAACAAATGACGCAATGTGACGTGTGGAGGCATAAGATGATGAAGGACTAACGACGCAATGTGACGTGTGGAGACATAAGATGATGAAGGACAAACGACGCAATGTGACGTGTGGAGGCATACGATGATGAAGGACAAACGACGCAATGTGACGTGTGGAGGCATAAGATGATGAAGGACAAACGACGGAATTTGACATGTGGAGGCACAAGATGATGAAGGACAAACGACGCAATGTGACGTGTGGAGGCATAAGATGATGAAGGACTAACGACGCAATGTGACGTGTGGAGGCACAAGATGATGAAGGACTAACGACGCAATGTGACGTGTGGAGGCATAAGATGATGAAGGACTAACGACGCAATGTGACGTGTGGAGGCATAAGATGATGAAGGACTAACGACGCAATGTGACGTGTGGAGGCACAAGATGATGAAGGACTAACGACGCAATGTGACGTGTGGAGGCATAAGATGATGAAGGACTAACGACACAATGTGACGTGTGGAGGCACAAGATGATGAAGGACTAACGACGCAATGTGACGTGTGGAGGCACAAGATGATGAAGGACAAACGACGCAATGTGGCATGTGGAGGCACAAGATGATGAAGGACAAGCGGCGCAATGTGACATGTGGAAACACAAGATGATGAAGGACAAGCGGCGCAATATGACATGTGGAAACACAAGATGATGAAGGACAAGCGGCGCAATGTGACATGTGGAAACACAAGATGATGAAGGACAAGCGGCGCAATGTGACATGTGAAAACACAAGATGATGAAGGACAAGCGGCGCAATGTGACATGTGGAAACACAAGATGATGAAGGACAAGCGGCGCAATGTGACATGTGGAGGCACAAGATGATGAAGAACAAGCGACGCTATATGATATATGTAAAGAGCAAGCTGAAGAAGGACTAACTAGCATATATTTCAATAGTACCGACAACAGAGTATTTATAGACACACCATCTTTGTAGACAGATCGATATTTATTTGAATTATACTGTAGGTGGAGAGGCACGCGGTTTTGCAATTATCCAGTAGAGGATGGCTAATACGGTGAGTGATGATAGAATAGTAAGAATTGAGGAGAGGTAAGGCACTGCTTAGGGAGCCGCGATAGCTCAGTGGTTAGTGAACTGGACTACAAAGGACAAGCGGTAGGGTTCGATCCCAACCGACGGCCTCCGGGTTCACCCAGCTTTTAATGAGTACCGGATTTTTTATGGGAAAGTAAAGCGGCACGGGCGTAATACCGACCACATTACCCCAAAGATCATGTGCCGAAGGTCTGTAAAATATATGGTCACTAACACCATATTCCCCATACGCCACTTGGAGTGACGGGGGCACTTTACTTTTTTTTTTTAAGGCACTGCTTAGAAAAAAAAACCCATATGTAGTTGGATAGTGCGATGTATGGAGAAGTATTAAGTTACGAAGAGATATAAGATGAAGTGGGAAGTCTATGCTGCACTTAGATATGATATGTTTGCTAAACCAAATGCCTCATTCAATGACAGAAACGTGCATAAACACAAGGAACTCCAGTACAGATGATTAGAGACAACAGCAAAAATGAAGAAGATCTGTAGTGTTACTACGCCTTTAGTAAATGACACTAAACAGTTCAACGCTTCGGTCAGTATAGGCCCTCTACGGGGACGCAGCGAATGTCCAGAAGTAAATAGACAAATCAATAAAATAGGAATATTCTGTAGTTAACAATTAAAGAACATGATGCGAATAATAAGAACGTGTAAAGAAACTATGAGTATCTAAAACAGCAAACTAGATCTACTTTTAAAAAAATCAATGAAGTCAAAAGTACATTTGCTGTGGCTCCCAGAAGGAATCAATATTAATGCGATACAAAAATATCCAATCAACCAGCAAAAAAAAAAAAAAAAAAAAAAAAAAAAAAAAAAAAAAAACAAACAAATAGCATTAAGTAAAATTATATTAGTCATCGCAGAGAAATCGAAAAGAAATCACACCGCAGTCCGAATTGTTGTGTCATTCTGAACAGGCAATCGATTCTGCACCTGTTTCTATTAAGGATCATTACTTAATGGTTCATGAATTGTTCGGGCGTAATATTTTCTCTGTAATAATCCAGGATTTATAGTACTCATTTCAGAGTTTTTATTATTTCCAGTGAACATACTATGTTTTTAGCAGCAATTTAGCTATGTGAGGGTAAGAGCACCGAAAGTATTTCTTTTAAGAACTTAATACGGTTAGGGAAGTAACTCACAAGACTTCCTAGGAAGATAGTCATTCTCTTGCAGCATTTGTAGAAAGGTAAGCGCCTAATTGTTTCAAATGTCCACTGAAGCATACTTAGTATTCTGCGCTCTAGGGGTTGCACGTTGAGGGATATACTTCAGTGATCTGAGCACGTATGGCCTTGTTCAACCTGTCGAACAAACAAAGTTAAGCTTCTAGAGAGCGGTAGATCAGCGGTTATTACAGCCACTAGGTCGGGTTTAATCACAATCGCGGCTTCTATGAGCCTTAAAAGAGTATGAGATTTCACTGGAAAACAAAGAAGACACCAGCAAAATAACAACCATTTTCCTTCCTCAAACCACCAACCTGGGGGTCGTTAGAGCATAACTAACAGACTTTACTATCCTCCTTCATTGGTCTCTATCTATTATAAAAAAGTTCATTCAGAAATTCGTGTCCACAGATTATTAATTATCTCGGAAACTGTTTGATGAATTTCTGTAATTCTTTTCATGAAAACTTGTTTCTTCACCGACCTTAAGTCTGATTTTTTTGAAGAAAGATTTTGGCATCTTTCATGTATATAAAAATTTTATTTTCTTGGGTGTTCTAATTTTTATTATTTTACAATATCCACATTTGTTGTAATTAACTCACCTTCTAAAAGGACAAATTTCACGTGCTCTCCTCACAATCTTAGCACCATCTTGCGCTCACTGAACCGTAACTTGTAAGACGCAATCCGCTGAGAGGTTTGTTAGAAAAGTAACATAATTTATAGTAAAATCTAACTCTAGAGCACACAGTTTGATATTTTCTTATAACAAAAAACTATTTGTGCAAATATCAGACTACCTTTGTACTTTAATGTTATAAAATCTAAAGGTCGGTGGACAAAATAAGATTTCATGAAAAGAATTACAGAAATTCATCAAACAGGTTCCGAGATAATTGATCAACTCTGTGGGCACGAATTTCTGAACAACCAAAAAATCGCTCTGTGAGACTCTGACAAAGTCGAGGCATGTCAGTTTTTTCTTTAACCCCAATCTCTTCCTTTGTCTACTTCTGTCTAATTTTCTGTCTACTTCCCTGCTTATTTCTGTCTATTTCTCTGTCTACTTCTGTCTACTTCTCTGTCTACTTCTGTCTACCTCTCTGTCTACATCTCTGTTTACTTCTGTCTACTTCTCTGTCTACTTCTGTCTACCTCTCTGTCTACATCTCTGTTTACTTCTGTCTACTTCTCTTTACTTCTGTCTACTTCTCTATCTGCTTCTGATTACTTCTCTGTCTGTTTCTCTGTCTACTTCTGTCTAATTTTCTGTCTATTTCTCTGTCTACTTCTGCTTACTTCTCTGCCTTATTCTCTGTCTATTTCTCTGTCTACTTCTGTCTACTTCTCTGCCTACTTCTCTGTCTACTTCTCTGTCTGTTTCTCTGTCTACTTCTCTGTCTATTTCTCTGTCTACGTACTCCTATTTCTCTGTCTACTTCTTTGTCTATTTCTATGTCTACTTCTCTGCCTACTTTTGTCTACTTCTTCTATTTTTTCCTGTCATAACCCCCTACAGAGTGGTCTCTGCCAGGCAAGATGATTGTGATACGTGATAAATTCATTTCATTTTGCGTTAGTTCCTTCACAATATTCAAAATATCATCATTTGCTTTGACTGTCTGTTACTACCTTTTTTCAAACTATTTAATTTCTTATGCGATCTAAGTGAGAGAAGCCAAAAACATTCCTCCCTTCATCTTCCATAACTTGTATTTTATTTTTCAGTTAAATGTTGACCACATTAAGTCCATAGTTTATATTTTATTTGTTAGTCAAATGTTGACCACATTAAGTCCATAGTTTATATTTTATTCGTTAGTTAAATGTTGACCACGTTAAGTCCATAGTTTGTATTTTATTTGTTAGTTAAATGTTGACCACATTAATAGTACACATGTCTATGGTCAAAAATGTGTGGGCACTTATTTCATATTTTTTTGTATGTAACGGAGATGACGGGGCTGTTTTTCCTTGTATCTATGTTCTAATGCTTGGAATGGCAGTGCTGGGAATGCCAGACAGAGATGCCAATTAAAGTGATATTCACCAGAGTGGTCTCCATTTGCTTCGCAGAACAAAAGAAGCTAACCATCACAGCTGTCTCTATATGGCCAGAGTTTCAGTCTGTAAACGTTTCGAGACATCCTGCAGCAAGGGGTTTGGAGAGGGTATCAGAATTTCTCTACTACAATGAAACTGATTCAATGAATAGAATAGAATAGAATAGAATAGAATAGAATAGAATAGAATAGAATAGAATAGAATAGAATAGAATAGAATAAGTCAGAGTTTGTCTTGCCCTGGTTTGCAGAGGTCACAAGCCTACATGCTGATTTAACTCTTTCCGTACGATTCAACGCACTTTGCGCCATGCCGATATTGCCTATGTACGTTTCGCCGGTAAGTGTGTCACTCTCAATTTGATTAGTTTGAACCGATATCAAACCATTTACTTTGAACATGTTTTGTATAATCTTAGTAGTGTTTTTGTTTTTCTTCTTTTTTTTCGTTCGGCAGCTTTGACCTCTGACGAAGTCCCTAGAGTCTAGGAACCAAATTTTGCGTGTTAATCCGTTTTTTTTCCCTGGCAGCTGTGTGCACAGGGGTCCCTCGCCTCACAGGCAGATAACTCCGTCTTCGGAGGTACTCATATTTTTTACGTCCATGAGTAACTGACGTTTCAAGCTGAGACCAGGGGTGGTTGCCGTAGAGAGAAATAAAAATCCCAACTGGTGCAGCCAGGATTTGAACCCACAACCTCTCTGTCTCGAGGCCGGCGTCTTGCCTCGAGACCAACCAGTCCCCCTTTGGTAGTAGTGAAACATAATACCTTTCTCAATTACATAAAAATTCATATATAATATGTTATATGTTAGATAAATATAAATATGTAAATTGGTTCTTAAAACCATGAAAAATGTTGTCTCAGAAATCTATTCCGTTCCATTGATAAAAATCTACCGCGCGGAAAGAGTTAACAATCAATTAACATTATATTCAACGCATCTAAAAGTATGGAACATGTTATACCCAGCTGTTCTGTCTTCATGTGTCAATCTGAATATTAATATTGACATTCTGTGAAAAAAAACATTGTTAATGGCGTCATGTCTATAACAATTTGGGCGATGAAAAAAGAAGGGTATGAACAAGTTATTGATGACGTTAAGTCTGCGATTATTTTGGCGATAGACTTTCACTTTCTCTGCAAGTGTAGCTTTACAAATATTTCACTGATTCACAACATCAACAAATCTTTTCCCCCATCTGCTCAATTGTTTATTCTTATCCACACAATGGCGGATCTCACATCCATTTCTGTAATTTCCGGTTTGTACGTTTACCATCTCTCGTTTCCCTATCCAAATGAATATCACAGACAAAGCCATCGAAGTACGTCTGCCTTGTGTCTTATCAGTTTTCCGGATCATCAAAATGCCAATTGCGGACTACTTGACACATAAAAACAATCGCACTGAATATACAGGATCCGTCAATCGCTACGGAACCGGGGATTTCCTCAATAATTATTATCTTGTTTGGACACATCCAGCATATGTTATGATGACGTCATTGTTCATATAAAGTAAGGTAAGTTCACTTCAATTTTCATTATAATATCATCATTAGTTGTAAACCTATTATGGAAATGTCGAGTTGTGTAGCGAGTGCGACAGGCTATAGTAAGACACTAAGAAACCATTCTTTACTGAGGAGCGATATCAGTGGTCTAACTTTTATCGTTACAAAATCTACAAAAACACAACTTAGCTGGTAGCTACATATAAAGTCAGCATGAAATGTTTCTACAAAAATTATTGAATCTCCGTAACATTGGTAAAATGAGTGAACGACATCGTTTCCAATAATGTCTCCAAATATTCTTGAACACATGCACTGAAATAAAGTAATATAACTCTATTTACATCATTATCTCAATATTGGAGTATGTGGAGGTAACATATAAGACCGGAGGATAAAGTCTGCTTATCCTTATCCTAATCTAACAATCATCATTTGTTACCCATGCAATGAGATGGGAACAGCTGGAGTATATTGTGACAACTGGAAAAATTGAGGAACGAAGAAATATAGGTATGTCAAAGAGAAAAGATACCAGACAGCTTAAGAGAATGGCTTAGCAGAAAGTCAACCACAGAAATGATAAATAGCTGCCGAGATCAAAAGTTGTGGAGCGACATGATCATCTACGCCAGCAGGAATGGTACTTGATGATGATGATGATGATGATGATGATGATGATGATTATCCTAATCTGTCGTCACGAGGTGTATGAGTTTTTATAATTTCAACCCCTCCCCCCCTGCTCACTCCAAATAAAACGTTTAACCTTGCTGGGGCTCGATTCCGCCTACTCCTGGTGTGGAGCACTATCCATCGATTTGGCCACCCGCTCTCCTGAGCAATAGGCATTGACATAAACAATAATGCAGTTAGTGTATCAAGATAAATCTTCTAGATAGACATTAGTAGGATGTTCTCGAAGGTAATGTTGTGACAAATAAATGTGATGTAATTGTGACAAAATGGGCTACAATATTATAGATCCGAAAGCTTTAGGAAACAATTTTCATAGAACATTCCATCAGGTTTTTTTCTCCCGCTTGGTATACAACCGTTGATTAGAGGTTTAACAAGCCGCTATCATAAAATCACCTGTGTTAATGAAACGTAGACCTGTATCATCAATACCAGCAAAATTGAGCTTAAGATCAATCATGAAAAGATTAAAGTCAAAGAATCTTAAGTCGAACTGATTACAGAATGTACACGGAAAACAAACCAGTGGAAGAGATCAATCAAGCCGCACTTGGTTGCTATTTCCTTTTCGTTTTGACCTCGGTTTACACACAGGGTAGACATTTTTGTTTTCTTTAACACATTTTGATTGCTTTTGTTTTGGTTGTTTCGTTATTAGTTTTGTGTGTGTGTGTTTTTTTGTTCCTGCTGAAGGCCTATTGGGCCGAAACGTCGTTTAGTCTGTGTCGTCCACTTATCACGTAAAGCTTCTCACATACCATTTTTTTTTCTATTTTTTAATTTTTCCTCACATGCAGCTTTACTGCACATTCGCATTTTTATGCCTTAAACCTTTGCAGGAAAGTATGTCGCTACTGCAGGAAAGTATGTCGCGGGTGAAGGAAAATATGTCGCGGGTGCATGAAAGCATGTCGTGGGTGCAGGAAAGTATGTCGTGGGTGCAGGAAAATATGTCGCGGGTGCAGGAAAGAATGTCGCGACTGCAGGAAAGTATGTCGCGACTGCAGGAAAGTATTCCGCGGGTGAGGGAAAGTATGTCGCGGGTGCAGGAAAGTATGTCGTGAGTGCAGTAAAGTATATCGCGGGTGCTTGAAAGTATGTCGTGGATGTAGAAAAGTATCTCGTTGGTGCAGGAAAGTATGTTTTGGGTGCATGAAATTATATACCGGTTGCAGGAATGTATTTCGCGAGTGCAGAAAAGTATGCCGCGTGTACAGGAAAGTACGTCGCATCTCCAGGAAAGTACACCGCATTTGCATGAAAGTATGTAGCGGGTCCAGGAAAGTATGTCGTGGGTGCAGGAAGGAATGTAGCTGGCGCAGGAATGTATGTCACGGGTTCAGGATAGTATGTCGCGGGTGCATGAAAGTATGTCGCGGGTGCATGAAAGTATGTCGCGGGTGCATGAAAGTATGTCGCGGGTGCAGGAAAGTATGTCGTGTGTGCAGGAAAGTATGTCGCGGGTGCATGAAAGTATGTCGTGTGTGCAGGAAAGTATGTCGTGGGTGCAGGCAAGTATGTCGCGGGTGCATGAAAGTATGTCGTGTGTGCAGGAAAGTATGTCGTGGGTGCATGAAAGTATGTCGCGGGTGCATGAAAGTATGTCGCGGGTGCATGAAAGTATGTCGCGGGTGCATGAAAGTATGTCACGGGTGCATGAAAGTATGTCGCGGGTGCATGAAAGTATGTCGTGTGTGCAGGAAAGTATGTCGTGGGTGCAGGCAAGTATGTCGCGGTTACATGAAAGTATGTCGTGGGTGCAGGCAAGTATGTCGCGGTTACATGAAAGTATGTCGTAAGTGGAGGAAAGCATGTCGTAGGTGCAGGTAAGTATGTCATTGTGCATGAAAGTATATCGCGGGTGCATGAAAGTATGTCATAAGTGGAGGAAAGTATGTCACGGGTGCAGGAAAGTATGTCGTAAGTGGAGGAAAGTATGTCGCGGGTGCAGGAATGTAAGTCGTGGGTGCAAGAAAGTAGGTAGCGGGTGCATGAAAGTAGGTAGCGGGTGCATGAAAGTATGTAGCGGTGCATGAAAGAAGGTAGCGAGTGCATGAACGTAGGTAGTGGGTGCATGAAAGTAGGTAGCGGATTCATGAAAGTAGGTAGCGGGTGCATGAAAGTAGGTAGCGGATTCATGAAAGTAGGTAGCGGTGCATGAAAGAAGGTAGCGGGTGCATGAAAGTAGGTAGCGGGTGCATGAAAGTACGTAGCTGATGCAGTAAAGTAGGTAGCGGGTGCATGAAAGTATGTAGCTGGTGCAGGAAAGTAGGTAGCGGGTGCATGAAAGTATGTAGCTGGTGCAGGAAAGTAGGTAGCGGGTGCATGAAAGTATGTAGCTGATACACGAAAGTATGTCGTAAAAAAAAAAGTAAAGAGCCCCGTCATGCCAAGTGACTTATAGGTAACTATGATGTTTGTGACCATAAATTTTACAGACCTTCAGCTTATGAATTTTAGGGTAATATGGTCGGTATTACGCCCGTGCCACTTTACTTTCCCAGAAAAAAATCCGGTACACATTTAAGGCTGGGTGAACCCAGAAGCCGTAGGTTGGTATCGAACCCTACCTCTTGTCCTTTGTAGTCCAGTTAACTAACCACTGAGTATGTCGTGGGTGCAGGAAAATATGTCATAGGTGCATGAATGTATATCGCGGGTGCATGAAAGTAGGGCGCGGACGCATGAAAGTATGTCGCGGACGCATGAAAGTATGTCTTGTGTGCAGGAAAGTATGCCGTGAGTGCAGGAACTTATGTCGCGGGTGCAGGAACGTATGTCGTGGGTGCAGGAAAGTATGTCGTGGGTTCAAAAATGTATGTTGTGAGTGCATGAAAGTATGTAGCGGGTGCAGGAAAGTATGTCGCGTGTACAGAAAAGTACGTCGCATGTGCAGGAATGTACGTCCCGGTTCCTTGAAAGTAAGTCGCGGGTGCAGGAAAGTATGTCTTGGGTACACGAAAGTATGTCCCGGGTACAGGAAAGTACGTCGCATGTGCAGGAATGTACGTCGCATTTGCATGAAAGTATGTAGCGGGTGCAGGAAAGTACGTCCCGGTTCCATGAAAGTAAGTCGCGGGTGCAGGAAAGTATGTCTTGTGTACACGGGGTACAGGAAAGTATATCGTTGGTGCATGAAAGCATGTCGCGGGTACAGGAAAGTATGTCGCGGGTGCAGGAATGTATGTCGCGGGTGCAGTAAAATATGCCGTGGATGCATGAAAGCATGTCGTGGGTGGATGAAAGTATGTCGTGGGTGCAGGAAAGTGTGTCGCGGGTACAGTAAAGTATTCGCGGGTGCTGGAAAGTATGTCGTGGGTACAGGAAAGTACGTCGCATCTCCAGGAAAGTACACCGCATTTGCATGAAAGTATGTAGCGGGTCCAGGAAAGTATGTCGTGGGTGCAGGAATATATGTTGCGGGTTCAGGAAAGTATGTCGTGGGTGCATGAAAGTATGTAGGCTGACCAGGAAAGTATGTCGTTGGTGCAGGAAAGTATGTAGCGGATCCAGGAAACTACGTCGCAGTTGCATGAAAGTATGTCGGTGGTCCAGGAAAGTATGTGGCGGGTGCATGAAAGTACATTGCGGGTGCCGGAAAGTGTGTCGTGGGTGCAAGAAGGAATGTAGCTGGCGCAGGAATGTATGTCACGGGTTCAGGAAAGTATGTCGCGGGTGCATGAAAGTATGTCGCGGGTGCATGAAAGTATGTCGTGTGTGCAGGAAAGTATGTCGCGGTTACATGAAAGTATGTCGCGGGTGCATGAAAGTATGTCGTGTGTGCAGGAAAGTATGTCGTGGGTGCAGGCAAGTATGTCGTGTGTGCAGGAAAGTATGTCGCGGGTGCATGAAAGTATGTCGTGTGTGCAGGAAAGTATGTCGTGGGTGCAGGAAAGTATGTCGTGGGTGCAGGAAAGTATGTCGTGTGTGCAGGCAAGTATGTCGTGTGTGCAGGAAAGTATGTCGTGTGTGCAGGAAAATATGTCGAGGGTGCAGGAAAGTATGTCGTGGGTGCAGGAAAGTATGTCGTGGGTGCAGGAAAGTATGTCGTGGGTGCAGGAAAGTATGTCGTGGGTGCAGGAAAGTATGTCGTGTGTGCAGGCAAGTATGTCGTGTGTGCAGGAAAGTATGTCGTGGGTGCAGGCAAGTATGTCGTGTGTGCAGGAAAGTATGTCGCGGTTACATGAAAGTATGTCGTGGGTGCAGGCAAGTATGTCGCGGTTACATGAAAGTATGTCGTAAGTGGAGGAAAGCATGTCGTAGGTGCAGGTAAGTATGTCATTTTGCATGAAAGTATGTCGTAAGTGGAGGAAAGTATGTCACGGGTGCAGGAAAGTATGTCACGGGTGCATGAAAGTATGTCGTAAGTGGAGGAAAGTATGTCACGGGTGCAGGAAAGTATATCGCGGGTGCAGGAAAGTATGTCGTAAGTGGAGGAAAGTATGTCACGGGTGCAGGAAAGTATGTCGTAAGTGGAGGAAAGTATGTCACGGGTGAAGGAAAGTATGTCGTAAGTGGAGGAAAGTATGTCGCGGGTGCAGGAATGTAGGTAGCGGGTGCATGAAAGTAGGTAGCGGGTGCATGAAAGTATGTAGCGGTGCATGAAAGAAGGTAGCGAGTGCATGAACGTAGGTAGTGGGTGCATGAAAGTAGGTAGCAGGTGCATGAAAGTACGTAGCTGAAGCAGTAAAGTAGGTAGCGGGTGCATGAAAGTATGTAGCTGGTGCAGGAAAGTAGGTAGCGGGTGCATGAAAGTATGTAGCTGGTGCAGGAAAGTAGGTAGCGGGTGCATGAAAGTATGTAGCTGATACACGAAAGTTTTTCGTAAAAAAAAAAGGAAAGAGCCCCGTCATGCCAAGTGACTTATAGGTAAATATGATGTTTGTGACCATAAATTTTACAGACCTTCAGCTTATGAATTTTAGGGTAATATGGTCGGTATTACGCCCATGCCACTTTACTTTCCCAGAAAAAAATCCGGTACACATTTAAGGCTGGGTGAACCCAGAAGCCGTCGGTTGGTATCGAACCCTACCTCTTGTCCTTTGTAGTCCAGTTAACTAACCACTGAGTATGTCGTGGGTGCAGGAAAATATGTCATAGGTGCATGAATGTATATCGCGGGTGCATGAAAGTAGGTCGCGGACGCATGAAAGTATGTCGCGGACGCATGAAAGTATGTCTTGTGTGCAGGAAAGTATGCCGTGAGTGCAGGAAAGTATGTCGTGGGTTCAAAAATGTATGTTGTGAGTGCATGAAAGTATGTAGCGGGTGCAGGAAAGTATGTCGCGTGTACAGAAATGTACGTCGCATGTGCAGGAATGTACGTCCCGGTTCCTTGAAAGTAAGTCGCGGGTGCAGGAAAGTATGTCTTGGGTACACGAAAGTATGTCCCGGGTACAGGAAAGTACGTCGCATGTGCAGGAATGTACGTCGCATTTGCATGAAAGTATGTAGCGGGTGCAGGAAAGTACGTCCCGGTTCCATGAAAGTAAGTCGCGGGTGCAGGAAAGTATGTCTTGTGTACACGGGGTACAGGAAAGTATATCGTTGGTGCATGAAAGCATGTCGCGGGTACAGGAAAGTATGTCGCGGGTGCAGGAATGTATGTCGCGGGTGCAGTAAAATATGCCGTGGATGCATGAAAGCATGTCGTGGGTGGATGAAAGTATGTCGTGGGTGCAGGAAAGTGTGTCGCGGGTACAGTAAAGTATTCGCGGGTGCTGGAAAGTATGTCGTGGGTACAGGAAAGTACGTCGCATCTCCAGGAAAGTACACCGCATTTGCATGAAAGTATGTAGCGGGTCCAGGAAAGTATGTCGTGGGTGCAGGAATATATGTTGCGGGTTCAGGAACGTATGTCGTGGGTGCATGAAAGTATGTAGGCTGACCAGGAAAGTATGTCGTTGGTGCAGGAAAGTATGTAGCGGATCCAGGAAACTACGTCGCAGTTGCATGAAAGTATGTCGGTGGTCCAGGAAAGTATGTGGCGGGTGCATGAAAGTACATTGCGGGTGCCGGAAAGTGTGTCGTGGGTGCAAGAAGGAATGTAGCTGGCGCAGGAATGTAAGTCACGGGTGCATGAAAGTATGTCGCGGGTGCATGAAAGTATGTCGCGGGTGCATGAAAGTATGTCGTGTGTGCAGGCAAGTATGTCGCGGTTACATGAAAGTATGTCACGGGTGCAGGAAAGTATGTCGCGGGTGCATGAAAGTATGTCGCGGGTGCATGAAAGTATGTCGCGGGTGCATGAAAGTATGTCGTGTGTGCAGGAAAGTATGTCGTGGGTGCAGGCAAGTATGTCGCGGTTACATGAAAGTATGTCGTGTGTGCAGGAAAGTATGTCGCGTGTGCATGAAAGTATGTCGCGGGTGCATGAAAGTATGTCGTGTGTGCAGGAAAGCATGTCGTGGGTGCAGGCAAGTATGTCGCGGTTACATGAAAGTATGTCGTGTGTGCAGGCAAGTATGTCGCGGGTGCAGGCAAGTATGTCGCGGGTGCAGGCAAGTATGTCGTGTGTGCAGGCAAGTATGTCGCGGGTGCAGGCAAGTATGTCGCGGGTGCATGAAAGTATGTCGTAAGTGGAGGAAAGCATGTCGTAGGTGCAGGTAAGTATGTCATTGTGCATGAAAGTATATCGCGGGTGCATGAAAGTATGTCGTAAGTGGAGGAAAGTATGTCACGGGTGCAGGAAAGTATGTCGTAAGTGGAGGAAAGTATGTCACGGGTGCAGGAATGTAAGTCGTGGGTGCAAGAAAGTAGGTAGCGGGTACATGAAAGTAGGTAGCGGATTCATGAAAGTAGGTAGCGGGTGCATGAAAGTAGGTAGCGGGTGCATGAAAGTAGGTAGCTGGTGCAGGAAAGTAGGTAGCGGGTGCATGAAAGTAGGTAACGGGTGCATGAAAGTAGGTAGCGGATTCATGAAAGTAGGTAGCGGGTGCATGAAAGTAGGTAGATGGTGCATGAAAGTAGGTAGCGGGTGAATGAAAGTAGGTAGCGGGTGCATGAAAGTAGGTAGCGGGTGCATGAAAGTAGGTAGCGGGTGCATGAAAGTACGTAGCGGGTGCATGAAAGTAGGTAGCGGGTGCATGAAAGTACGTAGCTGATGCAGTAAAGTAGGTAGCGGGTGCATGAAAGTAGGTAGCGGGTGCATGAAAGTACGTAGCTGATTTAGTAAAGTAGGTAGCGGGTGCATGAAAGTATGTAGCTGGTGCAGGAAAGTAGGTAGCGGGTGCATGAAAGTATGTAGCTGGTGCAGGAAAGTAGGTAGCGGGTGCATGAAAGTATGTAGCTGATACAGTAAAGTAGGTAGTGGGTGCATGAAAGTATGTAGCTGATGCAGGAAAGTAGGTAGCGGGTGCATGAAAGTATGTAGCTGGTGCAGGAAAGTAGGTAGCGGGTGCATGAAAGTATGTAGCTGGTGCAGGAAAGTAGGTAGCGGGTGCATGAAAGTAGGTAGCTGGTGCAGGAAAGTAGGTAGCGGGTGCGTGAAAGTATGTAGCTGATACACGAAAGTATGTCGTAAAAAAAAAAGTAAAGAGCCCCGTCATGCCAAGTGACTTATAGGTAAATATGATGTTTGTGACCATAAATTTTACAGACCTTCAGCTTATGAATTTTAGGGTAATATGGTCGGTATTACGCCCGTGCCACTTTACTTTCCCAGAAAAAAATCCGGTACACATTTAAGGCTGGGTGAACCCAGAAGCCGTAGGTTGGTATCGAACCCTACCTCTTGTCCTTTGTAGTCCAGTTAACTAACCACTGAGTATGTCGTGGGTGCAGGAAAATATGTCATAGGTGCATGAATGTATATCGCGGGTGCATGAAAGTAGGTCGCGGACGCATGAAAGTATGTCGCGGACACATGAAAGTATGTCTTGTGTGCAGGAAAGTATGCCGTGAGTGCAGGAACTTATGTCGCGGGTGCAGGAACGTATGTCGGAGGTGCAGGAAAGTATTCGTGGGTGCATGAAAGTATGTCGTGGGTGTAAAAACTATGTCGTGGGTGCAGGAAAGTATGTCGTGGGTTCAAGAATGTATGTTGTGAGTGCATGAAAGTATGTAGCGGGTGCAGGAAAGTTTGTCGCGTGTACAGAAAAGTACGTCGCATGTGCAGGAATGTACGTCCCGGTACCTTGAAAGTAAGTCGCGGGTGCAGGAAAGTATGTCTTGGGTACACGAAAGTATGTCCCGGGTACAGGAAAGTACGTCGCATGTGCAGGAATGTACGTCGCATTTGCATGAAAGTATGTAGCGGGTGCAGGAAAGTACGTCCCGGTTCCATGAAAGTAAGTCGCGGGTGCAGGAAAGTATGTCTTGTGTACACGGGGTACAGGAAAGTATATCGTTGGTGCATGAAAGCATGTCGCGGGTACAGGAAAGTATGTCGCGGGTGCAGTAAAATATGCCGTGGATGCATGAAAGCATGTCGTGGGTGGATGAAAGTATGTCGTGGGTGCAGGAAAGTGTGTCGCGGGTACAGGAAAGTATGTCGCGGGTGCAGGAATGTATGTCGCGGGTGCAGTAAAATATGCCGTGGATGCATGAAAGCATGTCGTGGGTGGATGAAAGTATGTCGTGGGTGCAGGAAAGTGTGTCGCGGGTACAGTAAAGTATTCGCGGGTGCTGGTAAGTATGTCGTGGGTACAGGAAAGTACGTCGCATCTCCAGGAAAGTACACCGCATTTGCATGAAAGTATGTAGCGGGTCCAGGAAAGTATGTCGTGGGTGCAGGAATATATGTTGCGGGTCCAGGAAAGTATGTCGTGGGTGCATGAAAGTATGTAGACTGACCAGGAAAGTATGTCGTTGGTGCAGGAAAGTATGTAGCGGATCCAGGAAACTACGTCGCAGTTGCATGAAAGTATGTCGGTGGTCCAGGAAAGTATGTGGCGGGTGCATGAAAGTACATTGCGGGTGCCGGAAAGTGTGTCGTGGGTGCAAGAAGGAATGTAGCTGGCGCAGGAATGTATGTCACGGGTGCATGAAAGTATGTCGCGGGTGCATGAAAGTATGTCACGGGTGCAGGAAAGTATGTCGCGGGTGCATGAAAGTATGTCGCGGGTGCATGAAAGTATGTCGTGTGTGCAGGAAAGTATGTCGTGGGTGCAGGCAAGTATGTCGCGGTTACATGAAAGTATGTCGTGTGTGCAGAAAAGTATGTCGCGGTTACATGAAAGTATGTCGTAAGTGGAGGAAAGCATGTCGTAGGTGCAGGTAAGTATGTCATTGTGCATGAAAGTATATCGCGGGTGCATGAAAGTATGTCGTAAGTGGAGGAAAGTATGTCACGGGTGCAGGAAAGTATGTCGTAAGTGGAGGAAAGTATGTCGCGGGTGCAGGAATGTAAGTCGTGGGTGCAAGAAAGTAGGTAGCGGGTACATGAAAGTAGGTAGCGGGTGCATGAAAGTATGTAGCGGTGCATGAAAGAAGGTAGCGAGTGCATGAACGTAGGTAGATGGTGCATGAAAGTAGGTAGCGGATTCATGAAAGTAGGTAGCGGGTGCATGAAAGTAGGTAGCGGGTGCATGAAAGTAGGTAGCGGGTGCATGAAAGTACGTAGCTGATGCAGTAAAGTAGGTAGCGGGTGCATGAAAGTAGGTAGCGGGTGCAGGAAAGTAGGTAGCGGGTGCATGAAAGTATGTAGCTGATACAGTAAAGTAGATAGTGGGTTCATGAAAGTATGTAGCTGATGCAGGAAAGTAGGTAGCGGGTGCATGAAAGTATGCAGCTGGTGCAGGAAAGTAGGTAGCGGGTGCATGAAAGTATGTAGCTGATACACGAAAGTATGTCGTAAAAAAAAAAGTAAAGAGCCCCGTCATGCCAAGTGACTTATAGGTAAATATGATGTTTCTGACCATAAATTTTACAGACCTTCAGCTTATGAATTTTAGGGTAATATGGTCGGTATTACGCCCGTGCCACTTTACTTTCCCAGAAAAAAATCCGGTACACATTTAAGGCTGGGTGAACCCAGAAGCCGTCGGTTGGTATCGAACCCTACCTCTTGTCCTTTGTAGTCCAGTTAACTAACCACTGAGTATGTCGTGGGTGCAGGAAAATATGTCATAGGTGCATGAATGTATATCGCGGGTGCATGAAAGTAGGTCGCGGACGCATGAAAGTATGTCGCGGACGCATGAAAGTATGTCTTGTGTGCAGGAAAGTATATCGCGGGTGCATGAAAGTATGTCGTAAGTGGAGGAAAGTATGTCACGGGTGCAGGAAAGTATGTCGTAAGTGGAGGAAAGTATGTCGCGGGTGCAGGAATGTAAGTCGTGGGTGCAAGAAAGTAGGTAGCGGGTACATGAAAGTAGGTAGCGGGTGCATGAAAGTATGTAGCGGTGCATGAAAGAAGGTAGCGAGTGCATGAACGTAGGTAGATGGTGCATGAAAGTAGGTAGCGGATTCATGAAAGTAGGTAGCGGGTGCATGAAAGTAGGTAGCGGGTGCAGGAAAGTAGGTAGCGGGTTCATGAAAGTATGTAGCTGGTGCAGGAAAGTAGGTAGCGGGTGCATGAAAGTATGCAGCTGGTGCAGGAAAGTAGGTAGCGGGTGCATGAAAGTATGTAGCTGATACACGAAAGTATGTCGTAAAAAAAAAAGTAAAGAGCCCCGTCATGCCAAGTGACTTATAGGTAAATATGATGTTTGTGACCATAAATTTTACAGACCTTCAGCTTATGAATTTTAGGGTAATATGGTCGGTATTACGCCCGTGCCACTTTACTTTCCCAGAAAAAAATCCGGTACACATTTAAGGCTGGGTGAACCCAGAAGCCGTCGGTTGGTATCGAACCCTACCTCTTGTCCTTTGTAGTCCAGTTAACTAACCACTGAGTATGTCGTGGGTGCAGGAAAATATGTCATAGGTGCATGAATGTATATCGCGGGTGCATGAAAGTAGGTCGCGGACGCATGAAAGTATGTCGCGGACGCATGAAAGTATGTCTTGTGTGCAGGAAAGTATGCCGTGAGTGCAGGAACTTATGTCGCGGGTGCAGGAACGTATGTCGTGGGTGCAGGAAAGTATGTCGTGGGTTCAAGAATGTATGTTGTGAGTGCATGAAAGTATGTAGCGGGTGCAGGAAAGTATGTCGCGTGTACAGAAAAGTACGTCGCATGTGCAGGAATGTACGTCCCGGTACCTTGAAAGTAAGTCGCGGGTGCAGGAAAGTATGTCTTGGGTACACGAAAGTATGTCCCGGGTACAGGAAAGTACGTCGCATGTGCAGGAATGTACGTCGCATTTGCATGAAAGTATGTAGCGGGTGCAGGAAAGTACGTCCCGGTTCCATGAAAGTAAGTCGCGGGTGCAGGAAAGTATGTCTTGTGTGCACGGGGTACAGGAAAGTATATCGTTGGTGCATGAAAGCATGTCGCGGGTACAGGAAAGTATGTCGCGGGTGCAGTAAAATATGCCGTGGATGCATGAAAGCATGTCGTGGGTGGATGAAAGTATGTCGTGGGTGCAGGAAAGTGTGTCGCGGGTACAGGAAAGTATGTCGCGGGTGCAGGAATGTATGTCGCGGGTGCAGTAAAATATGCCGTGGATGCATGAAAGCATGTCGTGGGTGGATGAAAGTATGTCGTGGGTGCAGGAAAGTGTGTCGCGGGTACAGTAAAGTATTCGCGGGTGCTGGAAAGTATGTCGTGGGTACAGGAAAGTACGTCGCATCTCCAGGAAAGTATTTGCATGAAAGTATGTAGCGGGTCCAGGAAAGTATGTCGTGGGTGCAGGAATATATGTTGCGGGTCCAGGAAAGTATGTCGTGGGTGCATGAAAGTATGTAGACTGACCAGGAAAGTATGTCGTTGGTGCAGGAAATTATGTAGCGGATCCAGGAAACTACGTCGCAGTTGCATGAAAGTATGTCGGTGGTCCAGGAAAGTATGTGGCGGGTGCATGAAAGTACATTGCGGGTGCCGGAAAGTGTGTCGTGGGTGCAAGAAGGAATGTAGCTGGCGCAGGAATGTATGTCACGGGTGCATGAAAGTATGTCCCGGGTGCATGAAAGTATGTCGTGTGTGCAGGCAAGTATGTCACGGTTACATGAAAGTATGTCACGGGTGCAGGAAAGTATGTCGCGGGTGCATGAAAGTATGTCGCGGGTGCATGAAAGTATGTCGTGTGTGCAGGAAAGTATGTCGTGGGTGCAGGCAAGTATGTCGCGGTTACATGAAAGTATGTCGTGTGTGCAGGAAAGTATGTCGCGGTTACATGAAAGTATGTCGTAAGTGGAGGAAAGCATGTCGTAGGTGCAGGTAAGTATTTCATTGTGCATGAAAGTATATCGCGGGTGCATGAAAGTATGTCGTAAGTGGAGGAAAGTATGTCGCGGGTGCAGGAATGTAAGTCGTGGGTGCAAGAAAGTAGGTAGCGGGTACATGAAAGTAGGTAGCGGGTGCATGAAAGTATGTAGCGGTGCATGAAAGAAGGTAGCGAGTGCATGAACGTAGGTAGATGGTGCATGAAAGTAGGTAGCGGATTCATGAAAGTAGGTAGCGGGTGCATGAAAGTAGGTAGCGGGTGCATGAAAGTAGGTAGCGGGTGCATGAAAGTACGTAGCTGATGCAGTAAAGTAGGTAGCGGGTGCATGAAAGTAGGTAGCGGGTGCAGGAAAGTTGGTAGCGGGTGCATGAAAGTATGTAGCTGATACAGTAAAGTAGGTAGTGGGTGCATGAAAGTATGTAGCTGATGCAGGAAAGTAGGTAGCGGGTGCATGAAAGTATGTAGCTGGTGCAGGAAAGTAGGTAGCGGGTGCATGAAAGTATGCAGCTGGTGCAGGAAAGTAGGTAGCGGGTGCATGAAAGTATGTAGCTGATACACGAAAGTATGTCGTAAAAAAAAAGTAAAGAGCCCCGTCATGCCAAGTGACTTATAGGTAAATATGATGTTTATGACCATAAATTTTACAGACCTTCAGCTTATGAATTTTAGGGTAATATGGTCGGTATTACGCCCGTGCCACTTTACTTTCCCAGAAAAAAATCCGGTACACATTTAAGGCTGGGTGAACCCAGAAGCCGTCGGTTGGTATCGAACCCTACCTCTTGTCCTTTGTAGTCCAGTTAACTAACCACTGAGTATGTCGTGGGTGCAGGAAAATATGTCATAGGTGCATGAATGTATATCGCGGGTGCATGAAAGTAGGTCGCGGACGCATGAAAGTATGTCGCGGACGCATGAAAGTATGTCTTGTGTGCAGGAAAGTATGCCGTGAGTGCAGGAACTTATGTCGCGGGTGCAGGAACGTATGTCGTGGGTGCAGGAAAGTATGTCGTGGGTTCAAGAATGTATGTTGTGAGTGCATGAAAGTATGTAGCGGGTGCAGGAAAGTATGTCGCGTGTACAGAAAAGTACGTCGCATGTGCAGGAATGTACGTCCCGGTACCTTGATAGTAAGTCGCGGGTGCAGGAAAGTATGTCTTGGGTACACGAAAGTATGTCCCGGGTACAGGAAAGTACGTCGCATGTGCAGGAATGTACGTCGCATTTGCATGAAAGTATGTAGCGGGTGCAGGAAAGTATGTCGCGGGTGCAGTAAAATATGCCGTGGATGCATGAAAGCATGTCGTGGGTGGATGAAAGTATGTCGTGGGTGCAGGAAAGTGTGTCGCGGGTACAGGAAAGTATGTCGCGGGTGCAGGAATGTATGTCGCGGGTGCAGTAAAATATGCCGTGGATGCATGAAAGCATGTCGTGGGTGGATGAAAGTATGTCGTGGGTGCAGGAAAGTGTGTCGCGGGTACAGTAAAGTATTCGCGGGTGCTGGAAAGTATGTCGTGGGTACAGGAAAGTACGTCGCATCTCCAGGAAAGTACACCGCATTTGCATGAAAGTATGTAGCGGGTCCAGGAAAGTATGTCGTGGGTGCAGGAATATATGTTGCGGGTCCAGGAAAGTATGTCGTGGGTGCATGAAAGTATGTAGACTGACCAGGAAAGTATGTCGTTGGTGCAGGAAAGTATGTAGCGGATCCAGGAAACTACGTCGCAGTTGCATGAAAGTATGTCGGTGGTCCAGGAAAGTATGTGGCGGGTGCATGAAAGTACATTGCGGGTGCCGGAAAGTGTGTCGTGGGTGCAAGAAGGAATGTAGCTGGCGCAGGAATGTATGTCACGGGTGCATGAAAGTATGTCGCGGGTGCATGAAAGTATGTCGTGTGTGCAGGCAAGTATGTCGCGGTTACATGAAAGTATGTCACGGGTGCAGGAAAGTATGTCGCGGGTGCATGAAAGTATGTCGCGGGTGCATGAAAGTATGTCGTGTGTGCAGGAAAGTATGTCGTGGGTGCAGGCAAGTATGTCGCGGTTACATGAAAGTATGTCGTGTGTGCAGGAAAGTATGTCGCGGTTACATGAAAGTATGTCGTAAGTGGAGGAAAGCATGTCGTAGGTGCAGGTAAGTATGTCATTGTGCATGAAAGTATATCGCGGGTGCATGAAAGTATGTCGTAAGTGGAGGAAAGTATGTCACGGGTGCAGGAAAGTATGTCGTAAGTGGAGGAAAGTATGTCGCGGGTGCAGGAATGTAAGTCGTGGGTGCAAGAAAGTAGGTAGCGGGTACATGAAAGTAGGTAGCGGGTGCATGAAAGTATGTAGCGGTGCATGAAAGAAGGTAGCGAGTGCATGAACGTAGGTAGATGGTGCATGAAAGTAGGTAGCGGATTCATGAAAGTAGGTAGCGGGTGCATGAAAGTAGGTAGCGGGTGCATGAAAGTAGGTAGCGGGTGCATGAAAGTACGTAGCTGATGCAGTAAAGTAGGTAGCGGGTGCATGAAAGTAGGTAGCGGGTGCAGGAAAGTTGGTAGCGGGTGCATGAAAGTATGTAGCTGATACAGTAAAGTAGGTAGTGGGTGCATGAAAGTATGTAGCTGATGCAGGAAAGTAGGTAGCGGGTGCATGAAAGTATGTAGCTGGTGCAGGAAAGTAGGTAGCGCGTGCATGAAAGTATGCAGCTGGTGCAGGAAAGTAGGTAGCGGGTGCATGAAAGTATGTAGCTGATACACGAAAGTATGTCGTAAAAAAAAAAGTAAAGAGCCCCGTCATGCCAAGTGACTTATAGGTAAATATGATGTTTATGACCATAAATTTTACAGACCTTCAGCTTATGAATTTTAGGGTAATATGGTCGGTATTACGCCCGTGCCACTTTACTTTCCCAGAAAAAAATCCGGTACACATTTAAGGCTGGGTGAACCCAGAAGCTGTCGGTTGGTATCGAACCCTACCTCTTGTCCTTTGTAGTCCAGTTAACTAACCACTGAGTATGTCGTGGGTGCAGGAAAATATGTCATAGGTGCATGAATGTATATCGCGGGTGCATGAAAGTAGGTCGCGGACGCATGAAAGTATGTCGCGGACGCATGAAAGTATGTCTTGTGTGCAGGAAAGTATGCCGTGAGTGCAGGAACTTATGTCGCGGGTGCAGGAACGTATGTCGTGGGTGCAGGAAAGTATGTCGTGGGTTCAAGAATGTATGTTGTGAGTGCATGAAAGTATGTAGCGGGTGCAGGAAAGTATGTCGCGTGTACAGAAAAGTACGTCGCATGTGCAGGAATGTACGTCCCGGTAACTTGAAAGTAAGTCGCGGGTGCAGGAAAGTATGTCTTGGGTACACGAAAGTATGTCCCGGGTACAGGAAAGTACGTCGCATGTGCAGGAATGTACGTCGCATTTGCATGAAAGTATGTAGCGGGTGCAGGAAAGTACGTCCCGGTTCCATGAAAGTAAGTCGCGGGTGCAGGAAAGTATGTCTTGTGTACACGGGGTACAGGAAAGTATATCGTTGGTGCATGAAAGCATGTCGCGGGTACAGGAAAGTATGTCGCGGGTGCAGTAAAATATGCCGTGGATGCATGAAAGCATGTCGTGGGTGGATGAAAGTATGTCGTGGGTGCAGGAAAGTGTGTCGCGGGTACAGGAAAGTATGTCGCGGGTGCAGGAATGTATGTCGCGGGTGCAGTAAAATATGCCGTGGATGCATGAAAGCATGTCGTGGGTGGATGAAAGTATGTCGTGGGTGCAGGAAAGTGTGTCGCGGGTACAGTAAAGTATTCGCGGGTGCTGGTAAGTATGTCGTGGGTACAGGAAAGTACGTCGCATCTCCAGGAAAGTACACCGCATTTGCATGAAAGTATGTAGCGGGTCCAGGAAAGTATGTCGTGGGTGCAGGAATATATGTTGCGGGTCCAGGAAAGTATGTCGTGGGTGCATGAAAGTATGTAGACTGACCAGGAAAGTATGTCGTTGGTGCAGGAAAGTATGTAGCGGATCCAGGAAACTACGTCGCAGTTGCATGAAAGTATGTCGGTGGTCCAGGAAAGTATGTGGCGGGTGCATGAAAGTACATTGCGGGTGCCGGAAAGTGTGTCGTGGGTGCAAGAAGGAATGTAGCTGGCGCAGGAATGTATGTCACGGGTGCATGAAAGTATGTCGCGGGTGCATGAAAGTATGTCGTGTGTGCAGGCAAGTATGTCGCGGTTACATGAAAGTATGTCACGGGTGCAGGAAAGTATGTCGCGGGTGCATGAAAGTATGTCGCGGGTGCATGAAAGTATGTCGTGTGTGCAGGAAAGTATGTCGCGGGTGCATGAAAGTATGTCGCGGGTGCATGAAAGTATGTCGCGGGTGCATGAAAGTATGTCGCGGGTGCATGAAAGTATGTCGCGGGTGCATGAAAGTATGTCGCGGGTGCATGAAAGTATGTCGCGGGTGCATGAAAGTATGTCGTGTGTGCAGGAAAGTATGTCGTGGGTGCAGGCAAGTATGTCGCGGTTACATGAAAGTATGTCGTGTGTGCAGGAAAGTATGTCGCGGTTACATGAAAGTATGTCGTAAGTGGAGGAAAGCATGTCGTAGGTGCAGGTAAGTATGTCATTGTGCATGAAAGTATATCGCGGGTGCATGAAAGTATGTCGTAAGTGGAGGAATGTATGTCACGGGTGCAGGAAAGTATGTCGTAAGTGGAGGAAAGTATGTCGCGGGTGCAGGAATGTAAGTCGTGGGTGCAAGAAAGTAGGTAGCGGGTACATGAAAGTAGGTAGCGGGTGCATGAAAGTATGTAGCGGTGCATGAAAGAAGGTAGCGAGTGCATGAACGTAGGTAGATGGTGCATGAAAGTAGGTAGCGGATTCATGAAAGTAGGTAGCGGGTGCATGAAAGTAGGTAGCGGGTGCATGAAAGTAGGTAGCGGGTGCATGAAAGTAGGTAGCGGGTGCATGAAAGTACGTAGCTGATGCAGTAAAGTAGGTAGCGGGTGCATGAAAGTAGGTAGCGGGTGCAGGAAAGTAGGTAGCGGGTGCATGAAAGTATGTAGCTGATACAGTAAAGTAGGTTGTGGGTGCATGAAAGTATGTAGCTGATGCAGGAAAGTAGGTAGCGGGTGCCTGAAAGTATGTAGCTGGTGCAGGAAAGTAGGTAGCTGGTGCATGAAAGTATGCAGCTGGTGCAGGAAAGTAGGTAGCGGGTGCATGAAAGTATGTAGCTGATACACGAAAGTATGTCGTAAAAAAAAAAGTAAAGTGCCCCGTCATGCCAAGTGACGGTATTACGCCCGTGCCACTTTACTTTCCCAGGAAAAAATCCGGTACACATTTAAGGCTGGGTGAACCCAGAAGCCGTCGGTTGGTATCGAACCCTACCTCTTGTCCTTTGTAGTCCAGTTAACTAACCACTGAGTATGTCGTGGGTGCAGGAAAATATGTCATAGGTGCATGAATGTATATCGCGGGTGCATGAAAGTAGGTCGCGGACGCATGAAAGTATGTCGCGGACGCATGAAAGTATGTCTTGTGTGCAGGAAAGTATGCCGTGAGTGCAGGAACTTATGTCGCGGGTGCAGGAACGTATGTCGTGGGTGCAGGAAAGTATGTCGTGGGTTCAAAAATGTATGTTGTGAGTGCATGAAAGTATGTAGCGGGTGCAGGAAAGTATGTCTTGTGTGCAGGAAAGTATGCCGTGAGTGCAGGAACTTATGTCGCGGGTGCAGGAACGTATGTCGGAGGTGCAGGAAAGTATTCGTGGGTGCATGAAAGTATGTCGTGGGTGTAAAAACTATGTCGTGGGTGCAGGAAAGTATGTCGTGGGTTCAAGAATGTATGTTGTGAGTGCATGAAAGTATGTAGCGGGTACAGGAAAGTATGTCGCGTGTACAGAAAAGTACGTCGCATGTGCAGGAATGTACGTCCCGGTTCCTTGAAAGTAAGTCGCGGGTGCAGGAAAGTATGTCTTGGGTACACGAAAGTATGTCCCGGGTACAGGAAAGTACGTCGCATGTGCAGGAATGTACGTCGCATTTGCATGAATGTATGTAGCGGGTGCAGGAAAGTACGTCCCGGTTCCATGAAAGTAAGTCGCGGGTGCAGGAAAGTATGTCTTGTGTACACGGGGTACAGGAAAGTATATCGTTGGTGCATGAAAGCATGTCGCGGGTACAGGAAAGTATGTCGCGGGTGCAGGAAAGTATGTGGTGGGTGCATGAAAGTATGTCGCTGGTGCAGGAATGTATGTCGCGGGTGCAGGAAAGTATGTCGTGGGTGGATGAAAGTATGTCGTGGGTGGATGAAAGTATGTCGTGGGTGCAGGAAAGTATGTGGTGGGTGCATGAAAGTATGTCGCTGGTGCAGGAATGTATGTCGCTGGTGCAGTAAAATATGCCGTGGATGCATGAAAGCATGTCGTGGGTGGATGAAAGTATGTCGTGGGTGCAGGAAAGTGTGTCGCGGGTACAGTAAAGTATTCGCGGGTGCTGGAAAGTATGTCGCGGGTACAGGAAAGTATGTCGCGGGTGCAGGAAAGTATGTCGCGGGTACAGGAAAGTATGTCGCCGATGCAGGAAGCTAAGTTAAGAGCGCCAGGACATCCAAGGAGCATCGCATTGAGCAGCGTTACGCTAGTTTTTTTTTTCAGTGACTTCTAAAAACTCTATTTTTGTATGTGTTTCGCTACATATAACGACTATGAACTATAACATCCAAAAAGAGTGTGAATGCAACGAAGTTTAAGAGGAAGATTGTAGTATTTTTAAATGGAATTACTAAAATGATTTTTTCGTGATGGATGCACGTGGAACACGTGAGGCGAATCTAGAAAAGTGGGAAACAAAACCAAATCAAAATTTTCAAATGGGACTTAGCTAGTATTGCTAAGAGGTAAAAGAGAAAGAGAGAAAGAGGGAGAGAGAGAGAGAGAGAGAGAGAAAATGAGAGAGAGAGATCACCAGAAGTACAACTATTTAGTGTTTTAATGAAAGGGATTCACTTTCAAAACAGTAACCATTTTCTTCCTCTTCAACAGACAGACGAAACATCATAACAGACCAGTCAGTTACAATAATTGCAATCTTTATTTTATTAGATTTCATTTTCATATTTTATTTTTTGTTCTAATGTTTTAAATCACTTTAAAGCATTTAATTACGTCACCGTTACCTTAAAATTGGCTAAATGTATCAATATTAATTTTGTTTAGGCTCGGATAAATAAACTTTCCATTGTTTCTTGTATAAAATATTTGATTTGGACTTCGAACAATTCAAAGTTCGAACGGCCTCTTGAACGAATTAAATTTTACAAATAGCACATTAGTTTGGTTTAGTTTAGTTTAGTTTAGTTTAGTTTAGTTTAGTTTAGTCGACGGTTCATCATCATTGCACATTTAGCACGTTCATAAGTGCTGAGATCTCCTCCCCAGTATGTTCCTCGGTGTTTGGAGACTAACAACTCCAGTTTTGTTTTAATTTCTCATTCTTCTTTCTCCCCATGTAGCGCTCCTTTCTACACTCTCAGATTTCGACCTAAATTTGCCTTTAGGGACTACACATTCGCCCATGTCTAAAATCTAAGTCAAGTGAACTTCAATAATTTGAATTTGGTACATATTTATATCTAATATATTTTTTTAAAAAATTAAAGTACGTTATAAATTTATGATAATGTAATTGTTCAGAATGTAGTACGTTATAAATTTATGACAATTTAATTGTTCAGAATGAAATTGTAAATGTATTAAACTTTAACAGCTCCCTTTGAAATGCAAATTAAATGTAGTTCCGTTCAGTCACCATCTGGTGACAATTTCCAAAAGCTGTTGGTCTTCTCTATTTCAAAACTTTCAGTCGCACTGCATACTTTTGATTAAATTGAAACTATAGATAGCTCTAGGGAAGTGCTCCCAGGGATGATTAATCATATTTTGAATCACCGTACAATTTGAACTCTATTACCACAATTGTCTTCTTTTTTTAAATTTTTAAATTTCTTTTTCTTTCAACTCCCTGTGGTGTATCGGTCTTTAACATATGCTTTCCAAGTAGTCCTGTTTGTTGCTGCTCTCTTAATATTGCGCTAAGTCTTTATGATCTCATTCATCACTGCCGTCTTCAAGTGTATGCCTTAGACAGAGAGCCCTTACTAATCCAGGATGCAAGAATTACTCGCTCGGTATTATAGTTGGGAAAACCACTCGACAGGGCTACCGACGTTCGGACAAGCCGTTTTCCCGCTGTAAAATTAACGCTTTCAGTGTGCATGAGATGGGTACCAGAGTAGTAGTAATCTGGGAAGGTGAGGAATGCTGCCTCGCATCGTGAGTTTCGATGCTTGAAGCGACACTATCCAGAAGTCTCGAAAAACACTTCTGGATAGGCGGCCGAGCACATATGGATGAAAACTCGCGTGCTAAGACACCGATTGAAGTCTCGTACTATACCTTTACCATTACTCTCCGCCCCACTTTTCTTTAACTTTTCCATGTTTGTGAAGTTGTAACACAGTTCATGTGTGTGTACAGTATAATATAGCCAGCCCCATGCCCGACACTTCTATGTCGCCTCCTACATTCCTGGGAAGATACGCGCCCCTGATCTCTACTTCTCTTTCGGGCGCCAGCAGCGCACAGATGAATATTCGTCTCATGGTAAATACTATCAGATGTCTTTATATGAGATAAGTATAGGTCTAAAGGTCGATTACAATGTGAAACATGATACGTTCTATTTTCAACATATGAGCGATAGGGAACTGTATACAAAGATTAATAGGGAACTGTATACAAAGATCAGTTGGGAACTTTATACAAAATTAGTAGGCAACAGTACATAAAGATTAATAGTAAACTGTATACAACGATTAGTAGCAAACTGTATATAAAGATTAGTAGGGAACTATATACAACGATTAGCAGGGAACTGTATACAAAGATTAATAGCGGACTGTATACAAAGATTAATAGTGAATTATACAAAGATTAATCATTATCAAGTACCGGGCCTGCTAGCGTAGGTGATCATGTTTCTCCACAATTTTGGATCTCCACAGTTATTTATCATTTCTGTTGTTGACCTCCTGCCAAGCCATTCTCTTAAGCTGTCTGGTATTTTTTTCTCTTTGCTTTCTTCTATCTCTTCGTCCCTCAATGCTCCCAGTTGTTACAATATATTCCAGTTGTTCTCTTCTCATTATATGGCTAAAAAATGATAATTGTTTCTTCCTAATATTGGAAATTAGCTTTATTTTTGCTTTGGCCTCATTCAGAACGTTTTCATTACTCTTCTTAGCTGTCCATGGTATTCTCAACATTCTTCTGTAAAACCACATTTTTACAGACTCCAGTGATTTTCTTGTCTATTACCCTATTGTCCATGATTCACATCCATATGTTAAGACTGCTTCTACACAAAGATTAATAGGTAACTTTATACAAAGACATGTCAGCAGGAGGCCAGGTAATTGTAAAAAATATTCCAGATCAACAAACACCAATACACACACGTCGGACTCCAGTCACAAAATGCTTCGTGTCCACTTTCACTACACAGAATAGTCCAATCAGAGAATAGAGAGAAAGGAAATGTATGTTGGTAAATAGGTAACAAGAAATACAATAAATACGATTTTTTTTTAAAATTAGTAACTTCTGAGCAGATTTCACAATGATAGCGCGGAACACATCTCGCTAGATTTATTTGGTAGTTGTTATTGTTGTTGCCACTGTTATTATTAATATATTTGAAACTAGAGTGCAATGGAATTAATTTTCGGTTCAATTCTAAAACGAAAAAAAATTATAAATTATTATTTGCACTTCTAGTTTTTACTCTAAAATGAAAACAGTCCAGAAAAAATGGAAGAAAGACAAGCTAGTCGCTATGAAAGAATCATCGCCTTCTGGATCTGAGGTCTTTACAAGAAGAGCACATTTGTCCACAGCCATGGTAAGCTTTCTACGTGATCAAAACCTCTTGTGTATCAGTCTCTCACTTCTTCGAGCTTACGGGCTAAACTGGTGTCGACGCCTTGTGTCGCTAGTTTATGCGATATCTGCGCCTTTGGGCAAGACACATCCCCCCCCCCCCCCCCAATTGTATAGATTAGATTTGCTTAAAAGAATTAACCTTGGCAGTGGGCATTTTTTCTTTCACTTTCCAATATTAATTGCCAAATATTTTTAACGTGGGCAGAGTGCACCGGAACCCTTTATTATTCGATTTTATCCAACAGGGCTAGACATCGAATCTCACTGCCCAGAAACCAGGGAAAAGTAAAGACACAAAGAAACCACAGATTCCAAGTGGAAATTCCTGCCGCCTATAGCTGGATTCGAAATCGCGACCTTCCTATCCAGAGGTCGACGTCTTACCGCTGGACCCCCAAATTTGACTCTCGCTATTTGTTTCCGTACATTTGTTCATGGACTCTCGCTATTTGTTTCCGTACATTTGTTCATGGACTCTCGCTATTTGTTTCCGTACATTTGTTCATGGACTCTCGCTATTTGTTTCCGTACATTTGTTCATGGACTCTCGCTATTTGTTTCCGTACATTTGTTCATGGACTCTCGCTATTTGTTTCCGTACATTTGTTCATGAACTCTCGCTATTTGTTTCCGTACATTTGTTCATGGACTCTCGCTATTTGTTTCCGTACAATTGTTCATGGACTCTCGCTATTTGTTTCCTTACATTTGTTCATGGACTCTCGCTATTTGTTTCCGTACATTTGTTCATGGACTCTCAACCTATACGTGCAACTGGACCCACACAGAAACAATCCCACTACAATGAATCATCATCATCAAGTACCGGGCCTGCTGGCGTAGGAGATCATGTCTCTCCACAACCTTCTATCTCGGCAGCTATTTTTCATTTATGTTGTTGACCTTGTGCCAAGCCATTCTCTTATGCTGTGTTAATTTTTTTCTCTTTGCTTCCCTCTATCTCTTCGTCTCTTAATTTTTCCAGTTGTTGCAATATATTCCAGTTGTTCTCTTCTCATTACGTGGCCAAAAAATGACGATTGTTTCTCCCTAATATTGGAAATATCTGTCTTTTTGCTTTGACCTCTCTCAGAACATCTTCATTACTCTTCTTAGCTGTCCATGGTACTCTCAACATTCTTCTGTAAAACCACATTTCTACAGACTCCAGTGATTTTCTTGTCTGTTGTCCTATTGTTCATGATTCGCATCCATATGTTAAGACTGGCTCTACGTAACATTTAAGAACTGAAAGAGGCCGAGGCAAAAAGAGAGCTAATTTTCAATATTCGGAAGAAACAGTCATCATTTTTTTGGCCATGCAATGAGAAAACAGGTTTTATTTGTCAGGTCGAGTAATTTTACCCGCTACTGTATTCAGTAAACAGTACAACCTGTGGCTGCCCTGCTGCCTTGCAGGCAAGCTCGGGAGAGTAAAAGGCTAAGGGAGTGTACCCCGAAGTAAAACAAACCAACTGCTTTGTGGGTGAGACTTTTTAGTCAAAGGCTAGCGGAGCCAACCGTAAACAAACCGACCGAAGGCAACAGAAAGCCACCGTCGTAATTTCTTTGTGCAATAATGAATCGCCACTATAATGAATAGGCTAACTTTAATATATGTTTCAACTAACGTCTCACTTTTAAAAGAAAAACAAATTCAGGACACATGAAAGATGTCAATATAGTTGTATCATTTCTCAACATTTACTGCGTCTCCCAGCTCGACGCTGGAAATGTCCTAAAGGTACTGCAATCATTGAAGCAAAAAGAAAACACCCGAATACGACAATATCACACGCTATCTTTTCACAGGTATTACATATTTACAAAGGTAAATGAATTTAAATATTTGGGAACGTTGCTAACCTTAGACGGAAGATGTACAACAGAGGTGAGATGCAGAATAGTTCAGGCAAAAACAGCTTTCCAAAAAATGAGGAAGATACTATGTAATCAATTTTTGACAATAGAAACAAGGAAAGAGTTCTTAAATGTTATATAGAGCCAGTCTTAACAAATGGATGTGAATCATGGACAATAGGGCAACAGACAAAAAAATCACTGGAGTCTGTAGAAATGAGGTTTCGGAAGAATGTTGAGAATACCATGGACAACTAAGAAGAGTAATTAAAACGTTCTGAAAGAGACCAAAGCAAAAAGAGAGCTAATTTTCAATATTAGGAAGAAACAATCATTATTTGTTTGGTCATGTAATGAGAAGAGAACAACTGGAATATATTGTAACAACTGGGGAAATTAAGGGACGAAGAGATAGAGGAAGCAAAGAGAAAAGACACCAAATAGCTTAAGAGAATGGCTTGGCAGAAGGTCAACAACAGAAATGATAAACAGCTGCCGAGATCGAAAGTTGTGGAGAGACATGATCACCTACGCCAGCAGGCCCAGTACTTGAAGATGATCATCATTTCACAAGCTAAACTCAAAATCCACTGTATCCTCCTTGACATTCAACACATCTATGTCCTGTGCATTAGTCCCTCCAGGGTCAATATTACCCTCATCAGCTATCTCCGATCAGAGCGTAGTCTTTTGATACTTTTGTTCGAACAATCAATCAACAAATTGATACTTTTGTTCGAACAATCAATCAACAAATTGATACTTTTGTTCGAACAATCAATCAACAAATGTATACTTTTGTTGGAACAATCACTCAACAAATTGATACTTTTGTTCGAACAATCAATCAACAAATGGATACTTTTGTTGTAACAATCAATCAACAAATTGATACTTTTGTTCAAATAATCAATCAGCAAGTGTCATTATTCCAGGGAAAAGCGATACGAAACCTCCACAAAAATGTGATTTCTCCATGTTTAAATATGTTAACTTAAGAACAAATCTGTTGTAATTACATTTAATTTCGATGTTTGTTTTTTTTTAAATCTGAAACGAAAAACAAATTGCTTCTGTTGCTGTCACTGAATTACAAAGAAATGGTAATAATATTATCAATATCTGTTCACATCTCTCCCTACAGACGTTCGATTATGAGCATGAGTTTTATTTTAGCGAGGGTCAAATTGTTCTGTTTCGAGTTTTATGTTAGTTCCTGTATCACATCTTCTCAGTTACACTGTTCTGAGTCTAATTCACTGCACGTATCTCATTTTCTATCTTTAATCAATCCACTTTGACAACGTGTTTCCTGTTCTCTATTTACACTTTTTTCCTTATTGATCATGTCTTTAGGTCAGCGCTGGTTGAAGATATATCTGATGTCGGTTAGTCTTGGCCGGGCATGTTTGCTCAAATAAACAGTATCATCTCCAGGGTCTCTTCAAATCTCATAAGTAGGGCAATATGGAGTGGCCGGTGGTGGTGTGTGTAGTGCACTCGCCTGCCGACATAATGGTTGGGGTTTAAAAACTAGTTGATGAAAACAATTTTTGTCGACTAAAAGGCTCTTGGGGTCCACTAAACTTCAGTAAATAAGCACTAGAGGTTATTCATGGAAAGGTGAGGTAACAGAAACGGAAATAGCAACTTTTCCGTATTATCGTATCAGTTCAGTTGTTGACTGTTTTCCATGCCATGACACCTAGCTATCCAGTATTTTCTCTCTTTGTCGTCCTCGATCTCTCTTTCCTTCTATTTTGCCAGTTGTAACCAAGTATTCCAACTTTTCTTTTCTCATGATGTGCCCTAAAAATGTTGATTGTTTCCTTCTGATATTTTTAATGTGCTCCCTTTTTGTGTTGACCTCTTTGGGAATTTTCTCATTGGTCTTTTTAGCTGTTCAGAGAGCTTTCAACATTCTTCTAAGAAATCCCATCTATGTGGCCTCTAATCGTCTTTTCATTTGTTTATCTACTGTCCATGATTCGCTTCCATTGGTCAGAATTGGTTCTATATAGCACCGATGAACTCTCTTTCTCATTTCTATTGACATAGATTTGTTGCATAAGATATTTTTCATTTTAAACATTATACAGATAATAGTAAATGATTATTGTTATGGAGGGAAACTTCCGAGGCGATAGATCAGCGGAACAGGCATATGTACAGAACTCGGGCAAAAAATGACAAACAAAAAAAACAAAGAACAATAGACGGTCAGAAGCAGGATCGAACCCGTATTCCTAGGCCTAGCGCATTCGCCATATAACTGTTTGTCTGCAACGCAAATATTCAGCCCTGCCATATCGGGGAGATACTTGTCTTAATAGGAGAATTCAGAAACATAATTTATTCTCGAGTTGTGATCGTAACCCTGTTGTCATGAGTACACCTGCGTGAAAGACATCGCCAATGATAAATATGTTTACAGATAGCTGAGTTGGCCGTGTGCTCTAGAGTTTGTGATTTCTCGTTGTAAGGCGCTGTGCCGAGGAATTACGGGTTTGATCCTGCTTCGGAACTTATATTGTTCTTTGCTTTTTTAATATGTTGTTGATTGTGATTTTTTTTCCAAGAGTTGTAAACATACCTGCTCCCCTGAAATGATTCACTGAAATGTTTAAAGCTGCCACTATTGTCAGCCAAAATGTGGTTGTAATATGCATCACAGCTTAATCTAGCTCATCATTACAATTTTAATATAAGATTTATGGCACATTGTGTTTTACATGGCTTGGGTTAGAGGTCATGTTTTGTATATAATAGACATTGCCAAAAGATGATTCTTTAAGGGCTGTCAATGACTGAATATCGCGTTGAAAATAGATAATGCTGTTAGTGGGTATGCAGCCTTGAGACTGCTACAGCAATTTTATCATATTTCCTGAAAGAGACTGTGCGCCTATGACTGAGCGACTAAGTGCCTATGATTGGTCGACTGAGCACCAATGACTGAGCGACTAAGCGTCTATGACTGATCGACTGTGCGTCTATGACTGAGCGACTAAGCGCCTATGACTGATCTACTGAGCGCCTATGACTGAGCGACTAAGCGCCTATGACTGATCGACTGAGCGCCTATGACCGATCGACTGAGCACCTATGACTGAGCGACTAAACGCCTATGACTGATTGACTGAGCACCTATGACCAAGCGCCTATGACTGAACGACTAAGCGCCTATGACTGATCGACTGTGCGCCTATGACTGAGCGACTAAGCGCCTAAGACTGAGCGACTAAGCGCCTATGACTGAGCGACTAAGCACCTATGACTGAGCGACTAAGTGCCTATGACTGATTGACTGAGCACCGATGACATTTTCCAAAGTGCTGTAATGCTTGTTATAGCAACAAAGAACCGAAAAAGTCCAATCTTTTAGCATCGCTCTAAACGCACAGCCAGTAAATGCTAACGTTTGAACAGATAAATAAAGACTTCATCAATTTCCTGAACATTTTGTTGAGGGAGATCATGTCTTAATCACTACTCCTATTTGTGTTTTGAGCATTTAAATATTTCACATGCTTATTTCATTTCGAACAATTTTGTTACATTATGCCTCATTCGCCCTCAATTATTTTCTCTTCTGTTGGCACGCTTTTTTTCCAGGCTTTTCTCCAAGTACAGGCTAAATTAATTTTAACAATTAAATTTGTTTTGGTCTCACTTATCTGTTCACGATAGAAACAAATGTGAGGGTACCATTTTCCACGACCAGTCTGAGTGACAAGTTTATAGACTAGGGCCAAACCGGCAGGCAGTGCTATAGCTAAACGTGATCAGCGACAAAACTGAAACTGACAGCTTGTGTCAGTACCAGTGAACCATAACTGATTAAGATTCTACGTAATCTCATTGCGGTGACTCGGAAACAAGGCAATGAGTTTGGTTAAGACGGAGGACGTGAAGAGTGATGGAAAATTGAGTACTCAAACACAATACTAAAGTAAAATATAAGTTTTGAGTTGTCAAACACAATACTAAAGTAAAATATACGTTTTGAGTACTCAAACACAATACTAAAGTAAAATATAAGTTTTGAGAACTCAAACACATTCATCATCATCAAGTACCGGGCCTGCTTGCGCAGGTGATCATGTCTCTCCCCAACTTTCGATCTCGGCAGCTATTTTTCATTTCTGTTGTTGACTTACTGCCAAGCCATTCTCTTAAGCTGTCTGTTATTTTTTCTCTTTGCTTCCCTCTATCTCTTCGTCCCTCCATTTTTCCAGTTGTTACAATATATTCCAGTTGTTCTCCTCTCATTGCATGGCCAAAAAATGATGATTGTTTCTTCCTGATATTGGAAATTAGCTCTCTTTTTGCTTTGACCTCTTTCAGAACATTTTCAATACTTTCTTAGCTGTCCATCGTACTCTCAACATTCTTCTGTAAAACTACATTTCTACAGACTCCAGTGATTTTCTTGTCTGTTATCCTATTGTCCATGATTCGCATCCATATGTTAAGACTGGCTCTACGTAACATTTAAGAACTCTTTTTCTTGTTTCTATTGTCAAAAATGGATTGCATAGTATCTTCCTATTTTTTTGGAAAGCTGCTTTTGCCTGAGCCATTCTGCATCTCACCTCTGTTGTACATCTTCCGTCTGAGGTTAACAAAGTTCCTAAATATTTAAAGTCATTTACCTGTTTTAATATTGTTCCACTAAAGATAACATAGAAACATCTAAATACTCATTTTCACTCTTAGCGATTAAGACTGTATCATCAGCATACCTTGAATTATCTATATTATGACCTCCAATTGTTATTCCAGGCATGCCCCTTATGGATCTTAAAATAATCTCACTATAAATATTAAACAAATCTGGTGACAGCACACAGCCTTGTCTAACACCCTGTTTTATTTGTTGAAACATTCCCAATTGGTTTCCGGTTCTTATGGCCGCTGTTTGTTGCCAGTACATGTTCTTTATTATTCTTAGATCTTTGCTTTCTACGTTTATGCTTTCTAAAATTGTGATTATTTCTTGGTGCTTTACTTTGTCGATTGCCTTGGTGTAATCTATGAAACATAGGTATAGATCTGTTTTCACCTCTATGGCTCTTTCTACTAAAGATCTTATAATATAAATGGCATTGCTCGTTCCTTTACCTCCAACAAAACCACACTGTTCATCGCTAAATTCTGGACTGATTTTGTTTCGCACTCTTCGCATGATGATTCTTAGTAATATCTTAGTCATGTGACTCATAAGGCTTATTGTGCTATGATAGTCGCATTCAATCGCACCCGAATTCTTCAAACACAATACTAAAGTAAAATATAAGTTTTGCCGAAAGGCCAGATATCCCAGCATTCTGTAAATCACGACATATCTTAAACTACGCTTATCTAACGTCCTTTTAACCGTGGAAACCGAAAAAGAGTAACCTTTAGGGAATGTAGAAACAGAAAAACTAATACATTGTGACGTGAAAAGTCTTCAGCAAGCGCTAGTTTGGACGCAAACAAATGTGGGTTAGTATGTGAGTGCTGGCGAAGAAAAAAACACTAAGATCTTATGTATTTTATATTCTTGATTCTTCCCGCGTCGTTAGACGTCACATTGGGTTTGTTGTGTTTCTCTCCATCAATTTCTATTCTTGGCAAGATGTTCTCTCTCTCCCTCCCTCTCTCTCTCTCTCTCTCTCTCTCTCTCTCTCTCTCTGCGATAAAGACTCAATCAGAGTAGGATTCAAGACTCGCTCATGAAGTCAGCTGTATATTCTTGGCGAGATGTTCGATATTATCTAAAGAGTCTATGCCTGCCATCTGTGATTCTCTTATAAGTGTTCTTTTCAGTGTCTCTTTGGGTTTTCCTGCTTTTCTCTATCCCGACGTTTCCCATGAAAGAACCTGTTTTTGAATTCTCTCGTTGTCTCTCCTCAGCATATGTTCGACATATATCCATCGTTCATAATTGTAGAGATCTTAGGTTGCATGCCCATTTCTTTTATGTCAAAATTAATCTTCAATTCATTCCATTAAACACATTATTTTTCTAAGTCATTTGTCTTCAAAAGCGTTTACTTTTTTTGTCTCAATCTCCTTTGATGTTTTCCAGCTTCCACATGTGTTGGTAAGTGTTGATAATACGTTTGAGTTGAATATTGAAGTTTAGTTTTCTTCCTTAGTATTTTTGATTTCCATATTTCGTCCAGGTTTTTAAAATTCGTTGGTGCTTTTTACTATACTGCTTCTGATCTCTTTCTTTGTTTCGCCTTCTTGATCTATACTACTACGAAGATATATATTTAGTCATCTACTCTTTCCAATGCCTAGTGATGGAGATATATATTGTTCACTGGGGTATTATATATGTATGTATATATATATATATAATTATATATATATATATAATTATACATATATAATACTACAGGGAGCAATATATATATATGTATATAGTAGTCGTACCTTCTCGGCTTACCAGATGTGGTGTAAATTTTCTTCTCCCATCCGCTCCGGTGTCGAGATTGTTTTTCTCTGGCTTGTCTTGTGGCTTTGTGGACAGTCAACTCGTGTTGATACAAAGTATCTTTCATGCCGCCATCTTTTATTGGTCTTCCTCGTGGTCAATATTCACTTATTAACTTAGTGCGTGCCCTGAATGATAGGGCATTTTTCAGGCATTCTTTAGAGGCGGTCAACTATTTCACTCGTTATCTGTATATAACGCGAGATGTGTTTAAAATCTAAACTCTTCCTTTTGGTCTCATCTTGTGGTCTGTCTCTTAATGACACTTGTACTGCTTTTCTCAAACATCTCATTTAATTACGGAACAGGCAAGTAAATGCAGTGCTGCAATAAAGCTGGTTGCCAGAAATGGGGTGTAACATACACTCCTACAAGGTATGGTGACAGCTTTACAAAAAAGGAACACAACAAAATACTAACGTTTCGGCCTACTTGACGGAACGAGGACAACGATAACAATTGAAAAGGCACACTGCTACGTCATCTAGGAGAGGAGAGACTGACAAGAGTTTATCTAAATGGTCTCATTTTTAAATCTTATTTTATTGTCTATCTCTTAAAGACACTTCTACTGCTCTTCTCAAACATTTCATTTCATTTTTTTTATGACACTTCCACTGCTCTTCTCCAACATTTAATTTCATTGTCTATATCTTAATGACACTTCTACTGCTCTTCTCAACCATTTTATTTCATTGTTTATATCTTAATGACACTTCTCATGCTCATCTCAAACATTTCATTTCATTCATTTTTTTGTTTCATAATGACACTTCTACTGCTCTTCTCCAACATTTAATTTCATTGTCTATATCTTAATGACACTTCTACTGCTCTTCTCAAACACTTTATTTCATTGTCTATATCTTAATGACACTTCTACTGCTCTTCTCCAACATTTAATTTCATTGTCTATATCTTATTGACACTTCTACTGCTCTTCTCAAACATTTTATTTCATTGTCTATATCTCAATGACACTTCTACTGCTCTTCTCAAACATTTTATTTCATTGTCTATATCTTAATGACACTTCTCTTGCTCTTCTCAAACATTTTATTTCATTTTTTTGTTTTATAATGACACTTCTACTGCTCTTCTCCAACATTTAATTTCATTGTCTATATCTTATTGACACTTCTACTGCTCTTCTCAAACATTTTATTTCATTGTCTATATCTTAATGATACTTCTCCTGCTCTTCTCAAACATTTCATTTCATTTTTTTGTTTTATAATGACACTTCTACTGCTCTTCTCCAACATTTAATTTCATTGTCTATATCTTAATGACACTTCTCCTGCTCTTCTCAAACATTTTATTTCATTGTCTATATCTTAATTACACTTTTACTGCTCTTTTCCAACATTTTATTTCATTGTCTATATCTTAATGACACTTCTACTGCTCTTCTCAAACATTTAATTTCATTGTCTATATCTTAATGACACTTCTCCTGCTCTTCTCAAACATTTTATTTCATTGTCTATATCTTAATTACACTTTTACTGCTCTTTTCCAACATTTTATTTCATTGTCTATATCTCAATGACACTTCCACTGCTCTTCTCAAAGATTTAATTTCATTGTCTATATCTCAATGACACTTCCACTGCTCTTCTCAAACATTTAATTTCATTGTCTATATCTTAATGACACTTCTACTGCTCTTCTCAAAGATCTCAATTTATGTAGTGACCAGTTCACAAATTTGTTCAGGTCTGGTACTGTAGCACAATAAAGTAAAAAAAAAAAAGGTAAAGAGCCCAGTCACGCCAAGTGGTGTATAAAGAATATGGTGTTAGTGACCATACATTTTACAGAACTTCGGCACATGCTTTTTGGGGTAATGTGGTCCGTATTACGCTCGTGGGGGCCTCGGTAGCCTAGTTGGGAAAACCACCTGACTGGACTACCGACGTTCGGACAACCCGTTTCGTTTCCCGCTGGGAGCAGTGTGAGTAGTACTCGTGGTTGAAAAAAAAAAAACACCCCCACGGTCGACCCAGCCGTTGGCAGAAATGGATACCAGGGTATTACCCTGGGAAGGTGAGGAATGTTGCCTCGTATCTGAGTTTCGATGCTTGAGGCGACACTATACAGAAATTTCCGAACATTTCTGGATAGGCGGCCGAGCACATATGGGTGTAAACTCGCGTGCTAAGACGCCGGTTCAAGTCTCGTACTTTACCTTTACCTTTACGCCCGTGCCGCTTTACTTTCCCAGAAAAAATCCGGTACCCATTAAAGGCTAGGTGAACCGGAAGCCGTCGGTTGGAATCGAACCCTACCTCTTGTCCTTTGTAGTCCAGTTCACAAACCACTGAGCTATTGCGGCTCCCACTGTAGCACAGGTAAGATATAAATATACCAAATATATGTATAAATATCATATATATTTATCTTCATTTTTATATTTTTTTATTTGTCAAATTTACGCTTCATCAACGTCAAACATAATCGTTATTGAATATGGAGATCAAAAATTAAGTCACAATGCCTGAGATGGGATGTTTAGAAAATATCCATTACTGATCGATGGAAGCGAATCATGGACAGTAGACAAACAAATGTAAAGACAGTTAGAGGCAACAGAGATGGGGTTTCTCAGAAGAATATTGAAAGTTCCCTGGACAGCTAAAAAGGCCAATGAGAAAATTCTCAAAGCGGCTAACACAAACAGGGAGCTCCTAAAAAAACATCAGAAACAAACAATAAGCATTTTTCGGGCACATCATGAGAAGGGGAATGTTGGAATATTTGGTTACAACTGGTAAAATATAAAAGGAAAGAGAGTCGCGGACGACAAAGAGAGAAAATACTAGATAGCTTGGTGTCATGCCATGGCAAATAGTCAAAAACAGAACTGATACGATGCATTGTAGATAGAAGATTGTGGAAGCACATGTTCGCCTACGCCAACCGGTATGGCACATGATGATGATAATGATGATGATGATTACTGCACCAAAACCGATGGGATTATAATTAAAGACCTTACTTTTAAAACTATCGGAAATTCAACTTTCTTCAAACATTACAGAGAGACAGCAAATCAAAAGGTCTTGAGTCTTCTGATGTCGATTGTAAAGTCCATTCTTTCTAAATACAAAGAGTACACGTGGTAGAAAGCTATTTAATAACGTATGGATTGTCACATAAAAGTGTCGAACATGAAGAGCTAATTAAAATGACAAACTTGAAATTAAAGTCTGCAAGCCATTATCCAACACAAAAATTTATGGAAGTAAAAGGCGACTAAAATATTCTGTTTTATCTTCTTCTTCTCTTTTCTTTCTTTTTCTCCCTTCTTCTTGTTCTACTTTTTATACATCATCTTCTCTGTCTCCTGCCTCTTTCTTTTCTTCTTCATTGTCTCCTACATCTTATCTTTCTGTTTCTTTTTTCCGCCTTCTCCTCCTTTTCCTCTTCCTCCACCTTCCCCTCTTCTTTCTCATTCTTTCCCTCCACCTTCTAATCTTCCCCAACCTAATCATCTTCCCCATTCTCCCATCTTCCCCATTCTCCTCACATTCCCCATCTTCATCATATTCCCCATTCTCCTCATCTTCCCCATTCTCCTCATCTTCCCCATCCTCCTCATCTTCCCCATCCTCATCCTCCTCATCTTACTCATCCTACTCATCTTCCTCATCCTCCTTATCTTCTCATCTTTCTCATCTTTCCTATCCTCCTCATCTTCCCCATCCTCCTTATCTTCCACATCCTCATCTTCCCCATCCTAATCATCTTCCCCATTCTCCTCATCTTCCCCATTCTTTCCCATCCTTTCTCATCTTCCCCATTCTTTCACAGCCTCCTCATCTTCCCCATCTTCCTCATCTTCCCCATTCTTTCCCATCCTCCTCATTCCCATCCTCCTCATCTTCCCCATTCTTTCCCATCCTCATCTTCCCCATCCACCTCCTCCCCATTCTTCACATCTTCCCCATCCACCTCCTCCTCCTCCTCCTCCCCATTCTTCACATCTTCCCCATCCTCCTCCTTCTTCTCTACTTTCTCCTCCTGCGAACTTCTTCTTGTCCATTCGACAACTATTCGACCTCAATGCCTATCCAACAAACTACGTTAAGTGTATGGATGTGAGCTGCATTGTGTTTTACATCAAGCTGTGGTATTTTGTACATTTCAACCCAACACATCCGTACTGTTCATGGAATATTTCAGCATCAGCTTGCCTTCCCTCTATATCCTATTCAATTTTTAACACTGGTTAATACTGTGGCACCACGTAGAGACGGAGTAGGATCTGGATAGTTTTAGTTTACCGATCCTGGCACATACAGTGGCGTTTGAGTCAATGATATTCCCAATGTTGGTATTGACATGCCCAGTCACCCTCTAATCACTGGGTTCAATGTTGGTATTGACATGCCGAATCACCCTCTAATCACTGCGATCAATGTTGGTATTGACATGCCCAGTCACCCTCTAATCACTGGATTCAATGTTGGTATTGACATGCCCAGTCACCCTCTAATCACTGGGTTCAATGTTGGTATTGACATGCCGAATCACCCTCTAATCACTGCGATCATTGTTGGTATTGACATGCCCAGTCACCCTCTAATCACTGGATTCAATGTTGGTATTGACATGCCCAGTCACCCTCTAATCACTGGGTTCAATGTTGGTATTGACATGCCCAGTCACCCTCTAATCACTGCGATCAATGTTAGTATTAACATGCCCAGTCACCCTCTAATCACTGGGTTCAATTGTTGGTATTGACATGCCCAGTCACCCTCTAATCACTGGATTCAATGTTAGTATTAACATGCCCAATCACCCTCTAATCACTGTGATCAATTGTTGGTATTGACAATCCCAGTCACCCTCTAATCATTGCGATCAATGTTAGTATTAACATGCCCAGTCACCCTCTAATCACTGCGATCAATGTTAGTATTAACATGCCCAATCACCCTCTAATCACTGTGATCAATGTTGGTATTGACATTCCCAGTCACCCTCTAATCACTGGGTTCAATGTTGGTATTGACATGCCCAGTCACCCTCTAATCATTGCGATCAATGTTAGTATTAACATGCCCAGTCACCCTCTAATCACTGCGATCAATGTTAGTATTAACATGCCCAATCACCCTCTAATCACTGTGATCAATGTTGGTATTGACATTCCCAGTCACCCTCTAATCACTGGATTCAATGTTGGTATTGACATGCCCAGTCACCCTCTAATCACTGTGATCAATGTTGGTATTGACATGCCCAGTCACCCTCTAATCACTGTGATCAATGTTGGTATTGACATGCCCAGTCACCCTCTAATCACTGTGATCAATGTTGGTATTGACATGCCCAGTCACCCTCTAATCACTGTGATCAATGTTGGTATTGACATGCCCAATCACCCTCTATTCACTGGGTTCAATGTTGGTATTGACATGCCCAATCACCCTCTATTCACTGGGTTCAATGTTGGTATTGACATGCCCAATCACCCTCTATTCACTGGGTTCAATGTTGGTATTGACATGCCCAGTCACCCTCTATTCACTGGGTTCAATGTTGGTATTGACATGCCCAGTCACCCTCTAATCACTGGATTCAATGTTGGTATTGACATGCCCAATCACCCTCTAATCACTGGATTCAATGTTGGTATTGACATGCCCAATCACCCTCTAATCACTGGATTCAATGTTGGTATTGACATGCCCAGTCACCCTCTAATCACTGGATTCAATGTTGGTATTGACATGCCCAATCACCCTCTATTCACTGGATTCAATGTTGGTATTGACATGCCCAATCACCCTCTAATCACTGGATTCAATGTTGGTATTGACATGCCCAATCACCCTCTAATCACTGGATTCAATGTTGGTATTGACATGCCCAATCACCCTCTAATCACTGGATTCAATGTTGGTATTGACATGCCCAGTCACCCTCTAATCACTGGATTCAATGTTGGTATTGACATGCCCAGTCACCCTCTAATCACTGGATTCAATGTTGGTATTGACATGCCCAATCACCCTCTAATCACTGGATTCAATGTTGGTATTGACATGCCCAGTCACCCTCTAATCACTGGATTCAATGTCTTAACTAAGTAGAAGATGCTAACATTTGAGCCCGAAAAAATAAGGTTCTGTTTGTGTTCTCTAATAAAAGATTAGATCAAGGAAAAAACAATCAATGACGGAAGATAATTCACTGTAGATAGAAGATTGTGGAAAGACATGATCACACCGTGAGCAGTGTTTCTCATCCGTTTTGATCATGTTTCGATATTCCAATTGTTTACGATGAATAATGATATCGTATGACAGGGAACAGTTGGCTGTGTTCACTTTCTGCGCGGTTTCGCCTTATGTCTTTTGGCGTGTGCTGAGACTGCTACGATGGGGACTACAGTAACCTTTCTTTGTTTGGGAGATGATATATTAATTCGGATGATTACGCTGGTACTGGCGGTTGAGCAATTATGGATTTTAATTCTTTTGCAGTGATACCGGGACCTTCCATAACCAAATAACCAAATTATTTCCTTTCTTGTTTTTATTCTCAAGTCTTATTTTACACACTTTTTTTCAGCCGAAACAGCACAGAGTGCGTTAACGAAAACTGTAATAATTAACAAAAACAAAACAGTCACTGAACTTCACACCTCAATCACTGCTTTTAATTTTCATTTGATAAATGCTGTATCTATTCATAAGGAGCAACCGAATCACTTAAACAGACAGCTGACTTCATGAGAGAGTCCGGAATCCTACTCTGAAAAAGTCATGATCGCAGAAGAAGAGTATCTACTCGGTGTATAGAAAAATACAATTATTGGGTTTGAGTAATATTTATTCCTGTGTGTTACCGGGGCCTCATTATGAGGGAAGTAAAGAATAGTGACACTGTGACCTTCCAGGCATGTCGTAAGAGGCGACTAAGGAGATGATCGATGGCTTCACAAGCTTTCATTGTAAAAACTATTGATTATGGAAACAGCGCCATATATTTTAGAACAGTGATCTCTACAATATGTGCCACTTTGGCACGCAAGGTTTCTGTTTTTGAGATTGTGGTTCTGCCCTATGTGCTGTCTTCTGCTCGAAGGGACAATAGATAGATAGATAGATAGAATATTTATTACACAAGCCAAGTACACCAGAACTTCAGAGTCTGGTGTAATCACTACTGCTTGTTTTATGGAGTGGCATGGATAGCTCAGTGGTTAGTGAACTAGACTACAAAGGACAAGAGATAGGGTTCGATTCTAACCGACGGCTTCCGGTTCACCTAGTCTTTAATGGGTACCGGATTTTTTTTCTGAGAAAGTAAAGCGGCACGGGCGTAAGACGGACCACATTACCCCGAAAATCATGTGCTGAAGGTCTGTAAAATATAAGGTCACTAACACCATATTCTTTATACGCCACTTGACGTGACGGTGGTACTTTACCTTTTTTATGAAGAGGCATGAAAACTTGCCGGTAGAGTTTTTATAGCTAAAAAAGACAAAAAATAGTTATAAATAGAACATATGATATACGATCTATATAGACACACTCACACACAAACAAGAAACCAGTATAATAATGTGATATGTTTATTGTTGTTTTTTTTGTTTATTTGCATGTGTCAGCGTTAAACTTATAGATACGCCCCGGGGGATTGAATTTGTTGCGTGAATAACTGTTTTCTATTATATCCCACACCAGAAACCCTTACCTCAGGTGTCCTCCTTACAAGCAGACATTCTTCTACTTAAATGGTCGTCGAGACCTGCTAAGTGAACATGCTCACGGTGGAATATAAATTGGGAAACCTCAACAACATTGCTATTTTTAGGTTGAGCAACGTTGGTGGAAGAAAGACCAAGAAGAGTATACGGTTTCAGCAAAATTACTGTACGACTTTGCAGCACCGGGATGACTCCCGGAGGTTCATGTTTGTCATAAGGGATTTATAATTTCACAAATTCACATTTCAGGGAGATCTTACAGTCTGTTGTTTGATGTGCGACGGGGATAATCCGACGACTAACTGCGTTTCATATTTTCGGATTTGGAGTAAAAATTATGTCCTAACATCATCAAGCTATATATTTTTTAAAAAAATATGACGATCATCACTTTCAGGAGGACGTGAACTTCCGGTCAATATGGTTGATAGGCGGCAGGAACCATTGAAGGCTATGTCTGAAAAGTGTTCTTTGTTGCAGTTTCCTCATATTATAAGTCCGGCTTGTTGCAGGAGCTACTGAGTAAAGTGTTCTGTGCACACCGTGAGCTGTGTGTCTCATTCGTTTGATCATGTTTCGATATTCCGATAGTTTACGATGAGTGATGATATCGTATGATGGAGAACAGATGGCTGTGTTCACTTTCTACTCGGTTTCGCCGTATGTCTTTTGGCGTGTGCTGAGACTGCTACGATGGGGACTACAACTACTTTTCTTTGTTTGGGAGATGTGATAGTAGTTCGGATGATTCCACTGGCACGGGCGGTTGATAAATTACGGACTTTAATTCGTTTGCAGTGATACCGAGGACGTCCATAACCATACTGTACCATTCTTCAACTTCAGATGTACTCTCATTTTTCGTCGTCGAAAGTTTTGACGTTTTTTTTTCAGTACATTTTCTCCCATTAGTTTTCCTTGTGTAGAGGTCATGTGTGCCCACTATTTTCGATTTCCAACTGACAATGTTTTCTTAACATGCGTAGAATTCAGATGGAGCTTCCTGTTTAATTTCTGTTATTCAAGAGATCTCGATCACCATAGATCACGCTACCCAAACACGCGGGGAGGGTAGAACTTTAAGAAACGACGAATTCGATTGTTGAAGAATCCCCGTCGTCTGAGTTGCAATTTCAACCTTTGACCTTCTTATTCAAAGAACGACGTCTTACCCCTAGACTACCCAGACCCCAACCCCTAAATCGGCCTGTGAATGTAATCTATATCTTTTTTGTAGTTATTTATCTCCTCACGGCCTGGTGGAAGGGTACATTATGGTTGTTTAAGTGGAACACTGTTTATTCTTCTTGTCACTGTGATTAACCTGCGACGCGTCACATCTATTTTCGGCAGAAGCACTCTTGTCCCGGTAACTGACTTGTGAGTTACTCGAAAGTGTTGAAGGCTATGCACTCACATAGATCGAAAATCGAAATCGAAAATGCGGAAGGCACAGTGAAAAAACATTCCAGGGTGTATTATCCTTCCCGTATCATCTTGCAACTCAACTTTTGTTCAAAACGGGACCTCGTCCCCAATTCAATAATCTGAAAAAGATGAAAAGTTAAGCGGGAGTGTAACTTGGACAGAAACACATCTCTAAATTATCCGTCCAAGGATCATCATCATGTGCCATACCGGTTGGCGTAGTCGATCATGTCCTTCCACAATCTTGTACCTACAGTACATCGTATCAGTTCTGTTGTTAACTGTTTTCCATGCCATGACACCAAGCTATCTAGTATTTTCTCTCTTTGTCGTCAGCGATCTCTTTTTTCTTCAATTTAGCCAGTTGTAATCAACTTTTCCAACTTTCCTCTTCTCATGATGTGCCCAAAAAATGTTGATTATTTCTTTCTGAAGTTTTGTAGGAGTTCACTTTTTGTGTTGGCCTCTGAGAATTTCTTCATTGGTTTTTTTTCGCTGTCCAGGGAACTTTCAACATTCTTCTGAGAAATCCCGTCTCTGTGGCCTCTAATCGTCGTTTCCTTTGTTTGTCTACTGTCCACGATTCGCTTCCATAAGTCAGAATTGGTTCTATATAGTACCGATGAACTCTCTTTCTCATTTCTATTGACATTGATTTGTTGCATAAGATATTTTTCATTTTCTGAAATGCTGCTTTGGACTGAGCTATTCCTTTTTTTTTTTTTTTATTTCTGTGGTGCATCCTCCATCTAATGTTATTATTGTTCCCAAGTATTTGACGAGTTGCACTTTTTTAAGACTTGTCCTTTTTATTTTTATGCTGCACGATGGTAATGATTGTTTCTTGATATGGTCACTACTTTTGTTTTCTTACTATTCAGGCTTTTTTTGAAGACCTTTTTTGTTGCTTTCTTTAACTATTATGTCTATCATTTCTTGTAGTTCATTCTCTGTCTCTGCTATTAAGACTGTGTCATCCGCATATCGCAAATTATCTATGTTGTGACCGTTGACGTCAATTCCTTTTTTTGTCTACTATTGATCTTATAATATGTTCGTTGTAAAGTCAAAACAAATCCGGCAACAGAACACAGCCTTGTCTGACTCCTTGTTTTATATATTGGAATTGTCCTGTTTGGTTGCTAATTCGTATAGCTGCTGTTTGTTGTCAGTATATGTTTTTTTATGATTCGCAGATCCTTGCCATCATGTTTAATTTCTCCAACATATTTATTATTTCCAAATGCTTTACTTCCAAGGATAGAAATTAAAAATAAATATTAGTTCTATCTTCGTATAAATACAACCAAAATATAAAGACATATCTCATACTTCCGCATATAGGGGCGCATGCACCTTACCAAAACTGTGAATATTATGGTAACATATCTCATTCACAATTATAGGACTATTTTAATCCTGAGTATAAATGGGAATTAAGTAGCAAGAATTTTCTTTGCAAGTTGAAAGGCTAAACAGTGTTTATTTGCATAAAAAGGTAATGAACATTGAACGACAGGACTTCTTTTCTTTTCTCTTTCACTGATACCTAAAAGGTGTCGTGGTTTATATCATTCGTCGTTCTTGAGCTGCTCGAATTGTCTGAATTAGTGATTTTCCTTTGTTGTTACATGTCTCTGTCACTGCATCTATCCATCTTCTTCTGGGTCTTCCTCTTGGTCTTTTTCCATGCATTCTCGAGAAGAACGCCCTTGATGGTGATTGGTGAGGATTCCTTCTGACCAGGCGGCCAAACCATTTAAGTTGTTGTTGTTCTATATATTCTTGGCAGGGTTTTGTTCCTACCATTATTCTTATGGTTTCATTTGGTATTCTATCTCTTCTTGTGTTGTTTGTTACTTTTCTCAAGCAGCGCATCTCACATGTATTGATCTTTCTTAATTGTGATTTAGATAGGGTCTATGTTTGACTTTCATAGCACAAAGTTGGTATGAAGATGCTATTTATCATTTGTTGTTTAGCTTGCATAGAAATGTTTGGATGTCTTAGCAATGGTGAAAGCTGGTATGTGACAGCATTTGCTTTGTGTATTCTCATGTCAATTTCTCTGTCTAGTTTTCCATCTTCTGTGAACATTGTGCCTAAATACTTCAATTCCTCTACTTGTTTTATTTCTTTATCTTTGATCTTGATGTTTAATGGGTGTCTTAATTTGCTTATTCTTATAGCCTCTGTTTTTGCTGTGTTAATTTTCGTACTGTAGTTTGTGCAGCTTTTATCTAGAGATGTTAAATGCTGTTGTAGCAGGTTTTCATCCTCATATATTAGGCATTGGTCATCTGCGAAGAGTAGCTCATTGATGTTGGAGTTTTCTACCTCTATGTTATTATTTGATTTGTCCTTATTGTTGGTTGTTTCCTGATTTATTTTGTCCATATATATGATGAAGAGGAGTGGTGAGAGGACACATCAATGACAGGACAAAATAACAATTTTGAACGTTTTTGCTAGGTGCTGAGCTCCCATTCGTCAATTAGAAATCTGTGACTATAGTGATATAGGTTACATTAGAATAACAGACAACAATCGTATACCTAAACAATTATTGTATATGAAATTTAGAGGTGGGAAGAGCCGTACAGAAAGATAAGAATGTTTGCAGGGACACAGCCAGGGAATTCTCTAGCAGTAAAGATGATTCGAAAAATAAGGCGATATATTGTAGCACGTGGAGAAAGAAAGAGCACAGCTGCATTCGAGAAAGTGTTGATGTTAAAATAAGTAGATAAAAGACATAGGGATGATGCCAGACAACACAAAATCATCTTGTTCATTCTGCGACCAGATGTATCAATCCAACATTGGCAGAATCAGCAATTAGAGAGATTGCTCAATAAAGCTGTACCCAGTATCATAATGGGGAACAGGCCAACAATTATTATTAATATATATATATATATATATATATATATATATATATATATATATATATTATAGAGGTAGGGTTCGATCCCATCCGACGGCTTCCGGTTCATCCAGCCTTTAATGGGTACCGGGTTTTTTTGGGGGAAAGTAAAGCGGCACGGGTGTAATACCGACCACATTACCCCAAAACTCATGTGCTGAAGGTCTGTAAAATTTTAGTCACTAACACCATATTTCCTATACGCCACTTGGCGTGATGGGGGTACTTTACTTTTTTTACTAAATATATTATATTATTATATACTATATAAATTAATAATAACAATAACTTACACATTTTCACATATCATATATCTTTACCCTCCGATTTGTAGCACATTACTCTCTCTCTCTCTCTCTCTCTTTCTCTCTCGCTCTCTCATTTCATCTCTTGTCCTCAGTTTATTTTTCCTCGTCTTACCTACTCGTTCATCTTAGATGTAGTAGTATTTATCTGTATCTCATTCTTTGTTGATTTGATGTTGTTCTCGTTCTCTGAAGAAGGCCGCATGTAGGCCGAACCGTCATTATTTTTTTGTATTTTTTTGTGTAGAGATGTCACCATACCTTGAAACTCCTAAAAGGTATGGTGACATCTTAACAGGGTACGTACACCCTACTACTGGCTCCCTACACCCAATATAATAATACATTATTATGTTACCAAACTACTAATCCATGTCCAATACCATATCACATGTCTTATTACAGCAAAATATAACGTGAACGCGTTATAAAGTACCATTTAAAGTACATCAGCTTCTGAACTCTAAACTAACAAGAACTCCTAGAAAATCTCAGAAAATAAATCTTTATTAACGAAAGAGTGTTTTCCGCTTGTTAACTATATAATATACTTGAACTTTAGCTCCGAATCAATTTACTGTCTCCTGATCGCCTCGTTAAGACACACAGTAAAGGCGAAAACTATCAATAAACTGACCACTTAGTAACATTACAAGTCCAACCAGAGGGGCGACTGACAGTTCTGTTCATTGTTTGTTGGTTAGAGTTGAGTACATTAGCTATAGTCCGTTCAGAAATTCATAGCCACACTTGAATTAGCTTTACGTGATAACCGTTTGTTATTTTGCTTTCAACTTTTGCATGTAATCTTATAATATTGATGTCGTTATAGAAATATTTTTTGCTCTGAGAAATTTGATCTAGTTTAAAAGTTTTCTTCTTTAGGCTATATTAAATTCACCCTGTTCGAATTTGACACCATTTTAGGATATATACATTAATTTGTTGCGGTCGTTCACGTAAAATAGTTTGGCTATTGCAGAAACACTAAGTTCAGGAAAATCCCGTGCACAAAACTGAATTGTTATTGAACGACATGACGCACCACGGCCTGGGCATTAATTACCTAAGTGAAGGCGTATCTTTATTAATTTTGTGAAGACTCAGTAGACAATTTGTTGACTTTAAATACCAACATTTATATCTAAATTACAATGAGTTTGAAATGCAAATTTATAACTATGCAAAAGGTTACTGTTTTACTATATCAGCACTTCCTTAGGGAATTCAAGATGGGACAAAGTGCCTACTGCATCAAATACAAAAGAGCAAATTAGGACATGGCTTGCGAATGAAAATGTCAAATTTGACGACACATATTTAAAACCCGAATTGTTACAACTTGTGAAGAATACGAATAAGAAAAAGGTGTACCATGTTGACAAAATCATTGAGAAATACGGCCACACTAATTGTAACCAATTGAATTCATGTTTGCAAATACACATAACGAACAACACCCACAATTAAGCACTAGGTAGATACGCTTCTATAGTCCGTTCAGATTCGTTTGCCTATACATTAATTTATTGTTTTCAAAAACTTATTGTTCATTTGCATTGATCTTTTGAAGTTAGGTTTAGAATACTAATGTCGCTATAAAAATATTTTTTTATCAAAGAAATGTGATCCAGTTTCAAAGATGCCTTATTTAACCTATATTAAAAAAAAGTTAATCGATATTATAAACACCGGCGGGATTATGTAGATGCTTACATCTCACAGCTGATTCTTTAACATATAGGCATGACCTTCACGGCTGAATGCGCACCGTCCTAAAATAGTTATGTTTCCACTATAAATTTTTATAAAGAAATGTTACATATGAAATTTCCCGTTTAGCACAAAATGACATTTTAGCCGAAACCGGAAATTATGTGACGTCAAAATCACGGCCGTAGACTCGAGTTCGAGTCATAATTCAGAGGCAAATCTCAATATTTACAGAAAGGAGGCGGCACTATCCATATTATCTTCTGCAAGTGTATGTGAGAATGAATATAAAGGCAAAATATTTTACTGAGCATAACATTGCTATAAAGATTTATCAATACTTCTGCAGAGAGCGTAAAAAGGGACATCTTTATTGTTCTTTATCAAACCCTGAGAAGAGAACAATGCATATTTTAGGTTTGTGTAAACGTTCATTTGATCGAATAGTTAAAGGAAGCGGATATTTATTGCCAACAAATGCAAGAAAGCAAGGAAGGAAAGAAACGTTAGACAGTTTTGATAAGGACCTAGTAAAAAGAGAAATCTGTCGAATGTTTGATATAAACGAAGAAGTGACACTTAGAAAGTTGAAGCTTTGGCTGAAAACTAACAACGACATTGAAATATCAAAAACTTCATTATGGGAAATATTAAGAAGTGCAGGCTTCACCTTTAGAAAGTATGCTGGTGGAAAAAAACATTATTTGTGAGAAGCCACATCTAGTAGCTCTTAGAAGCAAGTATTTACGTGAAGTGAAGGAAATGCGCGAAAATGATTATGATATTGTTTATTTAGATGAAACTTGGATCAACACTCATCATACAAATGAAAAGGAATGGCAGTTAGCAGATGGAAGTATTAAAAGATCAGTACCAAGCAGTAAAGGGCAACGTTTGATAGTTGCACATGCAGGTAGCAGACATAATGGGTTGTTGCAGAATGCTCATCTCGTTTTCATTTCAAAATCCATAGACAATAGAGACTACCACTCCGAAATGAATGGGCACATATTTAAAGACTGGATCGAGAAAAGTATCCTTCCAATATTAGATCGACCTTCTTGTCTGATAATGGACAATGCTTCACACCATAACGTAGTTAACGTAGAAGATAGAGTCCCAACATCATCAAGTACAAAAGATGCAATCAAAACGTGGCTCATAAAAGAACACATACAAGTTAACGACAGCTACTTGAAACCCGAATTGCTTAGCCTTGTAAAACAGACACAACGTACAAAGATATTTAAAATAGACAAGTTAATTCAAGAACATGGCCATAGATGTTTGAGACTACCTCCATATCATGCACACTTAAATCCTATAGAACTAGTTTGGGCAAAAGTTAAAGGACACGTAGCATATACAAATAAAACTTTCAAATTATGCGATGTTGAGACACTTACAAATCAGGCTCTATCAAATATAAATAAAGACTACTGGGTAAAATGTGAGGATCATGTGTTACGACAAGAAGAGGAATATTGGAAAAAGGATGGTTTGTTGTTTGTTCAGCCGAAAGCAGTAATCGACCTATTTGACTCGTCTGATTCTGAATGATCATTACTCTGATTAAGTCTACAGATAAATAGTTTGATTTGCAAAATTTCCTAGTTGATTTGTTAAACAGTTTATTGTTCAAGACCACCCAAGCAATCAAAAATATGTTATAAGCAAACCAACAACCATTACTTTGAATGGAAGCCTGCTTGAGTCAGTACAGAAGTTCAGCTATCTTGGATCCACTATTACAGCCACACTTTCCTTAGATGAGGAACTAAATGTACGTATTTGAAAGGCAGCGACAACATTTGGGAAACTCACACCAAGAGCATGGAACTATATCAAATTGACTCTACGAACAAAAGTTCTATATATAATTTAAAATTTGTATACTTGCCACCCAGTAAAATTTTATGGACACGCCTATGGGTCATCGTTGCACTAGATTACTGTAAAACATTTTGAATAGGGTCAAAATAATAGTTACATGGGCAAAGATCAAAGGAATTCGCCGCTTTAAGAAAACCGTTATAGTTAGACATCGAGTAACACATATGTTCTCGTGACATGGACATTTTAACACCGTATGCCAAAAATCATGTGAAATCATCAAGAACTTTTTGAATTATAAATCATAACATCTCGGCAAACGATTCTGAACGGACTATAGCTACCATTATATGTAGAAAATCGTACACAATGATGCAGGAATGAGAGCGTTAATGTACCAACAATCACATACAGCCGTATACACTTTTTATTGTACTCAAACCCAAAAAAGTTAAATTTAATGTGTAGTCCTATAAGAAAAGAACTAATAAAGTACAATAGTCTAGCACTAGTAAAGAACCATGGCAGTTTAAAATCGAAACATGCAGGCTCCATGTCAAACGCCCAAATTAAATTTCCATTAATACGATTTTTACCATTATTGAAATTATGTTAATCACCTTTACGAAGCTGCTTGACTGGAGCCCTCGCCGAAGTTCGAGATGTGATATACTACATGAATAGGAACATGGCTTAAGTACTGATTGACAGATTAGGCGAATACATTGATGATGGCTCTATCAACGAGATATGAGCAGCGTGTTGCTTAGGCATCATTGATTAATTAAAACAGTTTATTTTGAACCTGGAACTGCAATCTATAAAAAGTAAAGTACCCCCGTCACGCCAGGTGGCGTATAGGGAATATGGTGTTAGTGACCATACATTTTACAGACCTTCGGCACATGATTTTTAGGGTAATGTGGTTGGTATTACGCCCGTGCCGCTTTACTTTCCGGGAAAAAAAATCAGGTACCCATTAAAGGCTAGGTAAACTAGGAAGCCGTCGGTTGGGATCGAACCCTACCTCTTGTCTTTAGTAGTTCAGTTCACTAACCACTGAGCTATCGCGGGTCATAAATGCAATCTATACCATTGCTATATTAGTTTGAATGAATATTGTCAGAGTGTTCTGTAGTAATATTTATCATTATCATCAAGTACCATACCAGCTGGCGTAGGTGATCATGTCTCTCCACAACTTTCGATCTCGACAGTTATTTATTATTTTTGTTGTTGACATTCTGCCAAGCCATTCTCTTAAGCTGTCTGGTAACTTTTCTCTTTGCTTTTCTCTATCTCTTCGTCCCTTAACGTTCATGGTTGTCACAATATATTTCCAGCTGTTCACTTGTCATTCCATGGCCAAAAAATGATGATTGTTTCTTTATAATTTTGGAAATTAGCTCTCTTTTTGCTTTGGCCTCTTTAAGAACGTTTTCTTTACTCTTCTTAGCTATCCATGATATTCTCAACATTCTTCTGTAAAACCACATTTCTACGCTTCAATTGATTTTCTTGTCTATTGTCCTAGTGTCCGTTATTCACGTCCATATGTTACTACTGGTTCTACATAACATTTAAGAACTCTTTTTTCTGGTTTCTATTGTCAAAAATGGATTGCATAGTATCTTCCACATTAAAAAAAAAAAACTTTTCTTGCCTGCACCATTCTGCATCTCACCTCTATTCTACATCTTCCATCTGAGGTTAACATTGTTCCCAGATATTTACATTCATTTAGCTGTCTATGTCTCTCCACAACTTTCGATCTCGGCAGCTATTTATCATTTCTGTTGTTGACCTTCTGCCAATCCATTCTCATAAGCTGTATGTTATTTTTTCTCTTTGCTTCCCTCTATCTCTTCGTCCCTCAATTTTTTTCCAGTTGTTACAATATATTCTAGTTGTTCTCTTCTCATTACATGGCCAAAAAATGATGATTGTCTCTTCCTAACGTTGGAAATTAGCTCTCTTTTTGCTTTGACCTCTCTCAGAACCTCTTCATTTCTCTTCTTAGATGTCCATGGTACTCTCAACATTCTTCTGTAAAACCACATTTCTACAGACTCCAGTGATTTTCTTGTCTGTTGTCCTATTGTCCCTGACTCGCAAACATATGTTAAGACTGGCTCTACGTATCATTTAAGAACTCTTTATCGGAAATAGGTCAGATAAAATAAGACGACCAAGGCTAATAACGGTGGTAACTAATCAAAATGAGGGGGTAACTGATACACATTTTGAATGTTGTGCATTGTGAATATTTGTTTATTATTCGTTAATATTGTGGCATAATAATCTGCCTATATGTGTGTAATGTAGGCAGTATTACGCCACGCTGCACTACTTTAATCGAACAGATCTATGGCGGTAATTGTCTGATGATGGCTGAATCTTTGAATAGTCTTGTATGGGGGAAACGGCTAGGAACTAAGGACGACCTAGACAGAAGAAAAGGTCATTTATTGTTCCATCACGGCTAATTACTTCATCACACTACTTCATCACAGCTAACAGCTTCGTCACAACTAACTACATCACCACAGCTAACAGCTTCACCACAGCTAACTGCTTCACAACTGCTAACAGCTTCGTCACAACTAACTACATCACCACAGCTAACAGCTTCACCACAGCTAACTGCTTCACAACTGCTAACAGCTTCACCACAGCTAACTAAATCATCACCTTCACACTCTTACTTCACCACTATTTCAAAGACTATGCCCATTGTTATTAATTTAAAATGTCTGTCGGATTAACAGCAATACCCGACGTGACATTATCCAGACTGGAACAGTTTAAGAACAAGATTTATAACCAGCCTCAGGACTCTTAAATAAAACTACTAAGCAGAACACCTATGACTCATAACTCAGCATGAATGCAAAGAAGTAAAAATGATAATAGCAAAAGAAAAAAAGAAAGAAAGAAAGAAGGAAAAGAAGAAAGAAAGAAGGAAAGAAATGAAAACATAAGGACAGATTGAAAGAAAGATAGAAATAAAGAGTTAAATAAGAAAGCAAGAAAGAAAGAAAGAAAACTTAACAGCATGAAATGGACGTACAGAAAGTATGGTAATTACTGACCCTTAATCGTCAGCGCATTGTGAGTAAAGTTGTCAGCGTTAGGTCATTTCGTCCTTCCCCACAAAAACTCTTTTATGTCGGTTAAAGACTGGGTGAACCTAGAAGCTGCTCGGTCAGTGGTGTGTACCCGACGTCTTGTTCTCAGTAGACTAGATTCTTGTTCTCAGTAGACTAGATGACAAACCAATTCTCTACCATTCCTTCTAATAACAAACAGATAAACATCTATTAATCTAGAAAACTGCATGGCGAAAGACAGACATGAGAAACACATGAAAGCAGTTATGCTTGCATGAGCACTCGAAACAAATTCACACATAACAGAAAAGAAATACGAAAACATAGTTAGCCTCAGCGAGAATCGACATTTGTAAACTTGCAATACAGAACCGTGAATGTAAAGGTTTGCGAGTCAGCAAATGTTGCAAACTGGTCACTCCTAAAAAAAGTAACTGTTGACAGGTCATTTATACACGGGATTACAGAAATGGCTAAACGAATAAATCTACTGAACGATATATTCTGTCATAGTGCTATTAATGATAGAATGTGTTCTTGTATTATTAAGGTTTACCTCTCGCCTTGGATTTTATCTGTTGGTAATAAATATATTTATGTTTTTATATTGTTATAATGTTTAATCTTAGCCATTGTAAACTGCTTAACGTGCTGTTACATGGAAGCCACGGTATTACAGTGCTCCTGGAATGAACAAGCTCTATGTTCTCCAACAGAGCTAGTGAAATCAAGAAAACTATTGCGACCCTTCTCATCTATATATAAGAAGGAAAACAAAGAAGAGGAAGAAGATAATAAAAAGTAAAAAAGTCAAGTACCCCCGTCACACCAAGTGGCGAAAGGGAATATGGTTTTAGTGACCATACATAGTTGAGACCTTCGGCACATGATTTTTGGGGTAATGTGGTCGGTATTACGCCCGTGCCGCTTTACTTTCCCAGAAAAAATCCAGTACCTACTTAAGGCTGGGTGAACCCGAATGCCGTCGGTTTGAATCGAACTCTACCTCTTGTCCTTTGTAGTTCAGTTCACTAACCACTGAGCTATCGCGGCTCTAAGAAGACAATAAGAAGAAGAAAAAAGAGGAATAAGAAGAATGTCCTTTTTTAAAAAAAAAATGTAATTAAAATCCGTTGTGTATCAAGAAATAATAGCATTTCAGTCAATGTTTGAGAATAGGGTTGAATGATATTTAACTGGTATGGAAATAAATTCCAATCCTTGTGTTTGGCCCATTCCTTTTGTCACTTGGTACATTATCAATTGGTGTCGTCTCCTCATCGAAGTTTGGCTACCGTGGAGCGTCATTTTACTTTCTCTGTTGTCTTGTTGGTGGTGCACGCTACCATAGTTTAACCTCTCCATGGTTTTGATGCAGTCATTCCACTTTAGTTTTAGTCTATTTAGTCTGCCTGTGCTTCGTCTCTCTTGTACCTTCCCTTCCATTATGACTTTCAGTTGAGTTTTCTTTCTTTTCGCATGAGCACAAAATTTCGAATTTTGTTAAATAGTTTTTATTTTTATTTTCAGCTGAATCAGAAAATTCTTGTTTGTCTTCTTTTCCTCCCACTAAATTCTCCCCATTTTCTATAGATCCACACATCACAGGCTTCAATTTTCTTCTGTTTTTTTTAGCTCATGTCCACGTTGCTGTACCATACAAGAATATTGAGCAAATATAACATTTTACAAATCCACAAGTTACAGGCATACATGAATGATCTAGCACAAATAATTACTGTATTTCGGGTTGACAGATTTCGTTAATTAGCGACAGAGCTCTGTGTCTCAAGGGTAAGGCTTCTAGCTGTCTGCTGTCGCTCATGTTTGCTGGTGTTATTAATAGATTGTGTGAACGGTGTTAACATGTAACACTCTCCGTACCGGCCATAGCAAGAAAAAGGAGAAATGAAAAAAAACATAGAAAACATGGTATATTTTGAAACTTTACGTATTTGATGAACGACACAAATTTAAACGACGTTTCGGCTCAATAGGCCTTCAGTAGAAACAAACAAATAACACACACACATATATGTAAGTAAATACAACTAGTTCTGCATAGCAACCTTAAAAAGTAAATAAAATATTTAATTACATATCTGTGGTGTGTGTGTTTGTTGTTTGTTTGTTCCTGCTGAAGCCCTATTGAGCCGAAACGTTGTTTAAATGTGTGTCGTCCATCAATTACATAAAGCTTTAACCATACCATTTTCTCTATTGTTTTGTTTCATTTCTCCTGCACATTCAGCTTTACCGCAGCTTCGCAATTGTATGCATCTAATTTGCATTTCTGTGCCTTGACCTCATATTAAGAAAAACAAAGTTCGACCAACTTGCTAGAGCGCAAGTCTGCCCTATTATTTATTACATTGCAAGAGTTAACAGTAACCTGTACGAAGTGGTTCCTTTCATTGCAAAATGCAAATAACAAGTAACAAACACACAACGTTCAAAACGAAGTCAGTTTTTTGTGATTTTTCTTTTAGCGTAAACCCGTTAAGTGGGAGTAGATGTAGTAAGTCGCTGATTTACGGTAGACCCAATATATCTGTTTTCGGTATGAGCAGATTACTAATTAAACACGTTTTGTCCGGATAGATGCCCTTTTATGGTCTATACATTTCGACTTTTAACGTGCGCAGAGTGCGCACGAAATCATATTATTTTCGTCACTATCCAAGTGAGCTAAACGAACGATCTCATTACACAGACAACCAGAGGAGATCAAAGCCAGGAAGTGATCAGGATTCGACAAGAAAACTCGCCACTTCTCATGGAGAGATTTGAACCGGTGACCTTCATGTCGAGAAGTCGACAAGCTATCTCTAGGTACCCTCCCTCCCCAAGTTCCCAATGAAATAAGAAAAAGGAAAACATAATTAATTGTGTTTTCAATGTGCCACATTATTTTGTTTTTTGTTAACTTAGTTGGCCATTTCCGTTGGTGGGAGAACCACCGTGATGACTCGTGACGATTGAACAAAGTCGTGATGGTTGAACGAAATCGTAATGACTGAAAGAAGTCGAGATGGATGAACGGAACCGCGAGGAATAAAGGATTAGGAATAATGAACGAAGTCGTGACGGTTAAATGAATTCGTGATGGTTAAAAATGTTGTCATACCTATGTTATAACGTCTCTAAAAGAAGACATCATGTCAGGACAGATTAGCAACCTCTAAACGGAGTCATAATGTTTGGACAGATTAGCAGCCTCTTAACGGAGTGATAATGTTTGGACAGATTAGCAGCCTCTTAACGGAGTCATAATGTTTGGACAGATTAGCAGCCTCTTAACGGAGACATAATGTTTGGACAGATTAACAGCCTCGTGACGAAGACATAATGTTTGGACAGATTAACAGCCTCGTGACGAAGACATAATGTTTGGACAGATTAACAGCCTCGTGAATAAGACATACTTTTTGGGCAGATTAGCAACCTCTAAACGGAGAAATAATGTTTGGACAGATTAGCAACCTCTAAATGGAGACATAATGTTTGGACTGATTCATCATCATCATAAAGTACCGGGCCTGCTGGAGCAGAAGATCATGTCTCTCCACAACCTTCGATCTCGGCAGCTATTTATCATTTCTGTTGTTGACCTTCTGCCAAGCCATTCTCTTAAGCTGTCTGTTATTTTTTCTCTTTGCTTCCCTCTATCTCTTCGTCCCTCAATTTTTTCAGGTGTTACAATATATTCCAGTTGTTCTCTTCTCATTACATGGCCAAAAAATGATGATTGTTTCTTTCTAATATTGGAAATTAGCTCTCCTTTTGCTTTGACCTATATCAGAACATCTTCATTACTCTTCTTAGCTGTCCATGGTACTCTCAATATTCTTCTGCAAAACTACATTTCTACAGACTCCAGTGATTTTCTTGTCTGTTGTCCTATTGTCCATGATTCGCATCCATATGTTAAGACTGGCTCTACGTAACATTTAAGAACTATTTTTCTTGTTTCTATTGTCAAAAATGGATTGCATAGTATCTTTCTAATTTTTTTGGAAAGCTGCTTTTGCCTGAGCCATTCTGCATCTCACCTCTTTTGTACATCTTCCGTCAGAGGTTAACAAAGTTCCCAAATATTTAAATTCATTTATCTGTTTTAATATGGTTCCACTTGTCTTTATTTTGCACTGAGGTGATGTCTTTTTCTTTGTTGTTACCATTACCTCTGTCTTTTTGCTATTAAGGATGAGTCCTTTATTTTTGCTTTCTTTCACTATAATGTCCAACATTTCTTGTAACTCATTTTCACACTTAGCGGTTAAGACTGTATCATCAGCATACCTTAGATTATTAATATTATGACCTCCGATTGTTATTCCAGGCGTGCCCCTTATGGATCTTAAAATAATTTCACTATAAATATTAAACAAATCTGGTGACAGCACACAGCCTTGTCTAACACCCTGTTTTATTTGTTGAAACATTCCCAATTGGTTTCCGGTTCTTATGGCCGCTGTTTGTTGCCAGTACATGTTCTTTATTATTCTTAGATCTTTGCTGTCTACGTTTATGCTTTCTAAAATTTTGATTATTTCTTGGTGCTTTACTTTGTCAAATGCCTTGGTGTAATCTATGAAACAGATAGATCTGTTTTCACCTCTATGGCTCGTTCTACTAAAGATATTATAATATAAATGGCATTGCTTGTTCCTTTATCTCCAACAAAACCACACTGTTCATCGATAATTTCTGGACTGATTTTGTTTCGCACTCTTTGCATGATAATTCTTAGTAGTATCTTAGTCCTATGACTCATAAGGCTTATTGTGCGATGATCATCGCATTCAATCGCACCCGATTTCTTTGGTAGGGCTATGAATATTGATTTTAGCATGTCGTCTGGTATATATCCGCTGTTGTAGATACAATTCAATATTTTTATTATTATTCCTATTCCAAAATCACCCATGTCTTCAATCTCTTCTTTAGTTATATTATCTGGTCCAGGAGTTTTGCCTGCTTTCATATTGCGCAAGGCATCTTCCACTTCTTCTCTGAGTATATCTGGTCTTTCTCCATTATCCTTCACATTTACTTCCGTTCGTTCATCATTATAAAGATCTTTAATGTATTCTGTCCATTGTTCCCTTATGTTTTCTTGATCAATCAACAGTTCTCCTTTCTTTGATCTTAGACATCCATTTTTTGATTGCGTTTTTCTTCCTGTTAATTCTTCAATTTGTTTGTATATAGCTTTATCATCTCCTTATTGTTGCATTTCAATCTCTTTGCATCTCTCTTTTAGCCATGCTTTTTTTGCTTCATTGTATTTTACTAAAATTTGTTTATTTAATACCTTATACTCATCTTTATTTCCGTTTTTTCTTCTTCTTTTATCCATTAGCTGCAAAATGTCATTGTCACCCATTTCTTTCTTGAATTTGTCCTCACTAGTGGTATGAACACTTTTGATGTTTGTTGCATTGATTATTTTAGCATTTCCCACTGTTCATCAATGCTTTGTATCTTTTCTGTTGCATTGTACCGGTTCTGAATTGTGATTTTATAATTGTCTTGCAGCTTATTGTCTGATTTTAGTAAATCTAAATTTAACTTGATGTTAACTGAGTCTCGTTTTGTTGTTTTTAATGTTACTCTAAGCTTTCCCACAACTGGTACATGATCACTACTGCAATCTGCCCCCTGGTCTAGTTTTCACACTCACCAGACTATTTCTTAATCTATTGCTTATCATTATATAATCAATTTGATTACGTGCGTTGTCCCCTGGGCTTTCCCATGTCCACAGACGTCTTGGATGTTGCTTAAACCAGGTGTTTCCTATCATCATGTTGTGTGTTCTTGTCCAGTCAATAAGTTTCTCACCTCTTTCATTCTTCACGCCTAAGCCATAATGATCGACCGCTTCCTCAACTCTTTCCTTTCCTGCTTTTGCGTTAAAATCCCCTAGAACTATGGTGTTTTCATGTGGTTTGCATTTATGAAGTACCTCATTTAACTCGTCGTAAAATTTATCAAAGGTTTCCTCTAGACTGTCTGCTGTTGGTGCATAAACTTGTATAAGATTTATGTCTATTGGCTTTCCTTTCAATTTCACCAAAAGGACTCTGTCAGATATTGGGTAAAATCCTTTCACTGTTCTTGCTCTTTCTGCATCCAAGATGATACCTACTCCTCTTTGGTGTTCAGTACCTCTAGAATATATTTATTTTATGTTTATCAGTATACATCTCCCCTGATCCGGTGTATCTCATTTCACAAAGTCGCAGTAAATGTAAACCCATTCTTTTCATTTCTTGTATGATGTATTCTAGTTTACCCTTCTGCATCAGTGTTCTATCATTGCAAGTACCTATCTTTAGAGTTTGCTTTATCTTTATTTTGCTTACAGTAGCTTGATGACGATCGGGTATCACCTGTAGCACATGATGTCCCCTACCGAATGAGGGTTTTCCATTGGAATCCCCCTTAACGTTGTTGTCGTTATTTCTATTGTTGTGGCGATTCATGATTGTTCAAAGAAGTTACGACGGTGGTTTTCTGTTGCCTTCCGTCGGTTTGTTTACGGTTGGCTCCGCTTGCCTTTGACTAAAAAGTCTCACTCACAAGGCAGTGGGGTTGTTTTACTTCGGGGTACCCTCCCTAAGCCTTTTACTCTCCCGAGCTTACCTGCAAGGCAGCAGGGCAGCCACAGGTTGTACTGTTTACTGCATACAGTAGCAGGTAAAATTACCTGACCTGAACAAACAGATTAACTACCTCTACAGATTGTACAGATTAACAACCTATAAACGAAGACATCATGTTTGACAGATTAACAACCTCTTAACGAAGACGTATAGTATAGTCGATATTATAGTTTTCGTTAGTATAGTTTTAGATATCTAGAGATAGATGTATTTAGTGTCTAGAGATATGGCGGCAGCCCCTTGAAAAGAAGGTCTTGGGTTTGAATTCCAGGACTGAAGGTTGTAACGTTTTACTTCGAATTCGTGATATCTGTGTGACGTTACCCTCACCCAATCTATGGATAGTGGGAATCGATCTCTAACTCTTTCGGAAAAAACGGCAAAAGAAATAGGAGATCGGTGTGAATTTTGCTATGGAGCTCTTGGTATTTGTAAATCAAAAAGAGAGGGCCAAAATGACCGATGCCAGGACAAACTTGAAGTGAGAAATCTACCCAAAAATGTCATAACTCTCAATGTTAATAAATGAGAGTACATCTAAAATCGGAGAATGTCTGCCTTCCTGGTGAGCGGACATCTGAGGATGCGGGTGCCGATGTGAAAAATAATTTTTTAAAAGTAAAATTCAAGCAAAAATCACTTTCTCCAGACTTCGCTAAAGGCATAGAGCTGGCGTGTGCAAACAAACAAACACACAAACCAACAAACAAACAAACAAACAAACACACAAACAAATAAACAAACAAACAAACACACACGCACAAACACACAAACAAACAAACACAAACAAACACACAAAGAAACAAACACACAAAAAACAAACAAACAAACAAACAAACACACAAACAAACAAACACACAAAAAACAAATACACAAATAAACAAACAAACACAAACAAACAAACACACACACAAACAAACACACACAAAAACACACAAACAAACAAACAACAAACAAACACACAAACAAACAAACACACAATCAAACAAACACACAAACAAACAAGCACACAAACAAACAAACACACCAACAAATAAACAAACAAACACACAAACAAATAAAGAAACAAACAAACACACAAGCAAATAAACAAACAAACAAATAAACACACAAACAAACAAACACACAAACAATTAAACAAACAAACACACAAACAAATAAACAAACAAACAAACACACAAGCAAATAAACAAACAAACAAACAAACAAAGAAACAAACACAAACAAACAAACACAAAAAAACAAACACACAAATAAATAAACAAAGAAACAAACACACAAACAAACAAACAAACACAAACAAACAAACACACAAACAAACACAAAAACAAGCAAACACACAAACAAACAAGAACACAAACACACAAATAAACACACAAACAAACACACAAACAACAAACAAACACACAAACAAACAAACACACAAACAAACAAACACACAAGCAAACACACAAACAAGCAAGAACACAAACAAACAAACACACAAACAAAGAAACAAACAAACAAACATACAAACAAACACACAAATAAATAAGCACACCAATGAAACTAGTGTCTGGGCACATTAACAAGTTATAAATGAAATAATGTATGGACAGAGAACCGTCTCTGGATATAACAATTATAACAATTAGATATATCTGATAACGTCCAAACTAAGAAATAACAATCTCTGAATTAAATATATACCATCTGGTAGGAGAAATAAAATAGCAATAAGATATAACGCATTGACAATGAAGTAGCATCGACAATAAGATATTTTTTAAAAAATCACAAGTCATGAATATCACAAAAGTGAACGTGAACATCAACATATCGATTGACGGGAGATAACTTAAACAAGTGGAAAAATTTAAACATCTAGGAAGACTAGTGGCAAACGAAACTCACAGGCAGCAGAAATAGACTCAAGGTGCAACAAAGCTTGTAAACATCGGACAGCCATCAGAAGTATTGTTCAACTAGGAAATAACTCTAGAGGCAAAACTGGCACTCTAAAATACAATCGTCATTTCAACGTTGTGCTACCTATGCCAGGCCTAGAACCTAGATTCAAGAACAATAAGAACCACTAAGGAGATGAAATATGTTAGACGTATGACAGGAAACAGCCTTAGAGATAGTCAGAAATAAGGAACTCAGTAAAAAGCTAGGAATAATTCTCGCCATAGAGAAAAAATTCAGATGAAATTGTAAGAGCACGTGGTAAGGTAGAAAGATTAAAAAAAAAACCAAAGAGACTTTAATAAACGTTGCGACCAGACCAAAGGGCCGACCACGAATAAGATGGATTGATGGAATATTAGAAAAACTATGAAACACAACAGCAGCAGAGGCCAATAGAAAAGCAAAAGACCGCAAATTACATCTCCTGTCGAACGCTGAAAAGCAAATGAGGAAAGAAAGAAGAAGCAGATAAAGCGCCTTGACAACGAAATAACACTTGACCAATAAATAAAAGACTAGACGTGGAAATAACAACTGGGTGGAGAGAAAAGAAACGAAGAGAAAAAATAACGATCATGAAAAAAAAATGTCTCATCTAAGAACGCTCGGATGAACGTTTTCAATTAGGAAAGAATAAGAGCAATAAAGAAGAGTTGCACGAAAGAAGCTACAGAAATAAACTCTAAACAACAAAATCCAAAAAGAATGACTGCTGTTTTTTTTTTTTTTATACTAGGAAGGGCACTGCCGCAGATAAAAGTTGAAATGTTGTAAGCCTTACTTTTCTTTCTTTCTATCTGGTCATGCACACCGCCCATAAATAAAGAGGGTTTATTGATTTCACGTTTCTTCTAGGCTTTGCTGATGTACACTAAGAAGAAATTATGGGCTGTTTCAAATAGTTCGATTTTTGCTGCTGACTTAATTTGTTCCATTTTTTGCGCTCCATAAATAGATTGACAACTTGTGTCACGAAACTTTCTTTACTTTCTGTAATAACTCACGTTGTGTTTTTTTGTTGTTGATTGTATCCATATAAGTTTTCTTTTATTTTATTTAATTTAATACCACAAAGTTTTTCTTTACTTTTTTTCCTGCCAGGTTTATGTTAATTTGATATAAACGTCTATAATGTTATCAGGAGTTGTGTTTTTCATTTTGAATGCCGTATGTTCATTTCGATCTATTATCGTCCTTCTATTTTGAAAAGTCGGATTAATTTTGTGTCTATTTATACTGCTAGCTAGTCATCAATCACATTATAACTACAGAATTAGGCAAATACATGTTGGGAAACTGTTTCATTGTTAATTTTAGGATAATTATACTTCATTACAGCAAATACATCATAATATTAGTAAACTATGCTAAGTTATAAAATGTGATTATTGTTACACAATCGCACATATACAACATTATAAAAACATGATTATTGTTACACAATCGCACATATACAACTTTATAAAAACATTATTATTGTTACACAATCGCACATACACAACATTATAAAAACAATTATTAATGTTACACAATCGCACATATACAACATTATAAAAACAATTATTATTGTTACACAATCGCACATTTACAACAGTATAAAAACAATTATTATGCCAAAGAGAACAAAGGTTGTTGGATTTCCCGTAGTCTTGACTTGTCTTTTTGCATTACTCTTTGGGATTTTTGTTATGGGGGAAAAAAGGGGTGGGGGGAGGAGGGGGGGGAGGGGGGGGAGAAATGATATAATCTCTGACCTGTAACCTCTAACCCCTTACCTTTAGCCTGTAACCTGTATATTTTGTGCCGACGCCTCTGGGAGGCTTTTTTTTATTTTTAGGCCCTATTAAAGACAAAAAATCAGCTTTCCAACAATTAACCTTAAACCCTGTTATTTATAGATTAATATATAATGTAATGACATTTCTGCTTAGGTAAAAGACCTATCACCGTCATCATCATTATCAAGAACCAAGCCTGCTGGCGTAGGGGATCATATCTCTCCACAACTTTCGATCTCGATAGTTATTTATCATTTCTATTGTTGACCTTCTGCCAAGCCATTCTCTCAAGCTGTCTGGTATTTTTTCTCTTTGCTTCCCTCTATCTATTCGTCCCTCAATTTTTCCAGTTGTTACAATATATTCCAGTTGTTCTCTTCTCAATACATGGCCAGTAAATGATGATTGTTTTTTTCTAATATTGGAAATTAGTTCTCTTTTTTGCTTTGACCTCTTTCAGAACATTTTCATTACTCTTCTTAGCTGTCCATGGTATTCTAAAAGGCTTATAATAAATTGCAAAATGGGAACATTACAAAGAGTAATCCCTAGAGATTCTATTAATTATTTTTCTTTCTTTCTTCTATCCTGTTTTTCTTTTTTGTCGGTAGGGGCCGCCGACTTAAATCAATAATATGTTTTCTATCAGGGTCCCTTTCTGTGGCTTGGTACAAAGCAATATTAGGCCTTGCATTGAAAGATTCTATTGATGGCAACCTTTCAAACAACGTGTTTTACAGCTTATACTATTAGATGGAAAAACAAGAAAGAATTGATACCTCGTTCATTCAATGAGGCCACACTGGATCCACACACGATCATTGGAGGCCGCACTGGATCCACACTCGATCATTGGAGGCCACACTGGATCCACACTCGATAACTGGAGGCCACAGAAATATGGGTTTTTAAGAAGAATGTTGGTGTTACCATCGGAAATTAACAAAAGAGTAGCGAGAACGTTTCATAAAAGAAAGGCCAAAGCAAAAATATAGAAAAATTAAACATCAGAAGAAAACATATTGTGTGTACATGTAATGAGAAGTGAACAAATATGACAGCTAGAAAAATTGAGATATATAGAGAAAGCGGAAGCAGTGCGGAACAGATAACAGACACAATATTTTATAGGAAGTAAAGAACAGAATTGATAAACAGTGTAGATGAAGAAAGTTGTGGAGAGACATGATCACGTACACCCTAAAGGGTGACACGTTGTTGTGATGATATTGATGCTCCGACACATGAGAGTGAGAGAGAACTAGCTTCTGCCTATCCAACTTATGCGGCAAGATGTCGGCCTCGAGACAGAGAGGTTGTGAGTTCAAATCCCGGTTGAACCAGTTTGGATTTTTATTTATAATTTCTCTCTGGGGTAACCACCCATGGTCTCAGCAGCGAGGCCCGGCTTGAAACGTCCATTACTCTTCGACGAAAAAAAATATGAGTATCTCCGAAGACGGAGTTATCTGCCTGTGCGGCGAGGAACCCCTGTGCACACGGTTGCCAGTCAAAAACGAATTAACACGCAAAAGTCAGTTCCTATTCTCTTGGGACTTGGTTAGAGGTAAAAGCTGAGGACCGAAAAAAAAAATACTGAGAGTCGTTAATTATCAAATATCATGTCCACCCATTAGCCTCGATTGCTGTGTAACAGTTGCACAGTTGATCTTGTTCCGTGCCATGTCCTCATAATATGCCATCCAACTTATGTTTCCTGTACATTGTACACCTAGTACAGTGACGTTTCTTTCATGAGTTCCATACGACATAATTTGTTTCGAATCATCTTTTATTTTTTTTTTCTATCTCATTTTCTACGAACGTCATTCATGGAGACCACATTCCTAATTCAACAATGAAGTCTTGCATGAAATCTTGAATCGAAACTTTGTTGCACCCAGTTATGAAGCTTCTGGCTCAATGCATCTGATTCTTTGCTTTCACTTTTTATTTCCAATTTGCATTACCCGGCTTTTGATTGAGTCCATTTCTCCTATAAGACAGCATCTTTTCTCTTTTTGTTACACATTCTGTGGTTAGATGATATGCCTTCCGGAGCTCGTAAACGTAATCTACCGTAGTTTTGTGTGAAGCTTTCCTTGTAAAGTAGCCTGTCGATCTCAGTTCGATGGTTCATTGAGTGCAAGCAATTTGTTCGGCTAGTTAATTCTAAACAAACTGCTTGATTTTCTCGGTGTTAATGCCTATATTTTCTGGCTTTAATGTGGCATTGATTATTGGCTAAGAGTTGATTCTAGATGGGCAGATAAATCTGTACAGTTGGTGTGTTATTTGAGCTATTGTTGAAAATGGGGAATCGAAATATATAGGGCATTGATTTATTCTATGGTTCAATTAGCTATTCTTGGGGCTCGTTAATTCAGTTGTACAGCAAGCTAGTTTATGCATGAGTTCTTAAATATAGACAATTTACTTATTCAAGGTTATGCTTTCTTCAAGTTTATACACTTTTTTAAAATCGCTGAACAGACCTTTTAATCATTGATTATGACATGGTTTGTTTTATCCATCAAGTTAGAACACACAAACACTGGATTAATGAAGCAGTCTGTTCAAATCAATATATCCATTCCATGATATCGATCTGACGACGAAGACCTTGAAACCAGCTACTATGAGAAAGGGAGGTTAGCAAGTAACTTGCTTGTCTTTCCAGTTTCGTCAGCAATTTCAACAGTATAACCGCATCACTGTATCACGTAAGAGAAACTTTAGTAAATAAATTACTGAGTCTGCTAGAACCTTAATTGCTCTTTACGTTCGTACCACACTGTCTCAACCAATATATTTCAATAAGGAATGACGCCTGACCCACAAAACCTAGTTCAACTCAGCTGTTAGTAAATACTAGTTATTTTAATTGCTAGCCACAATCCTTGAGACTAATAGTTTTGCTGTCTTCTTAGTTTTATTCTTTGCCGCTTCGTCGTCTATAAAAAAAAAAAGTAAAAAGCCCCGTCACGCCAAGTGGTGTATAGGGAACATGGTATTAGTGACAATAATTTTCATAGACCATCGGCACAAGATTTTTCGGGTAATGTGGTCGGTATTACGCCCGTGCGGATTTACTTTCCCATAAAAAATCCGGTACTCACTTAAGGCTGGGTGAACCTGGCAGCCATCGATCAGGATCGAACTTGGCCTTTTGTTCTTTGTAGTCCAGTTTACTAACCACCGAGCTGTCGCTGCTCCCTTCGTTGTCTTTAAACATAAATATTACGTTCCTCCTTCGTTTCTCTGCTGCCCGCCCGGGTTTCTCATTCAACACTTCTTGTCTTCAAATGAAGCTACCAAAACGCAAATAAATGTGGTTCAGTTCATGTTTTGCCCACGCAAACCCACAGTGGACTATACAAGGATATAGGCACATATATCAAATGTAATGTATTCTAACACGGAATTTTGTGTTTTATAATGTAGAAATGTATAATCTATAATACAATATGTATCATCATCATCATCATGTGCCATACCGGTTGGCGTAGGCGATCATGTCCTTCCACAATCTTCTATCTACAGTGCGTCGTATCAGTTCTGTTGTTGACTGTTTTCCATGCCATGACACCAAGCTATCCAGTATTTTCTCTCATTGTCGTCCGCGATCTCTCTTTCCTTTTATTTTGCCAGTTGTAACCAAGTATTCCGACTTTCCTCTTCTCATGATGTGCCCGAAAAAATGTTGATTGCTTCTTTCTGATGTTTTTAGGAGCTGCCTTTATGTGTTGGTCTCTTTGATAACTTCCTCATTGGTCTTTTTAGCTGTCCAGGGAACTTTCAACATTCTTCTGAAAAAATCCCATCTCTGTGGCGTCTAATCGTCTTTTCATTCGTTTGTCTACTCTTCATGATTCGCTTCCATAGTTCATAACTGGCTCTATCTAGCATCGATGAACTCTATTTCTCACTTATATTGACAGAGACTTGTTGCACAATATATTTTCAATTTTCTGAAATGCTATTTTGGCTCGAGCTATTCTGATTTTTATATCTGTGGTGTATCTTCCATCTGATGTTTTTATTGTGCCCAAGTATTTGACGTGTTGCACTTGTTTCAGATTTGTCCTGTTTATTTTTATGCTGCATAATGGTGATGATTGTTTCTTCGATATGACCATTGCTTTCAGTTTTGATCTATCAGTTGTAAGAAATTGATTCCACAACCATATCACTGGAACATCAATGACTGTGCTTCCAGCTGTGCAACAGTAAGGCATCTTCCGGCCATGGCCCAGACAGGCCTGTCTCTGTCTCATTACAGTATTGAGTCTCTAATGACCAAAAATATTCACGTTAAGAAAACAGAAATGTAAAAATCCCCGTCACGCCAAGTGGCGTATAGGGAATATGATGTTAGTGACCATAATTTTTACAGACCTTCAGCACATGATTTTTGCGGTAATGTGGTCAGTATTACGCCCGTACCGCTTTACTTTCCATGAAAAAATCCGGTACCCATTTAAAGGTGGGTGAACCAGGAAATCGTCTATTAGGATCGAACTCTTGTCCTTTGTAGTCCAGTTCACTATCCCCTGAGTTAAGATATTCATGTGCCCAATCAGAATATAGTTCTCTCATTCACTCTCTCTCTCTCTCCATTTCTTATTATACTCCTTCGGGTGTCAAGGGAGATACTAAGTTCCAGTCCTTGCCCTTCTGGCAGCCTCAGTCATTGTCAATTGACATTACAGCGTTTCTCGGATCTTGTCAGTCCATCTCGCTCTTGGGTCTACAATGGGCTCTTTTTATATCTCCTCTTATAATACAAGTCTTATTTGGTATGTAATCTCATGGCATTCTTTCTGGATGAGCAAACCATTTCAATTGTTGTCTCTGTGTGTTGTTAGAACTAATTCAATGCACAATATTTCTCTGGCGACATCATTTCTAGTGTCGTTGTTCTGCCAATGATAAATCGCAATGTGAAATGTGAAATCGCAATGTAGAATGGATACTATTTTGTGTATGTTTCTCTAACTTTTGTCCTGACCTGTAAATTCCATATCTTAACAATGTGCAAACCATCCTTTTATAAAACAAATTATTTAATTATAACATCTTTTACCTTAACATTAAAGTATTATATAATATTTTATTAACATCTAATTATATCATCTTTTATTAATTGTATCACATTTTACACGACATCTAATTCTTGACAAACATAGAACTAGAGTTTTAATTGGTTCATTAGCAAACAGAGCCAACCCTCTTGCAGCCATGACAGTCACAAAGGTGCTCAATGACTTACATTAATTTAAAAGTAATTATGACAATTATTGCAGCCCCTCACTGTCTTAATAAATCATTCAATGGCATTTTCTTACTCGTTTGTGTGGCTTAAAAAAACAGTCTAGCAATTAAACGTGAATAGGACACGACATGTTAAAGAAAGTACTATAATATTGTTCATTATATGTCGTTCTTCTGTACGTTGTCAGTAATTTCTTAACAGAAGCAGTGGACTCCAGTGATATCCGATATATTAACATGTCTTATGACTATTTTAATATCCCCGATATCACTGGCCCCTATTGCTCCTCAAGATTTTAGTTTAGTTTAGTTTAATTGAGTTTAGTTTAGTTTAGTTTAGTCTAGTTTAGTTTAGTTTAGTTTAGTTTAGTTTAGTTTAGTTTAGTTTAGTTTAGTTTAGTTTAGTTTAGTTTAGTTTAGTCTAGTTCAGTTTAGTTTAGTATAGTCTAGTTTAGTTTAGTTTAGTTTAGTTTAGTTTAGTCTAGTTTAGTTTAGTTTAGTTTAGTTTAGTTTAGTTTAGTTTAGTCTAGTCTAGTCTAGTCTAGTCTAGTCTAGTCTAGTCTAGTCTAGTCTAGTCTAGTCTAGTCTAGTTTAGTTTAGTTTAGTTTAGTTTAGTTTAGTTTAGTTTAGTTTAGTTTAGTTTAGTTTAGTTTAGTTCGGTTCAGTTCAGTTCAGTTTAGTTTAGTCCACAGATTATCTTCATTGCACAACGCACAACTCCATAGTGTTCAGACCCCCTCCCCCTGCGTAGAGCACGAACGTCACATATAAGCGAAAGCACTGAAGATGGTTTCAACTCAGATACACGAAATTCGAAGCACTGGCGAGGGCATTGATATTAAGAGAACGTAACTGTGTTGATTTTTATCTCCTGTAAATTTGTATCTGATCAGCGGCCTTATTGACCTACTTGGCCGCGCTAGACAAAAGATGTGCTTAAGAGAAGTTGTGGCCCAACTGCATGAACCCAACATGTGTTTGCCTTTATCTTTACTACCTCGAATAGGTAACGCTCTCATCATCATCATCATCATCATCATCATTGAGTGCCGTTCCTGCATCGAAGGTTGGCTTCCATGGAGCGCGATTCCACTTTGTCTCTTGCTTTGATAGTGCAGGTTGTCATAAGCAGACTTGTCCATCTTTTGATGGTGCTCGTCCATGTTAGTCTTGGTCTGCTTCTGCCACTTTTACCTTGTATTTTCCCATCCCAGATTACTTTTAGTAGGCTGCTGTGCCTTTTAACATGCCCCAAAATTCGCATTTGTCTTGTTTAAATTGTGTTTATTAGTTCTCTTTTCATTTTCAGTTGTTTTAAGGCTTCATCGTTTGTTATCTTATCTTTTCATTCCATTCTTTTTTCATTAATTATTCCATAAATCCACATTTCAAAGGCTTCAGTTTTCTGATAAATTTTCGTTTATGATGTCCATGTTTTAGCACCTTGCAGGAATGTTGAGAAGATATAACATTCTGTTATCATTAGTTTTACCCCTGGTTTTATTTCTTGTGATCTTAAGACATGTTTCATGACATTACAATTGCATTTTGTCATTCTTATTCCATCTCTAGCTGATCTTTTGTACAGAGAAGAGGCGACAGTTTACTCCAAACAATGTTCTGTTGTGCAGAAGATCTAGAAGAAGTTAATCAAAAGTACAATTAAGAGACAAATCGTCTGAGAATAAGGGAACCCGTTATCCTATTTTCTTTTAACACTTTTTGACGTGAGACATAAATAATTTCGATGATACAACGAATGTTTAAAATATGACAAAAAATAAGATACAACTAGATATTAAATGAAGTTGTAAAACAATCGTTATTCCGACCACGCAAATAAAATAATGATGAGCAACATTACCATTACAGCAACATTTCATTTAGTGTGATTCATGCGCGCAAATTTATTTGTCTGGTCGGTAGATTAACGTTATGCTTCCGTCTGGGTCCACAAACGTGATACCTGCCCTATGATGCCATATTAGTGTTAAACACAATTCTGTATCATATGAGCCTGGTCTAATGCTACATGCAACTTTTTGCTAATTTCATTTTATACAAAAATATCTAATTTCATTTGTATGCTCAGCAAAACAAGAAAAAAACATGTTTATTCGAAGTGTTATAAAAATGTAGTTACAAACTGCAAGCAAACTTAAAGTTCGTCATTAAGAATATTAACTAGAGGAATACTAAGTTCGTGGTAAACCATTTAGCTCCGTTAGTCTTTTCAATGAATCTAACGTTGTGGATACATTCATGATTGTTAAACGTTGTGCATACATCATTGTCAAACGTTGTGGATACATCCGTCATTGTCAAACGTTGTGGATACATCCATCATTGTCAAACGTTGTGGATACATCATTGTCAAACGTTGTGGATACATCATTGTCAAACGTTGTGGATACATCCGTCATTGTCAAACGTTGTGGATACATCCATCATTGTCAAACGTTGTGGATACATCCATCATTGTCAAACGTTGTGGATACATCATTGTCAAACGTTGTGGATACATCATTGTCAAACGTTGTGGATACATCCGTCATTGTCAAACGTTGTGGATACATCCATCATTGTCAAACGTTGTGCATACATCCATCATTGTCCAACGTTGTGGATACATCCATCATTGTCAAACGTTGTGCATACATCTATTAATGTCAAACGTTTTGCATACATCCATTATTGTCAAACGTTGTGCATACATCCATTATTGTCAAACGTTGTGCATACATCCATCATTGTCAAACGTTGTGCATACATCCATTATTGTCAAACGTTGTGCATACATCCATCATTGTCAAACGTTGTGCATACATCCATCATTGTCAAACGTTGTGGATACATCCATTATTGTCAAACGTTGTGGATACATCCATCATTGTCAAACTTTGTGCATACATCCATTATTGTCAAACGTTGTGCATACATCATTCATTGTCAAACGTTGTGGATACATCCATCATTGTCAAACGTTGTGCATACATCCATCATTGTCAAACGTTGTGCATACATCCATCATTGTCAAACGTTGTGCATACATCATTTTCAAACGTTGTGGATACATCCATTATTGTCAAACCATTACTCGTTGTAAGTACCCACATGTACCCATTAAAGGCTGGGGGAACCGGATCCGTCGATTTTGATCGAAACCTATCCCTTGTCCTTTGTAGTCCAGTTCACTAACCACTGAGCTATCGCTGCTCCCAATTGGGAACGTGTACTGTGTTGATATATTCCTGTGCGATCAAGCAACACTCTTGAAGACAAAAAGGATACTGGACTAGTGCAGCGATGATTGTTTTATTTCACAAAAACAAGAGAAGTTACCCTTTCTTGTCAACCATCGCTTCTTTCGAAACATTCTGCTTAGCATGGGAAATTAATACAAAAGATATCAGCCCGTGGTATATTTGTCATTTCATATTATATATTAAATTATTTCGTTTCATTTAAGATACTAAGAAAATAAAATGAAATGAAATACTCCAGATAAATGTTAGGAAGCAGAAGAAAGGAAAGGTACACTACCGCAAGCATTTTAAAAGACATTTAAAAAGTGAGAATTGGCTCCTGAAATTAATTATACAAAGAAAGTTAATAATGTTAATAAAGATAAAGATAATTTTGACACGTCATACGACACAAAGATGTATCATCATCATCAAGTACCAAGCCTGCTGGCGTAGGGGATCATGTCTCTCCACAACTTTCGATCTCGACAGTTATTTATCATTTCAGTTGTTGACTTTCTGCCAAGCCATTCTCTTAAGCTGTCTGGTATCTTTTCTCTTTGCTTCCCTCTACCTCTTCGTCTCTCAATTTTCCCAGTTGATACAATACATTCCAGCTGTTCTCTTCTCATTACATGGCCAAAAATGATAAATGTTTCTTCCTGCGATTGATGACTATACACAGAAATTACGACGGTGGTTTTCTGTTGCCTTCCGTCGGTTTGTTTACAGTTGGCTCCGCTAGCCTTTGACTAAAATGTTTCACCCACAAGGGAATGGGGTTGTTTTACTTCGGGGTACCCTCCCTTAGCCTTTTACTCTACCGAGCTTACCTGCAAGGCAGCAGGACTACGGCAAAGATATATCGTCCTTGTTAGTATCCATGTTAGTACATATCGATGTATCCGGCAAAGAAATTTAGTGAGCGGTAATGAAGGGAATAATTCTTGGAAAAGAGAAAGATGGGCGGCCAAATAGAGAATCGACTCGAGGATCAACTACAAACAAATATCTTCCAGGGAAGCATCACGGTTAGTTCAAGGGAAGAGTCACGGTTAGTTCAAGGGAAGAGTCACGGTTAGTTCAAGGGAAGAGTCACGGTTAGTTCAAGGGAAGTGTCACGGTCAGTTTCAGGGAACTGTCACGGTCAGTTTGAGGGAAGTGTCACGGTCAGTTCAAGGGAAGTGTCACGGTTAATTCAAGGGAAGAGTCACGGTTAGTTCAAGGGAAGAGTCACGGTTAGTTCAAGGGAAGAGTCACGGTTAGTTCAAGGGAAGAGTCACGGTTAGTTCAAGGGAAGTGCCACGGTCAGTTCGAGGGAAGTATCACGGTCAGTTAAAGGGAAGTGTCACGGTCAGTTCGAGGGAAGTGTCACGGTCAGTTCGAGGGAAGTGTCACGGTCAGTTCGAGGGAAGTGTCACGGTCAGCTCGACGGAAGTGTCACGGTCAGCTCGAGGGAAGTGTCCCGGTCAGCTCGACGGAAGTGTCACGGTCAGGCAACAAATGAAATTCAGACTTGAAGTCAAAAGGGGCAACGTTCACAAAAATGCATACACATATCAATAATACATCTAGCTATAGTAATGTGAATCACCAGTGTTATCACCAGCGGCAAAAAACAACATTAAGATACTATAGAGGTTAATGGTTTTTCTAGAACTATAATAAATATCAAATGAAAGTCTATTTTTCCTCACAAACGTAAAAAAAAAAATGTTCTCTCTATTTTCTAACTTTTTTGTTACTATTTTGTTGATTCTTTTCCCTCTTAGGCCGAAGACAGCACGTTTCAATGAAGTCATTGTCCACGATTGATGATTATCTGTTAGATCTTGTAGTTCTTTGTTGTTTCTTAGTCCCATGGGTGAGCCTTGCTTAGTAATTGTTATGCGGAGCGCTTCTGTTGGTCTCCCTTATATTTTACCTGGTGGTTTTCAAATGAATGCCTGAAGTGAAGATTTTTGCAGATTTGTATGTATTGTTGTTTTGTAATGTTATTGTGCTGACCCTACGTTCCTTCTTTCCTTGGATAGAAACTGTCAAAACAGACAAAGATCGGTACGTCTTGGGTGGTAGGGCAGTACTGATAATCATTTATTTACATTTTCAGCTTGTGTCGTTATAAGGACAACGCATTGTTTTAGAAATATAATAATAATCATCATTATCAAGTACCATGCCTGCTGGCGTAGGTGATCATGTCTCTCCACAACTTTCGATCTCGACAGTTATTTATCATTTCTGTTGTTGACCTACTGCCACGCTATTCTCTTAAAATGTCCGGTATCTTTCCTCTTTAAAAAAAAGTAAAAGTAAAGTACCCCCGTCACGCCAAGTGGCGTATAGGGAAATATGGTGTTAGTGACCCTATATTTTACAGACCTTCAGCACATGATTTTTGGGGTAATGTGGTCGGTATTACGCCCGTGCTGCTTTACTTTCCCAGAAAAAAATCCGGTACCCATTTAAGGCTAGGTGAACCCAGAAGCCGTCGGTTGGGATCGAACCCTATCCCTTGTCCTTTGTAGTCCAGTTCACTAACCACTGAGTTATCGCGGCTCCCATCTTTCCTCTGTGCTTTCTTATATTTCTTCGTCCCTTAATTTTCCCAGATGTCACAATACATTCCAGCTGTTCCGTTTCATTACATGACCAAAAGATGATGATTGTTTCTTCCTAATATTTAATAATAATATTCCTAAAATTAGCTCTCATGGCATTCTAAACATTCTTCTGTAATATAGAATCGTAATAGAATATTTCTATTCAAAAACCTGCAAACTTTATAATGAATACTAAATAGCAGATGAATACATTTTGTGGATCTTGTGTGGTTCAAACACTTTTATTCAGGTGCTTCGAACCTCATTTTGTGATACTTTAAGATCATTTTGTTATCTATCATCTGATGCTATTTTTAGACCCCGGTAACATCTGAAGGGAATAGATTGAACGGATCTCTCAAATTCTTTTTGGGATGCTTTAAGGAAACAAATTAGATTCTGACATGAAAGGTTCAAATCTCTGCCTTCACATGACGCGCTATTTCTCTTTTTACGAACTGGCGACAGCGCTATCAGAAGGTCTCCCATGCCAGAGAGTTCAAAGGTTAAAGACCAGACTAAATAAATCAGACAGAAAATGACTGAGAAGACAGCTACATTCTGGAAAATGAAAACCGGACAGAAATGACAGGTAGATGAAACACGCAAATATTGAAAGACATTCATGTAGCAAACGGGAAGTAAGAATAATTAAATCTTCCTCTTTTACTTCTTTTCTCGTCTACGATTACTTTTCTACGTCGTCCGTCCATAAAAAGCGTTTAATAGACGTTGTTTCGATGTGTCGTGTTTACAGCAAGCTGCCACATGTGGGCCTATCGATTCATTTGACTTCGACCACGTAATTCTTCGTACTGGATTACTTCTTCTCCTCGAACCTTGCTCCCTTAATCGGACTGGTTAGCTGGAGAAGCACCAAGCGGAAGTGGATAGGATCTTGACCAGCACTGATTCCTTTATCCTGACGTAAGCGTCAGCCAAGAGTCATTGATCTATCATCTATGAACTGTACGGCGTCTCGATATCCAGTAATGAAGTAACACATGTACCCATCACGAAATTTGTGTCTGGTTTGTGGTAATGCACACATTTATCTGAATGTGGTGACATTTATAGCTTATGTGTTCAGTACAACACAAAGCCGCCCTAAAAAAAATCGGGTATTTTCATTTTCAAAACTGTGAAAACCCCAATGATTTATGTTTAGAAACATATATATTAAAAAAAAATTAAATAGCTGATAGTCGAACGTCAGACGACTAGGTCAGTAAGCCAGCGCGCTAACAACATTGTCTTGTCTCATAAACATGATCATGTGCCATACCAGCTGACGTTAAAGATCATGTCTTTCTTGCGATTTTCTGTCCACAGAACATCGTATCGATTATGTGAACTATCTACCGGTCCACGATAAAAAGTACCCTCTCTTTGTCCTCGCGGTCTGTCTTTCCTGTAGTAACCAAGTATTCCAACTTTACTCTTCTCATAACGTACTCAAAAAATGTCAATTGTTTCTTTCTGATGTTTTTAGAGGCTTTATTTTTGTGTTGGCCTCTTTAAGAATTTCCGCGTTGGTCGTTTTAGTTGTCTAGGGAACTCTCAACATCCTTATGAATAATCCCATCTATGTAGCCTCAAATCATCAACTCGATCTTCTCATTTGTTTGTCTACTATCCATTATTCACTTCCATAAATCACAATTGACTCTATGTAGCAACGATGAACTCTCTTTCTCACGCCCATTGACATGCAATTGTTGCACAAGATGTTTTTCATTTTCTGCAATGCAACTTTGACCTGAGCTATTCTGTTTGTTTTTTTTTTTTAATTTAAGTGGGGTATCTTCCGCCTGATGTTAGTATTATGCCCAAGTATTTGACGTGTTGCACTTGTTGCAGATTTGACCTGTTTATTTTTATGTTGCATGATGATGATGTTTGTTTTTTTGTATATGATCACTTTTCATGTTTTCTCACTGTTTATACTGATGCCCTCTTGTTGTTTTATTTCACTATTATGTCTATCATTTCTCATTCACCGTCTTTGTTTATTAAACTGTTTAATTCGCATATCGCAGATTGTAATGTTACCGTTGACTTTAATTCCTTCTTTATTTACTTTTGATCTGATAATATTTTCCCTGTAAAGTGAGAACAAATTCGGCGACAGAATACAAACTTGTCAAACTCCCTTGGTTTCTATATTGAAACTATCTTGTACGGTTGCTAGTTCTTCTGGCTTCTTTTCGTTGCCAACACGTTTTTTTTGTTAAGATTCTCTGATCCTTACCATTGATGTTTAATTTTTCCGCATTTTGATTATTTCCGCATGCATTACTTTGTCATATGTGTTTGTGTTTACCAGTGTTCGCATGTATATTTTATTAATGTTTCCTATTCCTTCCATAAATCCACATTGTTCCTCACTTATTTCTAGTTTTATTTTGTTCCTTATAAGTTTCATAATGATTCTTTGTATTATTTTCACATATTGTCATGTTTAAAAAATAAGATACAAGTTGAATGAAACAACCTACCTGTTGAAGTTTATTGGCATCAGTAACGGAAGAGAAGCAAATCTGATACAGAAGCTCTCGGAAAAGAAAACGTGTTCAGTCAAAAGACACGTATTTACAGCTCAAAATTGAAGCCGACATGTGGAGCGTAATTTATTGGCGTAATATACACTCATGACGTAATTTATACTAAAGATAAAATCATAGTGACTGCTCCTTTGAATTAAATTATGTACATCTTTATTTAAATTACAAAGACCACTTTTCTATAAATTCCAAGTTCATTCATTTAAATTAATATTGATGTAATGAAATGAGTTGTATTTTCCCCTGTTTTCTTGGGATTAACGCCGTCGATAAAAATAATTGATTGTTTTTGATACAGTTCAGTGTTCATTCATGCTCATTAATTGATGAGGTGTTTTAAGTTTGTTTGACTAATTGATCGTTTGGTGAGGTCTTACAAATTTGTGTTTGTTTTTTTTTTCTGTTACATTGAGGTGTTAATACTTGTCGAAAGCTGGTAGCTGGTAGCCATATTATATCTGTACCTTAATACTTGTTGTGTAATGCTAGTAGCTGGTAGTCATATTATATCTGTACCTTAATACTTGTTGTGTAATGCTAGTAGCTGGTAGTCATATTATATCTGTACCTTAATACTTGTTGTGTAATGCTAGTAGCTGGTAGTCATATTATATCTGTACCTTAATACTTGTTGTGTAATGCTAGTAGCTGGTAGTCATATTATATCTGTACCTTAATACTTGTTGTGTAATGCTAGTAGCTGGTAGCCATATTATATCTGTACCTTAATACTTGTTGTGTAATGCTAGTAGCTGGTAGCCATGTTATATCTGTACCTTAATACTTGTTGTGTAATGCTAGTAGCTGGTAGCCATATTATATCTGTACCTTAATACTTGTTGTGTAATGCTAGTAGCTGGTAGCCATATTATATCTGTACCTTAATACTTGTTGTGTAATGCTAGTAGCTGGTAGCCATATTATATATATACATTAATACTTGTTGTGTAATGCTAGTAGCTGGTAGCCATATTATATCTGTACCTTAATACTTGTTGTGTAATGCTAGTAGCTGGTAGCCATATTATATCTATACATTAATACTTGTTGTGTAATGCTAGTAGCTGGTAGCCATATTATATCTATAACTTAATATTTGTTGTGTAATGCTAGTAGCTGGTAGCCATATTATATCTATACATTAATATTTGTTGTGTAATGCTAGTAGCTGGTAGCCATATTATATCTATAACTTAATATTTGTTGTGTAATGCTAGTAGCTGGTAGCCATATTATATCTATAACTTAATACCTGTTGTGTAATGCTAGTAGGGAGCTCTTAAAAAACATCAGAAAGAAGCAATCAACATTTTTCGGGCACATCATGAGAGGAGGACAGTTGGAATGCTTGGTTACAACTGGCAAAATAAAAGGAAAGAGAGATCGCGGACGACAAAGAGAGAAAATACTGGATAACTTGGTGTCATGGCATGGAAAACAGTCAACAACAGAACTGATACGATGCACTGTAGATAGAAGATTGTGGAGGGACATGATCGCCTACACCAACCGGTATGGCACATGATGATGATGATGATGATGATGATGATGATGAATGCTAGTAGCTGGTAGTCATATTACATCTATACATTAATACTTGTTGTGTAATGCTAGTAGCTGGTAGCCATATTATATCTATACATTAATACTTGTGTAATGCTAGTAGGTGGTAGTCATATTATATCTATACATTAATACTTGTGTAATGCTAGTAGCTGGTAGCCATATTATATCTATACATTAATACTTGTTGTGTAATGCTAGTAGCTGGTAGCCATATTATATCTATACATTAATACTTGTTGTGTAATGCTAGTAGCTGGTAGCCGTGTTATATGTATACTTTAATGCTTGTTACAGATTAGGTGGTCGTGATATATGTAGATGTTAATGTTTGTTGTAGAATGTCGGTAGGAGTGTTTCATCTTATAGTCATTCAATTTGATCTTTCTGGTGCAGCCCACAGATACCTGGTGAAACATCTAACTTGTTTTTAAAACATTTATTCATGGCTGTGTTTTATTTGTTTATATTCAATTATTTCTTCACGTCAGATACTGTTTTCTTGGTTTGTCCTTTGATCCAAGTTGATATTTCAACTTGGGCATAACAAATATTTTTCTATAAAACATTTGTTTATCAGTCGGCACTTGTTTTAGAGCAAGCAACAGGTATTACTTATCCTCTGGGCGCTGAAATGCAAATGATGGAGAAAAGCAGAAGGTGTTAGTTTGATATATATAATTTCCTTCTGAAGCAGTGAGATGACATTTTATTGCAGCACTTAATATTTTTGGAGATAGCGTACATGGGAAAACAATTATACATAATTTAGAACAACTGGAGACGCTGCGGTTGATGACATTTTTACAATAGTATAAGAGGAAATTACAAATGGACACAGATATCGTCAAATTGTGCGGTGAAAGAAAAGTAAGGGAAATAAAACAACAAATTATATCAGAAGTTAGTGAAAAACGAAAAGAAGCAATAAAAAAAATCAGATGAGATACATAAAAGACAGAGTAAAATGAGTTGTTGATATGACAACAACGATCAGTTTGATAAAAAAAAAAAATCCAAACACACGTAAGGGTACAAGAGCACAAAGCAAAGATATGAAATTTCTTCATCAGTTACACAAGATAAACATGAGAAATGTCTCACGAAAAATCACGAATCATGACACAATGGACTAAACACTCATTCAAACTTTACAACAACGAGATTTGAGATTTCCAGTGAAAACTGGAAGAGAACTTTTTGCGCTCGTTATTCATGTCTTAAAGATTTATCAAGTGCGGACAGTTGAAATGGGATGAGGTTAATTGTCTAATTATTTAGTTTCCTTTTCCGTGACTGCTCGCTACCTCAATAACAATTTTCCTGCCAGGTTGTTTCTTATCTCGAATTACTTGAAACATTTCATTTGTTTCATTTTTTGCGTCAGATATTTATGATTTTGTCTATGGTTACTTGTTTCTCCTTTGTAAATGTGTTTCTATATTATGTGACTGCGATTAATCTTCATATCTGTATCGTTGTATGCCTATTCCATGCGTCTATTATTTATGTTGTCGCGATTAACGACTGGTTTTCAAGAAATACTGGACATGTTGCAATCACTCATTTTTGTTTTCTGTTCTTCGTGTGTAATTTTACACCCACATCAAGCACCATGCCGCTGACGTAGGTGATTCAGTCTCTCTCTGAAACTTCTGTAAAAATTGTTTACTAATACGCCTGTTGCCTTCCTACATGCTGTTTGGTATTTTTAAAAATCTCTTTTTCCGTAGAATTCTTTTTTCCACAGATTTTTTTCGGTTGCCACACATTAATCTATTTTTTTTCATTTCTCATTCATCATCATCATGTGCCATACCTGTACAATCTTCTATCTACAGTGCATCGTATCAGTTCTGTTGTTGACTGTTTTCCATGCCATGACACCAAGCTATCCAGTATTTTCTCTCTTTGTCGTCCGCGATCTCTCTTTCCTTTTATTTTGCCAGTTGTAACTAAGTATTCCAACTTTCCTCTTCTTAAGATGTGCCCGAAAAATGTTGATTGCTTCTTTCTGATGTTTTTAAAGAGCTCCCTTTTTGTGTTGGCCTCTTTGAGAACTTCCTCAATGGTCTTTTTAGCTGTCCAGGGAACTTTCAACATTCTTCTGAGAAATCCCATCTCTGTGGCCTCTAATCGTCTTTTCATTTGTTTGTCTACTGTCCATGATTCGCTTCCATAGGTCAGAATTGGTTCTATATAGCACCGATGAACTCTCTTTCTCATTTTTATTGACATAGATTTGTTGCATAAGATATTTTTCATTTTCTGAAATGCTATTTTGGCCTCAGCTATTTTGCTTTTTATATTTCTCATCACGTGGTTAAAAAAGATAAGATTATTTTTTTAAGAAATGTAATATAAAGCTTAAATATTGCCTTTGTCTCGCTCACAACTTCATAGTTATTATTTGTTGACTTTAAATAATGAATAGCGGATTTGATATAATGAGACAGAATCTGGAGAAAACGAGATGATGGCTCTGGATGTATGGGAAGGTAATAACTAATAATAATAATTGTTCAATATGACATGCAATGGGTAATCGCAAAATAAGATGATCCTTTGACTATTGCAAAAAAAAAAAAAAAATGAAATGGGTTTACCACGTATCTTGCTCCTTCTCTAGCTTGAAAAGAATCATCACAGCCAACTATAAACAAGAGTGGTTAAAACAGTGGTCCACTGCTACAACTGGCAGCTCAAACATCAAACTAAGCCAGAACCAAAGATCCAATCTAAAGTCTGAAGAGAAGAGTTCAACGCCCGATATTCCAGATGAGAAAAAAACATGTTCCCATCAACCAACACCCGCACAAGCTAGATCCCCTACATAATCCTTGGGCACTGCCATTGTGAGTTACAATCTGTCGACCACTTGTTGCTACACTGCCATTGTGAGTTACAATCTGTCGACCACTTGTTGCTACACTGCCATTGTCAGTTACAATCTGTCGACCACTTGTTGCTACACTGCCATTATCAGTTACAATCTGTCGACCACTTGTTGCTAGACTGCCATTATCAGTTACAATCTGTCGACCACTTGTTGCTAGACTGCCATTATCAGTTACAATATGTCGACCACTTGTTGCTAGACTGCCATTATCAGTTACAATATGTCGACCACATGTTGCTACACTGCCGTTATCAGTTACAATCTGTCGACCACATGTTGCTACACTGCCATTATCAGTTGCAATATGTCGAACACATGTTGCTACAGCCATTATCAGTTACAACTTTCGACCACTTGTTTCTGTACTGTCATCATCAGCTACAATCTGTCGACCACATGTTGCTACACTGCCATTATCAGTTACAATCTGTCGACCACATGTTGCTACACTGCCATTATCAGTTACAATATGTCGAACACATGTTGCTACACTGCCATTATCAGTTACAATCTTTCGAACACTTGTTTCTGTACTGTCTTTATCAGCTACAATCTGTCAACCACATCTTGCTGCACTGCTATTATCAGCTACAATCTGTCGACCACATGTTGCTACACTGCCATTATCAGCTCCAATCTGTCGACCACATGTTGCTACACTGCCATTATCAGTTGCAATCTGTCGACCACATGTAGCTACACTGCCATTATCAGCTACAATCTGTCGACCACATGTTGCTACACTGCCATTATCAGCTACATTCTGTCGACCACATGTTGCTACACTGCCATTATCAGCTACAATCTGTCCACCAATTTTTGCTACACTGCCATTATCAGCTACATTCTGTCGACCACATGTTGCTACACTGCCATTATCAGCTACAATCTGTCGACCACATGTTGCTACACTGCCATTATCAGCTACAATCTGTCGACCACATGTTGCTACACTGCCATTATCAGCTACATTCTGTCGACCACATGTTGCTACACTGCCATTATCAGCTACAATCTGTCGACCACTTGTTGCTACTCTGCCATTATCAGCTGCATTCTGTCGACCACTTTTTGCTACACTGCCATTATCAGCTACAATCTGTCGACCACTTTTTGCTACACTGCCATTATCAGCTACAATATGTCGACCACTTGTTGCTACACTGCCATTATCAGCTACAATCTGTCGACCACATGTTGCTACACTGCCATTATCAGCTACAATCTGTCGACCACATGTTGCTACACTGCCATTATCAGCTACAATCTGTCGACCACTTTTTGCTACACTGCCATTATCAGCTACAATCTGTCGACCACTTGTTGCTACACTGTCATTATCAGCTGCAATCTGTCGACCACATGTTGCTACACTGTCATTATCAGCTACAATCTGTCGACCACTTTTTGCTACACTGCCATTATCAGCTACAATCTGTCGACCACATGTTGCTACACTGCCATTATCAGCTACAATATGTCGACCACTTTTTGCTACACTGCCATTATCAGCTACAATCTGTCGAGCACTTTTTGCTACACTGCCATTATCAGCTACAATCTGTCGACCACTTGTTGCTGCACTGCCATTATCAGCTACAATCTGTCGACCACTTGTTGCTACACTGTCATTATCAGCTACAATCTGTCGACCACATGTTGCTACACTGCCATTATCAGCTACAATCTGTGCACCAATTGTTGCTACACTGCCATTATCAGCTACAATCTGTCCACCAATTGTTGCTACACTGCCATTATCAGCTACTATCTGTCCACCAGTTTTTGCTACACTGCCATTATCAGCTGCAATCTGTCGACCACATACATTATTTTTTTTAATGGGTGATGTGAATGGTATCACACAGTCTGGTAACAAACAGGTTTGGTTGGATTTCCACCTGTGCTCTGAACTTTGTGCACTGTGCTGAAATCTTACTGTGTGATCAAGAATGAAATTGGAGCACTAATGGATACCTTAGAAGTACAGTTATGATAATTCTATATGGAAGAACATATAGCTGTTCTAAGTCCGGCTTGTTACAGGAGCTACTGAGTTCAGTGCTCTGTGCACACCATGAGCTGTGTGTCTCATCCGTTTTGATCATGTTTCGATATTCCAATTGTTTACGATGAATGATGATATCGTATGACAGGAAACAGTTGTCTGTGTTCATTTTCTGTGCGGTTTCGCCTTATGTCTTTTGGCGTGTGCTGTGACTGCTACGATGGGGACTACAGTTACCTTTCTTTGTTTGCGAGATGAGATATTAATTCGGATGATTATGTTGGCACAGGCGGTTGAGCAATTATGGATTTTAATTCGTTTGCAGGGATACCGAGGTCTTACTTAACCAAATAACCAAATCAGACGTCTCTCATTGTGAAGCCATCACACTATTAGTCTCATGAGATATATAACCAATTTTTTACTAAGAATCATTAAAAGGAGTTTATATAAGGAACAAAATAAAACCCGAAATATGTGAGGAAAAATGTGGATTTCTGTAAGAAAAGAACACAAATAATGCAACATGCATTTTGATCACATTGATAGAAACAGCAGTAAAGAACGTGATATCTGTATGTGCTTTATAAACTACACAAGAGCATTTGACAAAGTAAAACGTGGTAATAATCAATATGCTGGAGAAATTAAACATTGACGGCAAGGATCAGAGAAACATAAAAAACATACATTGACAACAAAGCCATGAGAATGAGCAACTAAACAGAACGGTTGCAATAATAAAACAAGGAACCAGACAAGGTTGTGTTCTGTTGACAGGTTTGTTCTCACTTTACAACGAAAATATTATCAGATCAATAGTAGAAAAAACAGGAATTAAAGTCAACGGTCACAACATAAAGAATTTGCTATTTGCGGATGACACAGTTTTATTAGTTGGGACGGAGAATGAACTACAGGATATAATAAACATAATAGTAAAAAAAAAAAAGCAGCATGAAAGGTCTCAGTCAGAATAGTAAGGAAACAAAAAGTAATGGTCATATCAAACGAACAATCATCACCATCATGCAGCAGAAAAATAAACAGGACAAATCTGGAACACCTGCAACGCTTCAAATTATTGGGCACAATAATAACATCAGATGGAAGATGCACCACTGAAATAAAAAGCAGAATAGCTCAGGCCAAAATAGCATTTCAGAAAATGACAAACGTCTTATGCACTAAGTCTATGTAGATAAAAATGTGAGAAACAGAGTACATCGGTGCTACTATATAGAGCCATTTCTGACCTATGGAAGTAAATCAAAGGACAGTAGACAAACAAATGAAAAGACGATTAGAGGCCACAGAGATAACTGGCAAAATACAGGGGAAAAGAGTTCGCGAACGACAAAGAGAAAATATATTAAATAGATTAGTGTCATGGCGTGGAAAACAGTCAACAGCTGAATTGAAACGATGCACTGTGGATAGAAGATTGTGGAAGGACACAATCACTTAAGCTGTCTGGTAATAGTTTCTCTTTGTGCTTCCCTCTATCTCTTCGTCCCTCAATTTTCCCAGTTGTTACAATATATTTTCCAGCCGTTCTCTTCTCATCACTTGGCCAAAAAATGATGATTGTTTCTTCCTAATATTGGAAATTAGCTCTCTTTTTGCTTTGGCCTCATTCAGAACGTCTTCATTACTCTTCTTAGCTGTCCATTTATTGGGACTTTGCGAATTGAGATACACTGGATCAGGGGAGATATATTCTGATTCTTTACCTTTACAAACTGTAAAATTATTTAGGGTAAATAATTAGAATGCCACTTTGAGTTTACAACGGAGAACAAACAAATAGTGCCAGAAACATCACACACTGTTTTAATCTCAGTGTTGTATTTTAGTTACATTCTTGCAAATTTACCAAATGTATCAGTATCTATGGATGCAGATGTCCTGTACATCCCACTCATTCACCAAATTGGTATTTTAGTGAAGTGGCTTCAAATTATGACACTACACAAAACGTACCGTCTTTAGTTGAAGTAAATAAGTATGAATTCATTGTTTTTTTAGTAGTTAATACTCGACAGAGACAAAAATCAAAGATCAGCAAATTTGCGAGTTTCAAAGGGGAAACACAAAATATCCCATTGTTAACTACAACAGTGTTTGAATTATTTTAAGACACAAGTTTCTCTAATCACTTTTAACGTAAAATAGAAATCTGTTTATTTTATCTTCATTGAAAGACACACATGAACATATCAACTAAAGTGTCAGTGTTTGGACTCATAACACATATACAAGGACAGAAACGGTTAACAAAATAGTTAACACAAAGTCAAATACAATGAAAGGCGGAAACTTGAGAAGGTGGACTTATCTTGGTAGAATCGTGTTTTGCAAGAAATGTTTTCCTCCTATGAGAATAAGCAAATTAAGACACCCATTAAACATTAAGATCAAAGATAAAGAAATAAAACAAGTAGAAGAATGCAAGTATTAGGGCACAATGTTCACAGAAGATGGAAAACTAGACAGAGAAATTGACATGAGAATACAAAAAGCAAATGCTGACACATACCAGCTTTCACCATTGCTAAGACATCCAAACATTTCTATGCCAGCTAAACAACAAATGATAAATAGCTTTTTCAGACCAACTTTATGCTATGAAAGTCAAACATGGACCCTATCTAAATCACAATTAAGAAAGATCAATACATATGAGATGCGATGCTTGAGAAAAGTAACAAACAACACAAGAAGAGATAGAATACCAAATGAAACCATAAGAAAAATAGTAGGAACAAAACCCTGCCAAGAATATATAGAACTACAACAACTTAAATGGTTTGGCCACCTGGTCAGAATGAATCCTCACCAATCACCATCAAGGGCGTTCTTTTCGAGAATGCATGGAAAAAGACCAAGAGGAAGACCCAGAAGACGATGGATTATAGATGCAGTGACAAAGGCATGTAACAACAAAGGAAAATCACTATTTCAAACAATTCGAGCAGCTCAAGAACGACAAATGATATAAACCACGACACCTTTTCGGTATCAGTGAAAAGAGAAAAGCAGAAGAAGAAGGTAGTTCACAAACTATACTGATTCTGTTTAATTATCTAAGATAGTTCACAATATCCAGTCTGACAGTTCTGGTCAAACCTACACAATTTACCGCGAATTAAAGTTTTAAAGAAAGAGTTAAAGGCCTGTTTGAAATTGTCTTCAATAGCGATGAAATGGAGATGTCCTCGTGATTCCACTGAGAAGATAATTGAAGCAAAAAGAAGTCTACCAATGACGACATATCGATCTAGTGATCTTCACGCTATATATACCCTGTCTGAGATTTCTCCCGCTGGCTTTCAGAATAAGCCTGTGATTATTCCGGTATTGTCTTTCCCTCACTGGTTAAGTTAATGTGACGTGGGTGCCCTTTTTGTTCCATCTTGTTAATTGGAATACTTGTCTTTCCCAAAAGAGAACTAAAACCAGATCTGAAGCAGCTAGGACTGCTCCTATTGTAGTTACATATATTGATTATTTTTAATCAGATAGAAACAAAAAAGACATATAACTTATAATATAAATTTATAAAATATTGCTTTCTTTTGTTCTATATGCGTGCGCCTTGAAGAATAGACGTAACCCAGCAATAAAAAAAAAAAAAAGATATGTGTGTGACGTGGGTACCGTGGTAGCTCAGTGGTTAGTGAACTGAACTACAAAGAACAAGGGGCCGGGTTCGATCCTGATCGACTGCATCTAGTTTCACACAGTCTTAAATGGTTACAGGTCATACCATATTCCACATACTCCACAACACCATATTCCATATACACCACTTACGTGACGGGGGCACTTTACTTTTTACTTTACTTTAATCACAGTTCTCTCCGTACCATGAACATAAAATTGTTCTGTTATAAGAACAAAGTACATTACCCCAAAAATAATGTGCCGAAGGTCTGTAAAATGTATGGTCACTAACACCATATTCCCTATACGCCACTTGGCGTGACGGTGGCACTTTGCTTTTTTTTTTTTTTAAAAGAACAAAGTGATAATCTGAATTGGCTTGATTCTCATGAAGTGATCGATCCATTTTGCGTCTTCTTTACTGTCGTTCAGAAAAAAAGACAAACCAAACCACAGTGGAAAGAAATCATGAAACAAGACGGCAGTGGCGGAGTTGGATATACTCTTCGAAAACCAACTACAATTGTTATAATAAAAGCTCTCACCCAGAGCTCACAGAAAAATAGAATGTAATTTGTTTGATAATTTGATATTATATATGTTGATTCAAATTTTGATATTTTGATATTATATATGTTGATTTAGATTTTGATATTTTTATATTATATATGTTGATTTAGATTTTGATATTTTGATATTATATATGTTGATTTAGATTTAGATATTTTGATATTATATATGTTGATTTAGATTTTGATGTTTTGATATTATATATGTTGATTTAGATTATGATATTATATATGTTATTTCAGATTTTGATATTTTGATATTATATATGTTGATTCAGATTTTGATATTTTGATGCAATTTGCAGCTTCCGCGACGACATGATGTCTTAATTTGGAAGTATGTATCATACAATAGCTTTAAACTCAGTTATCTTAACCAACATTTTGTAATTTCCTTTCTTTAAGTAAAGTACCCCCGTCACGCCAAGTGGCGTATATGGAAAATGGTGTTAGTGACCATAATTTTTATAGACCTTCGGCACATAATTTTTGGGGTAATGTGGTCGGTATTACGCACGTGCCGCTTTACTTTCGTCAAAAAAAAATCCGGTAATTCAGTGTGAACCTGGAAGCCGTCCGTCAGGATCTAACCCAACCTCTTGTCCTTATTTCTTCAGTTCACTAACCACTGAGCTATCGAGGCTCCCTAATTTCCTTTCTTTGCATCTTATATATGGACCATGCTTGATATACATTTTACTTACTTTTCGCTGCCTTTTAGCTTCGAGCGTGGCTAGAGCATTCTGGTCAATGCTCTCTTTTCTGCGTGGTGCTCATTCTGATGTCTACTATTTCATTAATCCATTGACTTACCCATCACATTGTACAATATTACTTCCCAGAACTGGTGTTACTCCAAAATTTATTTTAATATCCTCGTTTCTGATTTCATTACTTCTTATTACATTCATTATTCATCTTAGACACCCTATCTCTGTACTAACGGTTATTTTTCTTTGCACGTTTTAGATTAATGACAGAGATAGAAAAATATAAAATTATTATATTTATTTTCCCTGTGGTTGTGTTTTTGATGGTTTTTGATTGAACAACGGAAACAGTTGGTATATAACGTATAATTTTTTTAAAAATATATTATTTAAATAAAACAGTCTAATAGTATTGGGTATTTCGGGTCCTCTACTTTTTCAACTCTCTGTGGAGCATAGGTCTTCAACAAACACTTTCCAAGCCGTTCATTTTCTTGCCATTTTTTAAGATCATTCCATGTCTTCCCCATCATCTTAATCTCAGTTTCCACTTATCTTTTATCAAGAATATTCTGGTCTTCCTCTTTGTCTCTTCCCTAGGGGATTCCAGAAAAGGGTGTGTCGTGTATTACTCTCAGTTGGCTTCAGCACAGTGTGTATCCTATCCAGCGCCATCGTCTTCGTTGTATCTCTTTGTCAAGTTGTATTGACTGGTACTTTTCCATAATGCTACGTTAGTGGTTTTGTCCTGTCATTCCCATCCTTTTATTCTATGCAAGCATCTATTAATGAAGGTCTTTGTCATCGCGATTGTCATTATGTTGTTCTCAATGTCCCACAGCCATACAATAGGACATTGGAGTTGAATATTTGTATTTTTGCATTTAACCTAACTTTGGATTTCCATATGTTTCGTAGTGCAATGAAGGCTCCTCTTGCTTTTTGTATCCTTATTTTTAATATCATTCTCTGTTCCTCTTTCTTTGGCTATATTACTGTCCAGATGTATATTTTGGGTATTGAGTAAAGAATGTACACACCCATGCATCGTTACGTAATTGAAATATTATATTACACTCTATATTTTTCCACGACGATCGTCTCAGGTATGTTTGATATGATCAGTATTGTTAGTCAATATCACGAGAAACATTTAAGAGGCCAAAAATAGTGAACAATTAGCACTCAGTAATAGCACCAGGCGGAAGATTCATCACAAAAATAAATATCAGAATAGTCTCAGCCTAAGTAGAATGTCAGAAAATTAAAATCATGTTGTGAAATAAGTATCATCATCAAGTATCATGCCTGCTGGGGTTGGTGATCATGTCTCTCCATAATTTTCGATCTCGACAGTTATTATCATTTCTGTTGACCTTCTGCCAAGCCATTCTCTTAAGCTGTCTGGTATCTTTACTCTTTGCTTCCTTCTATCTCTTCGTCCATCAACTTTCCCAATTGTCACAATATATTCCAGCTGTTCCCTTCTCATTACATGGCCAAAAAATGATGATTGTTTTTCCCAATATTGGATACTATTTCTCTTTTTCCTTTGGCCTCCTTCAGAACGTTTTCATTACTCTTCTTAGCTGTCCATGGTATTCTCAACATTCTTCTGTAAAACCACATTTCTACAGCCTCTAGTGATTTTCTTGCCTGCTGTCCATGATTCATATCCATATGTTAAAACTTCCTCTACACATCAAAATGGATTGCTCAGTATCTTTCTCGTTTTTTGGAAAGTTTCTTTTGCCTGAGCCATTTTGCATTTCAACTCTGTTGTATTTCATCTACCATCTGAGGTTAACATTGTTCCCAAATATTTAAATTCATTCGCTTGTTTTAATATTGTTCCATTTGTCTTTATTGTGCATTGCGGTGAAGTCATTTTTTCTTTGCTACCATTACTTTTGTCTTTGTACTATTAAAATTGCATATATTAATATATATATATATATATATATATATATATATATATATATATAATGTATTAATAGTAATATTAAATATAACATCTATATTATAATATATGAGTTGTAATATTAAATATAATATCTATAATAATAGAAGTAAGAAAGAGAGTTCACGGTGCTGTATTGAGCCAACTAAGACCTTTGGAAACGAATAATTGTAAGTCGACAAACAAATGAAAAGACGATTAGTGACCACAGAGATAGTATTTCTTATAAGATGGATGAAAATTCCCCGGACAGCCAAAACAACCAACGAGGGCAATCTCAGCGAGATCAGTACAAAAGAGAGCACATAGAAAACACAGGAAAAGATATAATCAACATTTTTTTGGAACATCATCAGAAGAATAAATGTTGGAATACTTGGTTAAAGCTGGCAAAATACAGGAAAAGAGAAATCGCGGATGACAAAGAGAAAAAAAAACTAGATAGTTTTGTATTAGTAGAATCGTGGTACGCGTGTTGAATGTTTGTTACTGTTGAAGGCCTTTGCACTTAAACATCGTTCTTATTTGTAGTGTCCACTTGTTACGTGAAGCTTTAATCATACAATTTTTCTATATATATATATTTTTTTCTTTCATTTCTTCTAACAGTTTTGTATAGTGGCTCGCTAAATAGTTAACAAAAAAAAATAACACGATGCACTGGCAACATAGAATTATGGTAGGGCATGATTGCCTAACCCAGCAGGTATGGCACATAATTATAAATAGGCCCTTAAGATCGGAGGGCATGCCTGACTAGAAATACCAAACTTTAATTACACAGAGCTTTAGTCCACTTGAATAAATTATTTCGTAAAGTTATAACGTTAGTTCATGTTATTTGTGAATAGAAAATTCTTGTATCTCAAAGCAAGAAAAATTAATATTTTTACAACAGATAAAACAGAAACTAAATAAATGGGAAGAAGGTGCTAAAATATTTCCTATACACACACATTAATTTCTCTCAAATATTTTCAATTTTCACTAACATATATTTTTTAAAATCTTATATTTTCTGTCTCCATTCAAATATTTTCGGTGTCTTTTCAACTATTTTCTGTCTCCATTCAAATATTTTCTGTCTCCATTCAAATAGTTTCTATCTCCATCATCAAAATTTCTATCTCCATTCAAATATTTTCTGTCTCCATTCAAATGGTTTCTGTCTCCATCAACAAAGTTTCTGTCTCCATTTAAATAGTTTCTGTCTCCACCAAGAAAGTTTCTGTCTCCATTCAAATATTTTCTGTCTCTATTCATCAAATATTTTCTGTCTCCATCAGCATAGTTTCTGTTGCCATTCAAATATTTTCTGTCTCCATTCATCAAATATTTTCTGTTTCCATCAACAAATTTTCTGTCTCCATTCATCAAATATTTTCTGTCTCCATCAACATAGTTTCTGTCGCCATTCATCAAATATTGTCTGTCTCCATCAACAAATTTTCTGTCTCCATTCATCAAATATTTTCTGTCTCTATCAACATAGTTTCTGTCGCCATTCAAATATTTTCTGTCTCCATTCAAAAACTTTTTATCTTCATTCAAATATTTTATGTCTCCATCAACATATTTTCTGTCTCCATCAACATAGTTTCTATCTCCATTCAAATATTTTCTGTCTCCATTCATCAAATATTTTCTGTCTCCATCAACATAGTTTCTATCTTCATTCAAATATTTTCTGTCTCCATTCAAATACTTTTTATCTTCATTCAAATATTTTCTGTCTCCATTCAAATACTTTCTATCTTCATTCAAATATTTTCTGTCTCCATTCAAATACTTTCTATCTTCATTCAAATATTTTCTGTCTTCATTCAAATAACTTCTATCTTCATTCAAATATTTTCTGTCTCCATCAACATAGTTTCTATCTCCATTCAAATATTTTCTGTCTCCATTCAAATACTTTCTATCTCCATTCAAATATTTTCTGTCTCCATCAACATATTTTCTGTCTCCATCAACATATTTTCTATCTCCATCAACATATTTTCTGTCTCCATCAACATATTTTCTGTCTCCATTCATCAAAACATTTTCTGTCTCCATTCAAATACTTTTTATCTCCATTCAAATAATTTCTGTCTCCATTCAAATACTTTCTATCTCCATTCAAATATTTTCTGTCTCCATCAACATATTTTCTATCTCCATTCAAATATTTTCTGTCTCTATTCAAATATTTTCTGTCTCCATTCAAATACTTTCTATCTCCATTCAAATATTTTCTGTCTCCATTCAAATATTTTCTGTCTCCATTCAAATATTTTCTGTCTGCATCAACATAGTTTCTATCTTCATTCAAATATTTTCTGTCTCCATCAACATATTTTCTGTCTCCATCAACATAGTTTCTATCTCCATTCAAATATTTTCTGTCTCCATTCATCAAATATTTTCTGTCTCCATCAACATAGTTTCTATCTTCATTCAAATATTTTCTGTCTCCATTCAAATACTTTTTATCTTCATTCAAATATTTTCTGTCTCCATTCAAATATTTTCTGTCTCCATCAACACATTTTCTGTTTCCATTCAAATACTTTTTATCTCCATTCAAATAATTTCTGTCTCCATTCAAATACTTTCTATCTCCATTCAAATATTTTCTGTCTCCATCAACATATTTTCTATCTCCATTCAAATATTTTCTGTCTCTATTCAAATATTTTCTGTCTCCATTCAAATACTTTCTATCTCCATTCAAATATTTTCTGTCTCCATTCAAATATTTTCTGTCTCCATCAACATATTTTCTGTCTCCATCAACATAGTTTCTATCTTCATTCAAATATTTTCTGTCTCCATTCAAATACTTTTTATCTTCATTCAAATATTTTCTGTCTCCATTCAAATACTTTCTATCTTCATTCAAATATTTTCTGTCTCCATTCAAATACTTTCTATCTTCATTCAAATATTTTCTGTCTCCATTCAAATAACTTCTATCTTCATTCAAATATTTTCTGTCTCCATCAACATAGTTTCTATCTCCATTCAAATATTTTCTGTCTACATTCAAATACTTTCTATCTCCATTCAAATATTTTCTGTCTCCATCAACATATTTTCTGTCTCCATCAACATATTTTCTATCTCCATCAACATATTTTCTGTCTCCATTCATCAAATATTTTCTGTCTCCATCAACATAGTTTCTATCTCCATTTAAATATTTTCTGTCTCCATCAACATATTTTCTGTCTCCATTCATCAAATATTTTCTGTCTCCATTCATCAAATATTTTCTGTCTCCATCAACATATTTTCTGTCTCCATTCAAATATTTTCTGTCTCCATCAACACATTTTCTGTCTCCATTCAAATACTTTTTATCTCCATTCAAATAATTTCTGTCTCCATTCAAATACTTTCTATCTCCATTCAAATATTTTATGTCTCCATCAACATATTTTCTATCTCCATTCAAATATTTTCTGTCTCTATTCAAATATTTTCGGTCTCCATTCAAATACTTTCTATCTCCATTCAAATATTTTCTGTCTCCATTCAAATATTTTCTGTCTCCATTCAAATATTTTCTGTCTCCATCAACATAGTTTCTATCTTCATTCAAATATTTTCTGTCTCCATCAACATAATTTCTATCTTCATTCAAATATTTTCTGTCTCCATTCAAATATTTTCTGCCTCCATTCAAATACTTTCTATCTCCATTCAAATATTTTATGTCTCCATTCAAATATTTTCTGTCTCCATCAACATAGTTTCTATCTCCATTCAAATACTTTCTATCTTCATTCAAATATTTTCTGTCTCCATTCAAATACTTTCTATCTCCATTTAAATATTTTCTGTCTCCATTCAAATACTTTCTATCTCCATTCAAATATTTTCTGTCTCCATTCAAATACTTTCTATCTCCATTCAAATATTTTCTGTCTCCATTCAAATACTTTCTATCTTCATTCAAATATTTTCTGTCTCCATTCAAATACTTTCTATCTTCATTCAAATATTTTCTGTCTCCATTCAAATAACTTCTATCTTCATTCAAATATTTTCTGTCTCCATCAACATAGTATCTATCTCCATTCAAATATTTTCTGTCTCCATTCAAATACTTTTTATCTTCATTCAAATACTTTCTGTCTCCATTCAAATACTTTCTATCTCCATTCAAATACTTTTTATCTCCATTCAAATATTTTCTGTCTCCATTCAAATACTTTCTATCTCCATTCAAATATTTTCTGTCTCCATCAACATATTTTCTGTCTCCATCAACATATTTTCTGTCTCCATCAACATATTTTCTGTCTCCATCAACATATTTTCTGTCTCCATTCATCAAATATTTTCTGTCTCCATCAACATAGTTTCTATCTCCATTTAAATATTTTCTGTCTCCATCAACATATTTTCTGTCTCCATTCATCAAATATTTTCTGTCTCCATTCATCAAATATTTTCTGTCTCCATCAACATATTTTCTGTCTCCATTCAAATATTTTCTGTCTCCATCAACACATTTTCTGTCTACATTCAAATACTTTTTATCTCCTTTCAAATAATTTCTGTCTCCATTCAAATACTTTCTATCTCCATTCAAATATTTTCTGTCTCCATTCAAATACTTTCTATCTCCATTCAAATATTTTCTATCTCCATTCAAATATTTTCTGTCTCCATCAACATATTTTCTATCTCCATTCAAATATTTTCTGTCTCCATTCAAATATTTTCTGTCTCCATTCAAATACTTTCTATCTCCATTCAAATATTTTCTGTCTCCATTCAAATATTTTCTGTCTCCATCAACATAGTTTCTATCTCTATTTAAATATTTTGTATTCCCACTCACATTTTTTTAGGTGTCTGCTCATATATTTTAATCACTCATCATTTCTAACCACTAAATATTTTTCAATATATTCAAATATATTTTCGACCCACAATTATACTATGTTTTTGCTTTTCTGTAAAGAAACACAACTATGTCATGTCCTCACTACCTAACATAATAAAATGTCAGAGAACTGCAAACTATTTTCAAACTATACTTCAAATATAATACACATTTTTTTCCACGGTTACCATTTGAGTGTTTTGTTTTTATTTTCTCCACTCTATCTATTAAGAGCACTTACAACCAATTTGAGAACGGGCTCAATAATTTGGCGAGTAAAGTTGGAAGGCGTGCAGAATAAGTCTGGTTTGATGCTTACGACGGCTGAAGTGTATAGAAGAAATGTCACGTTTTAGAATGGGATCAACGTATAGACACGAACAAATACCTCTTAGTCTTGAAATGTTGCTGCATTGGACTGTATTGAGAACACTCTGGCGCTAGAACACGACTGTAAACTTAAATCAGCGGAAGATGTTCATGTCTGAAGTGTGCGCGCACACGTCTCACGTTCTATTTTAAGTCTTCCCCATTATTATGGAAGTAGATAGTTTAGACCGCTGACGAAACATAAAATCGACATTATGTTGCCTGTACAAGTTGTATATTTAAACTTTATAAATTCAGCTTCCTTTTTCTTCGTAGGAACGCCATTCAATTAGATTTGGATTCCGATTCTCTAATGAACTCTGCAGTCTGTTTCAAGGTTTTAGTTCCGCCATTCAGCTTCTTACAGAAGGTCAGCTTGAGTACATGCGTTCTGAATGATAATTAAAATACTTGTCGCACTGAATGAAAAAAAAAAAGGTAAAGTACCCCAAGTGGCGTATAGGGAATATGGTGTTAGTGACCATAAATTTTACAGACCTTCGGCACATGATTTTCGGGGTAATGTGGTCGGTATTACGCCCGCGCCGCTTTGCTTTCCCAGAAAAAAACTGGTACTCATTTAAGGCTGGGTGAACCCGGAAGCTGTCGGTTGGCATCGAGCCTTACCCCTTGTCCATTGTAGGCCAGTTCACTAACCACTGAGCTATCGCGGCTCTGTCGCACTGAATAAACATCTTATATTCCCCCTTCAACTAAGCCCACGTGTTATTTTCAGCGCAAAGATTGAGTAAATCAACAAATATTATATTTTGATCGGCCTGAACGTGACAATTTTCCATCTGAGAGCTAAACCAGGTGGATTTGACGGTTTTAAATATGAAATCCGTAAAGTGCAAACTTCTCTTCGTTGCAAAAACCCGTTAATGTTTTATATTGTTTAAATTGATCTGGCAGACAAAAACTTCACGACGCTTGGGGAGTAAACGACCAAGAAGATACTAACAGGAATATGTTACACGAAGATGAAGAACTTATTTTACATGAACAAAGAAATTAAAGAAATGTATTTACACGAGCTAAGAATCATTATCATGTAGTGTCATCTCTGCAACGAAGGTTGGCTACCATGGAGAGCCATTCTGCTCTGTCTCTTGCTCTGATGGTGCAGGTTGTCATAGGCTGATTTGTCCATCTTTTGATGTTACTCGTCCATGTTAGTCTTGGTCTGCCTCTGCCTCTTTTACCTTGTATTTTCCCCTCCAGGATTACTTTTAGTAGGCTGTTGTGTTTTTTTAACATGGCCCAAAAATCGCATTTGTCTTGTTTGAATTGTGCTTAGTAGTTCTCTTTTCATTTTTAGCTATTTTAAGACATCATCTTTTGTTTTCTTTTCCTTCCATTCAATTCTACCTATTCTTCTATATATCCACATTTCAAAGGCTTCAATTCTCTGTTCTGTTTTCTTGTCTAATGTCCATGTTTCTGCACCATACAGGAATATTGAGAAGATGTAACATTTTGCTATTCCTAATTTTAGCCCTGGTGTTATATTTTTTGGTGTTAGTATGTTCTTCATGACATTAAAATTACTTTTTGCCATTCCTATTCTTTTGTTTATTTCAGTTGTACATTTTCCATCACTGGATATAGTATGTCCAAGGTAGTTGTAGCTCTGGACTGTCTCCAGGTCTATTCCTTCAATTTTGATATCCACTTGTGGGTTTTGAGTATTTTCTTTGTTTATGATCATAGTTTTAGTCTTTTTGATATTTATATCTAGTCCATATTTTTTGCTTGTCATGTTTATTTCATTAAGTAATTGTTGTAGATCTTTATAATTTTCTGCTAGTAGAACAGTATCGTCAGCATATCTTTGGTTATTAATTATATTTTCATTAATCTGTAGGCCTGGCATCTCTGAGATGTTTTTAAAGATTTGCTCAGTGTATAGATTGAACAAGCTTGGTGATAGGATCCCTCCTGTCTTACTCCTCTTTTTATATCAATGGGTGTAGAGTTCTCTTCAATTTTTAGACTCCTAAAAGGCCACAACAGATTGAAGTACCACCTTTTCAACGTTTCATGTCCTCTTTTATAACAAACATAAAGCTGTCATCAATCTTTCCTTTAAAACATAGTTTTGTATTTTAGCCTTTTATCATCGGCTGTCCCCAGTCCCCTATCTTTGACTATCAAATGACACCAATAATTCTTTTCCTTTTTTACATTACGGTCATTACGAGTTGCCTTGTGTTTTGTACTCTTCTGTCTAGCGCACTCGCCTCTAGCACGCAAGGTATTTGGAAGTGCATTTTAATAATTATATGTCATTAGTATCAAAATGTTACAGGGATCAGCAGTTTCTGTATCAACGGGAGCTAACCCTGCCACAGAAAGCTTTTGAAATGGGTAACTAGTGAGTTCTTCTATAATTCATTTCCTTCTCTCTCTCTCTCATTCCTTTCTTTTACCTCTTTCTCTATGTCTCCAATTCTTGTCATTTATCGTGGATTGTTCATGGCGAACATCGCCTGCAATTCCCATTATTCTCTGCCGTTTCAAATTTCCTGAAAGTTGACACAACCAAAATCTGCTCAGTCCCGCAGCTCCCTTTGCTTGCTAATCACATATACTGGGGGGGCTCCCATGGCAATTCCGATCGTGTTTAAGTTGGGTAAACTCTGATTCTTGTTTCTATTTTGGAGGGCCAGGCTACTACTTTAGATTTAGAAATCAGGTTTAGTAACAGTAAAGATATACAAAGTGATTTCATGCAGCAAAAAAAAAACAACCTCTACAGCACGAAATAGAATAGCACCCAACGTACTAAAATATATAAGATGATAAATTAAGACAGAAATAATATGAACCTATGGAAACTCGTTATGTACAAAATAATTATTAAGCCTCTGTACATTTGTTTCTTAATGATTTAAAATTACCGAATAGACACGATTTATAATTACCGAATAGTAAAAAGTGAAGTAAAGTTCCCCCGTCACGCCAAGTGTCGTTTAGGGAATATGGTGTTCTATCTATGGACCTTTCGAGCCGTAGCCGGTCCATAGGGCGTAGACCAAGATACTCCTTCTCTTATCTGAATTTTCTGTTCTAGCATTTTTCAATTCTTTTAAAGATATTTTATCAAATCTCGCCATTCGTCTCTGTTCTGTGCAAGCAGCTCCATCTCATTGAGGGAGCCAAATCCTGCTGCTCTTGCCTCTCTCATCAATGTTCTTCTCAGTGTCTCTCTATATCTTCCTCTTTTCCTCTTACCTGTTGTTTCCCATATGAGGGCTTGCTTTGCTATTCGGTTATTATCTCTTCTCATCACGTGTCCAACATATGACCATCGTCTTTTCTTTATTACTGAAGATATTAGTGGTTGATTGGCGATTTATCTAATTTCCTCGTTTGTTTTGAATTCGTTCCACGCTATACCAAGTATTTTCCTTAGAAATTTATTTTCGAATGCGTTCAACGTTGTTTCTATATCTCTTGCTGTTTTCCAGCTTTCACACGCATAAGTGAGGGTTGATAGTAAATTTGATTTGAATAGTCTAAGTTTTGTATTTGTGCTGATGAGTTTTGATTTCCACAAATTTTCAGGGCTTCTGAAAGACATTGCTGCTTTAGCTATTCTGATTCTAATTTCTTTGCTTGTAATGTGTGTAATGCACATGTGTAACCATCATACATGTCTTTGATAATATTTATGATTTTTGATGGTAAGCCATATTGCTTCAGAATTTTCCACAAAGAATCTCTATGAATACTATCAAATGCTTTTTTGAAGTCGATGAAGTTAAGTACAAAAGGTTTTTGCTTTTCAATGTGTTCCTCCAATATAAGTCGTAGAGTGAAAATGTGGTCAAGACAGCTTCTCCCTTTTCTAAACCCAGCCTGTTCTTCACGCATTACTGTATCTATTGAATCCTTTATTCTATTTAGGATGATTTTACAGAATAACTTTGAAGCAACTGACAAAAGTGTCACGCCTCTCCAGTTGTTACAATCTCTAAGATTGCCCTTTTTTGGGATCTTAACAATGATTCCTTTTTTCCATTTATGAAGACGCCTCATCCCACCGAATCATGAAAAGACTAAAGTCATGAAAAGTTTAATTCCAACAAGTGACAAAATATACATGGAAAACAAACCAGTAGAAGAGATCGATCACTTTATCTATCTTGGAAGTCACATTGATCGAGAAGGGGATACGAGCAAAGAAATTAGAATCAGACTGGCTAAAGCAGCAATGTCTTTCAGAAGCCTTGAAAAGTTGTGGAAATCAAAACTCATTAGCACAAACACAAAACTTAGGCTATTCAAATCAAATGTACTATCAACCCTTATTTATGCGTGTGAAAGCTGGAAAACAACAAGAGATATAGAAACAAAGTTGAACGCATTCGAAAATAAATGTCTAAGGAAAATACTTGGTATAGAATGGAACGATTTCAAAACAAACGAGGAAATTAGAGAAATCGCCAATCAACCACTAATATCTTCAGTAATAAAGAAAAGACGATGGTCATACGTTGGACATGTGATGAGAAGAGATAATAATCGAATAGCAAAGCAAGCCCTCATATGGGAAACAACAGGTAAAAGAAAAAGAGGAAGACCCAGGGAGACACTGAGAAGAACATTGATGAGAGAGGCAAGAGCAGCAGGAGTCGGCTCCCTAAATGAGATAGAACTGCTTGCACAGAACAGAGACAGATGGCGAGATTTGATAAAATATCTTTAAAAGAAAACTGCTAGAACAAAAATTCATATAGGAGAAGGTGTATCTTGGTCTACGCCCTATGGGCCGGTTACGGCTCGAAAGGTCAATAGATAGATAGATAGATAGAATGTGTGTAATATGGTGTTAGTGACCATACATTTTACAGACCTTCGGCACATGATTTTTGGGGTAATGTGGTCGGTATTACGCCCGTGTCGTTTTACTTTCCCAGAAAAAAACCGGTACCCATTAAAGGCTGGATGAAGCGGAAGCCGTGGGTTGGGATCGAACCCTAGCTCTTGTCCATTGTAGTCCAGTTCACTAACCACTGAGCTATCGCGGCTCCCAATTACCGAATAGACACGATATATAATTACCAAATAGAAACGATTTATAATTACCGAATAGAAACGATTTATAGTTATCGAATAGACACGATTTATAGTTACTGAATAGACACGATTTATAGTTACCGAATAGACACGATTTATAATTACCGAATAGAAACGATTTATAGTAACCGAATAGAAACGATTTATAGTTACCGAATATACACGATTTATAGTTACTGAATAGACACGATATATAGTTACCGAATAGACATGTTTTATAGTTACCGAATAGACACGATTTAAAGTTACCGAATAGACATGATTTATAGTTACCAAATAGACACGATTTATAGTTACCGAATAGACACGTTTTATAGTTACTGAATAGACACGTTTTATAGTTACCGAATAGACACGATTTATAGTTACTGAATAGACACGATATATAGTTACCGAATAGACACGTTTTATAGTTACCGAATAGACACGATTTATAATTACCGAATAGACACGTTTTATAATTACCGAATAGACACGATTTATAATTACCGAATAGACACGTTTTATAGTTACCGAATAGACACGTTTTATAGTTACCGAATAGACACGATTTATAATTACCGAATAGACACGATTTATAGTTACCGAATAAACATGATTTATAGTTACCGAATAGACACGTTTTATAGTTACCGAATAGACACGATTTATATTTACCGAATAGACACGTTTTATAGTTACTGAATAGACATGATTTATAGTTACCGAATAGACACCATTTATAGGTATAGAATAGACACGATTTATAGTTACAGAATAGACACGATTTATAGTTACAGAATAGACACGGTGCCTTTGTCAATATTTGTCTGTGTCCGTGGAAGCTGCGGAGGACACTTTGGAACCCATTGGTCCAGACAGGCAGGTTATTTAAATCTATCATTATATCTTTCTTTATAGTTGCCTCTTGACTGGAATGATATATTTGTATGAAATGTTTGTTTTTTTGCCTGATAAATATTAATGAACATGATCAAACCAAGTGTGCATTAATATTTCCATTTAACAGATCAGTAGGTTAGTGTACTGGTCTGCTGTATACAACAGGTTTGGTTCAATCCTTATAGGGACATGTCTCTAGTTTACATAATGGACTGAATGGGCATATGAGATTATGCTTTCTAGAAGAAAGCGGACTGGTGTTGTACTGGACATATTATCTAAACTTTGTCTCTATTCTAAAAAAAAGACACTAACATGATAATTAAATATAAACCGCACTTGAAGTATAGGGAGATTCTTTCTTTCTTTCTTTTTTTGTCTTTCTTTCTTTCTTTCTTTCTTTTCTTTTAAATTATATTTTTACATTCAAATAATGTACTTCTGTTCACAACCTATATGTAGACAGACATACACACACAATAAACTGCCTATTTCAGTCTCTAAAACACCATAGCCGCATCCATACAGTGAGCGTAGATTTTGTCAGATTGTTGTTTCACTTCGTTTTACACTCAGTAGTTATTAGGTATCAAGGGACACATACATGGCTGTCGCTCTTCTGACTGCCTTAATCAATCATAGTCCTGTGATGCTGTTGAAGTGACCCTTGTTCTTCTCCCTCCATATTTGCGTCAATGATATTTCCTTATTGTTCACTATTATTACATTCATTCTTCTTCCTCTACCTTTTTTTTAGCTCCCAGTGGAGCATAGATCTTCAACAAACACTTTCCAAGTCATTCTGTTTTTTGCCATTCTTTTAATATCATTCCATGTCTTCCCTATCATCTTCATCTCTGCTTCCATCTGTCTTCTCCAAGAATTCCTTGGTCTTCCTCTTTGTCTTTTCCCATGGGGATTCCAAAAAAGGGCCTGTTGAGTAATATTCTCAATTGGCTTCCGTAGTGTGTGTCCTATCCAGCGCCATCGTCTTCGCTGTATCTCTTTATCCACTGGTGTTTGACTGGTACATTTCCATAATTCTATGTTAGTGATTTTGTCCTGCCATTTCCATCCTTTTATCCTGCGTAAACATCCATTAATGAAAGTCTGTATCTTCGTGATTGTCAATTTTGTTGTTCTCCATGTTTCACAGCCATATAATAGGACCGCCTTAACATTTGAGTTGAAAATTTTTATTTTTGTATTTAACCTAATTACACTCATTAATAAACAAATATTCCCCCAAAATCTTTCTTTTGTTCAAAAAATCTCCCAATCTTAATTCACTATGGCATTCACTGTCTGCGTGTTCTTCGTATTCAGAACACATGTCTTCTAGCATTACCAGATCGTTCACAAATGTTTCTCTTTGTTGACAGAAATAATGTCTCAGGACTGGTGATGTAAAAATTGTGTTAAAAAACTCATTCATATTTATATCACCGTCAATCTTATGTTACACATTTTGTTCTCTTCTGTCAGGGAATTAGGAAATGGTTTTTTTTTCTTTGTCGAGATGTAGGAATCTGTCGTAATCCTTACTTGATTACTTTTTATGAATTTTACAGACCATATGGTGGTAGCACTCATTAAGTCGTTCAAAATACGCATTTCAGGTTTCTTCGAAAATTCTAAATGAACGTGTACTTAATGAACATAAATTTTTAGACGCATTAAAAATGTACGTTCATTATGTGCAAGTTTGTTTAAGACATTCTTAAATGAAAGCTGAAACGTACATTTTCAACGACCGAGTGGTTGCTACCCAAAGATGATCATTAAAACTCAATAAATAATACCCAAACGGAATGCTATATGTTTCCATATATCCGATAAGAATATCTCCCTAATTATCAGACAAAAAGCTAACAATTGTGCCAAAGTCTTAACGATGATATACATATAACTATGTGTTTCAACAATTTGTATTTCACCAAATCTGAGATTTACATTTTTAAACAACACCAACATTTGTAAACGCGCTATAGTAACTAAGTGATGACCTCACAGACACGTTCAAGTGGGTAAGAAATACAATGATATAGTCTTCGAAAGGTCATAAGTTATAAGAAATAACAAATTACAAGACAATTGACATAACCAGCGTTCATTTCTTTCTATTATATTACCATTTTTTTCGCTTCTTATTTGTGTAAACAGTTGTCTTTTTTGCATGCAAATACTGCATCGTTGTTCAAGTTAATGTCATAAAACCTGGTAAACTCAGAGGCGTCCCGTCATTTTTTCCAAATTGTTGACGAGTAATGGGCGCACAGATGGTTTGAGTAGCTACATGGTTTGCTCTCATCTAAACCCTAATTGCAGTCTTTTCCCACTTGGTAGACATTGTCTTTTCCAAATTATTGCATTCTCAAAACCGTATCCTCAATTAGAGCCGTGTCGATGTCTAAAATATAAGTGTTCAGAGGTGATCTTGAGCGTGCTAATCAATCCACCCCAGAGACACCAAAGGGCAGCAAATCAGTTTTCGTAATGAATCCTCGCTATATAACCATATACGTTTATTAAGATTTGAGGCTACTCAATGTATCGACTTTTCAAGCTGGATAAATCGCTTCCACGTAGCAGCGTAATGTGAGAGGCACCTGAATGTTGTTGCTTCGGATGCACACATTTTAGGGGTAAAAAAATTTCAAATTAAAGACAGTAGCAATTGTACAGAAAAAAAACGCAGTTTTGGAAAATACTTGCCCTGCCCAATGTGCTTGTTTACTACATATTTACCTTGCAAAATGTGCTAGTAAAAAAAAAAAAAAGTAAAGTACCCCCGTCACGACAAGTGGCGTATAGGTAATATGGTGTTAGTGACCATAAATTTTACAGACCTTCGGCACATGATATTTTTTGGGGGTAATGAGGTCAGTATTACGCCCGTGCCGCTTTACTTTCCAGAAAAAAATCCGGTACCCATTAAAGGCTGGGTGAACCAGGAAGCCGTCTGTTGGGATCGAACCCTACCTCTTGCCCTTTGTAGTCCACTTCACTAACCACTGAGCTATCGCGGCTCAAAATGTGCTAGTATACCACATATTTACCTTGCCAAGTGTGCTAACATATGACATACTTACCTTGCCAAGTGTATTAGCATACCACATACTTACCTTGCCAAGTGTGTTAGTATACCACATACTTACCTGGCAAAGTGTGCTAGCATCCCATTTATTTACCTTGTACAATCCCTTATAGTTAACCATGTTAAACCACTAGCCCATGCATTTCGACGTACAGACTTTTCACATAAACACCCCTCGATTTCCAGTAGTTAGAAAATAAAAACGTATTGGAAAATCTTTATGAACATGATGACTACAGATACATTGACTCAGAAATGTTCTTTTCTGTCCCAGAAAATCTTAGTAAATTTACCAACGAGCACTTACCAAGCAGATTTATTGGCCACCATTGACAAAACTGGCCAGGTGTTTTTGCAAGTGACCCCGAGACCACTGATCTAACTGTATTTTTTTTCAATTTAGGGGCATGTGAAAGACAGAATGTGTGTACCTCCAAAACCCGCAGAAATCCTGGATGACCGGCAGACACTGAAGCTATAAACTCGATCACACCCGCGATGGTGTGGAAAGGCCATGTCGGAGCTAGATTATTGATTATATTTTTGCTGTGCAACGTTTGGGGCGCAGATCGAGTGTGTGTGATATTAACAGATATACCACAAAAACGTTATGAATTTGTACAACTGTAACGATCTATGTATAAGACTATACCAATTATTTTTTTTATTTTACAAATATTTTAAATTGTGAATTGTTTTTGTGGACACCTTGTATAATTTCCCCATTCGATTTTGACTTTGAAATCCACTCTAAGGCATTTGTAACTGCTTCAGTCTCCATTCTATCTATCTGTTGACCTTTCGAGCCGTAACCGGTCCACAGGGCGTAGACCAAGATACTCCTTCTCTTATCTGAATTTTTATCTAGCAGTTTTTAATTCTTTTAAAGATGTTTTATCAAATCTCGCCATTCGTCTCTGTTCTGTGCAAGCAGCTCTATCTCATTGAGGGAGCCGATTCCTGCTGCTCTTGCCTCTCTCATCAATGTTCTTCTCAGTGTCTCTCTGGGTCTTCCTCTTTTCAACTTACCTGTTGTTTCCCACATGAGGGCTTGCTTTGCTATTCGGTTATTATCTCTTCTCATCTCATGTCCAACTTATAACCATCGTTGGCTAGCTGCGCTGTCGTTGAGGACGGGCAACCAATGGATCGGGGGGACATCATCAATGCCCTCCGAGAAGTGGGAAGAGCACATGACTTCGACAAACTCAGATCCACGTCACTTCTTCGGATGATGGAAATGAGAGCTAAAATGGGCACAGCCAGAAATGAGAAACTTAGTGGCCGTGTAAGAAGACTTATCAACCAACATAGAACTGGAGTCGTCAGTCGCTGGACACTGCGGGAATTGCTGAGGAGGGGATCTGAGCACCTATGGACATGTTCGGAGTGCAATGATGATGACCCGCAAATAACTCAATAACTCAATGACCATCATGTTTTCTTGATTACTGAAGATATTAGTGGTTGATTGGCAATTTCTCTAATCAACCACTCCATTTCTCTACTAAAAATTGCAAGCGTGTAAGATCCACGTTTGTCTGCAACCGTTCTGTTCCAGACTTTAGTCGAAAAATCATATCTCAATTTCCTGCTTCGAAGGACTTCACCACACTCAGTCAGTGTTAATAACGACAATGTTTTATCAAGAAATCCCAACTATTCACTGTTGAAATGTCTGTACATCCACTACGTTAGAGTCATCGCTTCCTGATCAAAAGGACCCGAATTCGATTCCCAGAAGTAGAAGAATTTTTGCCGATCGACAAGACTCCGAAGTTCACCGAGCTCAGAGTTTTTCTGGGAGGTAGAAGCGGCCTGGCGTGAAACCACTCACATCACCTAACATATGGACAAATATGGTCAGGATCACCATATATTACAATGTACACTTAGCAATACATGAAGTGAACATTTACTTTACGCCCAGTGCATACATTGCTGTGCTTCTTGTCAAAAACAATAGCGAATTTTCGATTTGTTTATATCTCTTCAGAGATTACCCATTTTGAAAACCGTTTCAACTTTTGTGACCTGTCCAGTCGTCGTTTCCGCGTGTGCAATCCATGTCATTTCACGCTTGATATCTCTTCTTTTGATATGGCCTGTACTTTAAGCACTCCGTTTTCTTGCCTCATAACACACATATATATTATCATCCTACACGAACTACATTGCATAGGGGATGGTGCCTGAAGCAGGTACTGAAGCCCAAAGAATTGATTTCAAGGTGCTGCACGTTTTAGAAGAAGTGATATATATATATATATATATAATCATCATCATGTGCCATACCAGTTGGCGTAGGCGATCATGTCCTTCCACAATCTTCTATCTACAGTGCATCATATCTGTTCTGTTGTTGACTGTTTTCCATGCCATGACACCAAGCTATCCAGTATTTTCTCTTTTTGTCGTCCGCGATCTCTCTTTCCTTTTATTTTGCCAGTTGTAACCAAGTATTCCAAATTTCCTCTTCTCATGATATTCTTGAAAAATGTTGATTGTTTCTTTCTGATGTTTTTAGGAGCTACCTTTTTATGTTGGCTTTTTTGAGAACTTCCTCATTGGTCTTTTTAGCTGTCCATAGAACTTTCAACATTCTTCTGAGAAATCCCATCTCTGTGGCTTCTAATCGTCTTTTCATTTGTTTGTCTACTGTCCATGATTCGCTTCCATAGGTCAGAATTGGTTCTATATAGCACTGATGAACTCTCTTTCTCATTTCTATTGACTTAGATTTGCTGCATAATATATCTTTCATTTTCTGAAATGCTATTTTAGCCTGAGCTATTCTGCTTTTTATTTCCGTGGTGCATCTTCCATCCGATGTTATTATTGTGCCCAAGTATTTGACGCGTTGCACGTGTTTCAAATGTGTCCTGTTTATTTTTATGCTGCATGCTGGTGATGATTGTTTCTTCGATATAACCATTACTTCTATCTTCTTACTATTCAGGATGAGACCTTTCTTGATGCTTTCCTTTACTATTATGTCTATCATTTCTTGTAGTTCATTCACTGTCTCTGCTATTAATAAAGGCTGTGTCATCCGCATTATATATATATATGCTTAGGTATGCTCATATATATATATATATATATATATATATATAGAGAGAGAGAGAGAGAGAGAGAGATAGAAAAAGAGAGAGAGAGAAATAGGAAAAAAAACGGTATGACTAAAGCTTTACGTAGCAAATGGGCAACACAAACCAGAATTTTGACTCAATAGACCTTCAAGAGAAGCATACATACAACACTCGTACAAATATGTAGTAAAAATAAAAAATAAATAATAACAAAAATATAATAATTTAGAACTAGAAGGAAAAATAGAAGGAAAATATTAATAAAGTCTTCCCTGTATGATCTAAGGTGGCAAGAACGGAAGTACGCATGGGGTGTCCATATGCACATGGACCTGTTTTTGGAAACTTCTGTTACTGCGCTTCGTGTGCGCACATTTTCACTTTTGTGCACGCACACGCACCATGTGCGCACTTCCGTTCTTGCCACATTATAGCATACAGGGAAGACTTTTCTTATTTTTCTTTCATATTTCCTGCTAGTTAGAAATTACTATATTTTTTAAAAATTATTTTTTTTATTTTTTTTTAAATGCATATTTGTACGTGTGTTGTATGTGTGTTACTGTTGAAGGCCTATTGCGCCGAATATGTCGTACTGGTTTATGTTGTCCACTTGTTAAGTGAAGTTGTAATCATACCGAAGTCGTCAGTGACTCACAACTGATGGCTTGCGCCAGGATCGGTGAACCAGAACCATCCAGACCCTGCTACACCTCTTCGTGGTGCCTCTAGAAACAGACTAACCTGTCTAGTCTGGCCAAGCGAGCAGGGATCGAAGTGGGAAGACGAACCCGGTACACAAAAAAGCGTCGGCTGAAATCGGATGTGTTGGGCCGAAAGGCGCAGATATCACAGTGTTACACTGCAAACTTCAACACAACGTAACTACGTCCACTTAACGTCCTTTTAAGGGCGGATGACAAGGAGGAAGTCTACGGTTCGTATCCGTTAGAATACCTCAAATCATCGGACGAACGCATCATCATCATCATCATCATACCGTTTTTTTCTATATTTTATATATATATATATATATATATATATATATATATATATATATATATAAATTATTTCTCCTCACTATTAATCTCACTGCAGCTTGGCATTTTGATGCCCATCTTTGCCTTGACCATACCGGTGCACGTTTGATTAGTTTGAATTCAGCGCACTTTTGAACTTACAGCTGACAATAGTTCTCTTATGTGATTAACTGGGAGAGAAAGATTGGTCTACATTTTCGTCTTTGAATCTTTAATGTTCTATTGTATACTATTCTATTGTATTCTATTGTCACTTCTATTATTTCATACATCCACACTTGTTCAAGGGCGTTTTATCGACCTATTTACTCATAGCTTTTGATGATAGCTGTATAGACTGGTAAGCTGTTTTTGTCTTGTTGAGTAGCCAAGCCATTTAATTTGTAGAATCTTTATATACTTCTATTGATAAGTGTGGTCAGGGAAAGTAGAGTTTCTTTTGAAGGGGATTAGATTTACATCCACAGGGTAACTTTAACAAAATTGGGTAGGCGTTTTGTCGATGTCCTTTGAATTTATATGACCTTGTCTGAGATAGTTGTGTTTATTCCTGACAACAGTTATTGACTGGCATTTGATGTATTCATTAGACTATGAAGAGGCAAGAGGCGAAATTGGACTCCGCATTTAGTCGACCATAGTTATATAAATAGAGTTTTATTAAATTTAGATGAATAATAGAGAGAATATTGTAAATCTAGAATGTTTTTCTCTTCTTCTTTTCTTGTCTCTCTCTCTCTCTCTCTCTCTCTCTCTCTCTATATATATATATATATATATATGTATATATATATATATATATATATATATATATATATATATATATCCCTTTATTGTTCTTCGTGTATAATTTCGGTTTCCTATATACTATTGGCAGAGGTTTACAATAGCGGAAAGTAATGTCGAGTTAATGTAGCTCCGGCTTTTGATGCAGACAATCGCTCACATCTTCAGTCAATATTTATTATTTATACACATTTTCTTCATTATGAGTTCTATACCTTTCATCACTTTGTAAAAGGCAAAGATTCCTTGTATGTGTTCTTTTCTCTATATTTTTTCCTGCGTCCTACTTTTTCTATAACCCACTGGCGTTGTGGTTAATTCAATCGCCTGCCGACCTAAAGGTTCGGGGTTCAAATGGTACTTGAGATATAATTTATTTTTCCAGACCTGAATTGCGTGACCCCCAATCGTAAGAACGTCAAATGGTATCTATATAAACTATCTTACATGGAAGAATATAAGAAAATAGGCTTGTTTTTTTTTTTTTAATCAGGACGAAAAGAAACGGGTTGTGAACAAACAGAAAAACTGAAAGACAAAATGGAAAATTAGCGAAAGATCGTGAACACATAATTCTAACGCCATAACGGATCACAAAGAGAGCTAAGAAATCAAGCAGGTTTATTATAATAGTTCGGCTAAGAGATCTTCCTTAGATTCAAAGAACGCAAAGGATAGCACAAATGAACATAATAATTGCAAACATGGCCGAAGAGGTAATATTCTTAACCTCCTCTACTAAAATACAACCCTGTGACTGTGTATCAATCCCATATTCATATCTAGTAGCCTAATATTCCCATTCCTAATCTACATGCGAATTATTATTACAAGTAAACATTTTTATATAAGAATTTAGCGTCTGGTTACAATTAAAAGCACCGTTTCTCAATCAAAGACCATACAAACATTCTTGTCTTCACGATCTATCAGGCTCAGACCAAGTATTGTGTTACGATCTTTATATGTGTGCCTACCTATAACAGCAATATTCAAGGAGAATCCAATGAACCAATAGAATGTCGTTTATTCCCATATTTACATGATGTGTGCCTGTCTGTCTCGCCTTCCATTACCATTGTAACATGTGTTGTTTTTCACTTCGGACTGGTTTGTTTTTCGCTGTGATGTATATTGTCGAGTTATATATCTTTCCAGTTTCGATAGATACAATGCAGATGTTTTATTCAGAATAAGAAATAGACAATCCGGGGCTGTTTCGAATAAAAGGTTTCTGTTTAATGACAAAGTGTTGATGATGGTGCGCCTAGGTATTGATGCCCGAACACTTAAACGGATAAAACTAACAATACATACCAAATCAATGAATTGTTTCTGTTTTACAGTTGTCGTTCTTGCACCCGCTATGTTTTTTCTGTTCATTGAAGATCAAAGGGAATTCCTCAAACATTATAGTTCCTCACGTTACCGATAATTGTATGACGTTTTGGGGGGACAGACTTGAAAAGCTGTATAGAAAAGCGTGGCAAATGAAAACAAAGTGTATATATATGGCACTTTTTGTCTTGTCAAACGATTTAGTGGAGGCTATTGTGTATTTTTTGAGGTTTTGTTTTTGTCGAGCAGCTTCTCTCGTGGCTAATTCTACCAATGTTTGATAAACATACGCGGTCACAGAATGAACAAGTCAGGCCCACTATCCACAGGATTTTCCATCCTTTTTCATGAGTCTTTTCTCCTCTAAGATTTTCCTTAGCACAGACTCAAATGATGTTATACCGTTCCTTATACATGCTCGCCATGATGTGCGATCACTTGCCAGATGTTCCCAGTCATTTTCACAGATGGAGAAGTCTTTCAGAGATGATTTGCAGATATCTCTATATCGTAGTTTAGGTCTATCGATTTGTCTTTTTCTCTGTGTTAGTTCACCATATAGTATTTGCCTAGGAATGCGATTTTCTTCCATTCGTTGGACATGCCCCAGCAATCTTAGTCTTCGACATCTGAGCATCGACATGATTGTTGGGGTCTTAGCACGTTACAGGACAGTTAAGTTGGTTATTTTGTCCTACTATTTGATGTGTATTATTCTGCGGAGACATCGCATGTGGAAGACATTTAGTCTTTTTTCCTGGTTTGAGTATGTTGTCCAGGTTTCAGATCCATATAATAGTGTGCTAAGCACACAAGTTTGATATATTAAGAGTTTGGTCTTCAGTATTAGTTTCGTGTTGTTCCATGCCCTTTCTGTGAGTTTGCCGAAGGTCGTAGCTGCCTTACCATTCGACAGTTTATTTCTTCATCAAAAGAGATGGTTTGCGTAATTGTGGATCCAAGATATGTAAATTTCTGAACTGATGCTAGTGGACAATCTTTTAGAGTAATAAATAGAGGTTAGATGTCGCCTTGACTTAGTATTACTGTCAAAGTGAGAACGGAAATATAAACAGCTTTGGGAAGTTTCGGTCAGCAATCACTGTGACGTAATCATTGTCTGTTACATACAAATTGTACATGCGTGAAAATCCAAAGGTTGATGTTGTCACGTGTCCTGAGTCTGTGTGTCGCACCGTGCTGTCCTCACCTTCTGTACGGTGGACTGATCATTACATAGTTGACAAATAAAGTGCATTAAATGTTGCGTTAAGCGTGGCACATTTCCTGCCCACAGCTTCGAAATGAGTGTGTTATATGCCTTCATTCATTGAGTGACGTCTCCGCATCAAACGTTGGCTACCATGGAGCACCATTCCACTCTATCTCATGCTTTGATGGTTGAGATTGTTATAGGCTGATTTGTCCATCTTTTGATGTTACTCGCCCATGTTAGTCTTGATCTGCCTCTGCATCATTTACACTGTATTTTTCCTTCCAAGATTACTTTTAGTAGGCTGCTGTGTCTTTTAATATGACACATACATCTCATGTGTCTTGTTTGAACTATGTTTAGCAGTTGTTTTTACTTTCATTTTTAATTGTTTTAAGACTTCATCGTTTGTTTTGTTTTATTTCCATCCAATTCTTCTATAAATCCACATTTCTAAGGATTCAAATTTATGTTCTGTTTTCTTGTCTAATGTTCATCTTTCTGCACCATACAGGAATATTGAGAAGATAAAAAAAATAATTTGCTATTCTTAGTTTTAGCCTTTGTGTTATTTGTTTTGATGTTAATATATTTTTCATGGGATTAATATTAATTTTTTGCCATTCCTATTCTTTTCTTTATTTCAGTTTTACATTTTCCATCACTGGCTAAAGTATGTCCAAGGTAGTTGTAGCTCTGAACTGTCTCCAGCTCTATTCCTTCAATTTTGATATCCACTTTTAGGTTTTGAGTATTATCTTTTTTATGATCATAGTTTTATCCTTTTTGGCATCTATATATATTCCATATTTGTTGCTTATCAATGTTTATTTCATTAAGTAAGTGTTGTAGATCTTTAGGATTTTCGAATAGTAAATCAATATCATTTCCTGTTTCCGGTTGTCCAAGATGAATTTTTATATTAATTTCGGAGTGTGGATTCTGTGATAAAAGTGACCGAAGAAGTGTTTCTAATGGATATATATATATACAGAACAAGTTGTGCAAAGTGTTCTATCTAAGGAAGAGAACAAGATAAGTTTTCATCATCAAGTACCAAGCCTGCTGGCGTAGGTGAACATCGCTCTCCACAACTTTCCATCACGATAGTTATTTATCAATTATGTTGTTGACCTTCTGCCAGACCATTCTCTTAAGCTGTCTGGTATCTTTTCTCTTTGCTTCCCTCTATCTCTTCGTCCCTCAATTTTCCCAGTTGTTACACTATATTCCAGCTGTTCTCTTCTCATTACATGGCCAAAAAAATGATGATTGTTTCTTCCTAATATTGGAAATTAGCTCACTTTTTGCTTTGGCCTTTTTCCTTTTTTTGGTACGTCAAATGCATTGTTTACCTACATGGTGTTCATTGGAGCCGCGATAGCTCAGTGGTTAGTGAACTGGACTACAAAGGACAAGGGGTACGGTTCAATCCCAACCGACGGCTTCCGGGTTCACCCAGCCTTAAATGGGTACCGGATTTTTTTTTCTGGGAAAGTAAAGCGGTACGGGCGTAATACCGACTACATTACCCCAAAAATCATGTGCCGAAGGTCTGTACAATTTATGGTCACTAACACCATATTCCCTATACGCCACTTGACGTCACATGGGCTCTTTACTTTACTTTAATTACGGGGGCTGTTGTGACTGGTCTAACAAAACTCACATTTTAAAACATTCAAATGAATTACTCGAAACGCTTTAATGCCATCTTTGGAGCATCATCATCAAGTACGGGGCCTGCTGGCGTAGGTGATCATGTCTCTCCACAACTTTCGATCACGATAGTTATTTATCATTTCTGTTGTTGACCTTCTGCTAAGCCATTCTCTTAAGCTGTCTGGTATCTTTTGTCTTTGCTTCCCTCTATCTCTTCGTCTCTCAATTTTCCCAGTTGCTACAATATATTCCAGCTGTTCTCTATCTTTGGAGCATAGTTTACGAAAGTCTCTCCATTCTTATTGTTCGACATTTTAGTCTAGTCTTATACTCCTGGTGTTTTCCATGACTTCGTATATTTCTGAGCCTTCTATGATGTCTTTTCCTTAGCGGATTCAACGATAATACTTATTTATGCATGCTGACATCGAAATTAACTAGCGTGTGACCAATTCTTGTTAACTTTCTATAAAAACCCTTGTTTTGCTCTTCCCTACATATGTTCATTTATGATCTTGGCGTGGCATCTGATGCTCAGCTTATTTCAGACGATTTAAAATAGTAAGTCTCTGTATCTTTTATTCGCTTGAATTATCCCACAACCATGTCTCTAGGTCTTGGATTACCGGATTAAAAAAAAAAAATTAAAGTATGACATTTTATATAAGAAGTAAAAAAAAAATATCTTAAAAATATCTTAAAACACTTTATCTAAAAAGTAAGACTTTTTATCTAAAAAATTTAAGAAACTATCTGAAAAGTAAGACATTTTATCTAAAAAAGTAAGACATTTTATCTAAAAAAGTAAGACATTTTATCTAAAAAAGTAAGACATTTTATCTAAAAAAGTGAGACATTTTATCTAAAAAAGTAAGACATTTTATCTTATGAAGAATAATTGTTAAAATACAAAAAAAAACTGAACGTTATAGTTTGTCTCTTATGTCCAATACCTGGCAGGAGGCACAATAAAATAACGATACATCCATCACAATTATGATATCTGGTAACTTAGAGTCATACATTATGACTCTATAATTTTATATATATTAGCATTTAAACAGTTGTATCTTTTTCGCATCCTGTATTCATTGAAGTCCATTTCCCATAGCTCTAAGTCAGTTCAGTGTTGATTTCAACATTGCTCTGGCAATTATAGCGACACAGCTGGCATTAAAATGTTCTTGCCCTGCTAGACCTTTGGATCGCTCGGCTGCAATTAGAGAAGAAACATGTTGCATGGGCAACACCTTGTCTCTTTATCTTTCTGCCCAAGCTCGCGCCCTGGAGAAGACACTCCAGCTTCGCCATTTTCGTGTCGAAACAACACATGGGGATTTATTTACAATAGCAATACTAAAAAAAAGAAGAAAACAGTGGTATGGTGACAGCTTTACGTGGTAATCGACGAAACAAAAATCGACGTTTCGGCCAAGTAGGCCTTCATCTGGACGAACAACAAACACACAAAAAAATATAGAAGGATATATTAACAAATCTAACTACATGGCGATAATATGCTAGATACTCAAGAGAGGAAAATAAAAAAAGAGGTCACTTCCCTGTGTTCCCGAGCGTGGTCAGTCTTCAAATGAACTAAATTTTATGGGGATTTATTTACACGCTTTGCAATTCTTCTGTAATGTTTTAGTGAGAATGAGTTATTAATATAATACGTACCGTCCAGTACATGGTGTGTCATCCAATATATCTCCCAGTTGTTAATAATTACAAAGGGGAACGTTGGTAGTGGAAGACCGTCTGCGCTTTCTTATTTTATTTTAGATAATAGCTATTATTGTGAACGTTGCATTAAAATTTAGTTTGACATGATTTGAGTATTTTTTTAGGATTTCCCTTTCCCTGAATAATTTTATACAACATATTTATTATCAAATGTCGTTAAAATAAACAATCCATTTTTAGGGGGATTCCTTTTTGTTGCATTGTGTTACAGATAAAAGTAATATAGAATCTGATGTGAGAATTACTATTGAGGTGTCGAGTAAAAACTGTTATCATTATTAGCTTGCTGATGATAGCTGCAAGTTACTGACGGCTATCAACTATGAACGATGAGTTCTGAGAATGGAGTGGTAAGCAACAGAGAAAATGGTTTAAACAATGAACAGGAAAATTATTTCATGGTGCCCAGAAGCTTAGACAAAGCATAGAAAAAGTGAGAAAGTTTAGCTTAGGTTCATCGACAGGTCGTCCTCATTACACATGGAACAAAGCTATAAATTCTCAGAACACCTCCTAAGTATATCCCTGAACGTGCAGAGAAGGACGACACATCTTGTTGTGCTGGTTTACAAGCCTTCTTTGGCATCCTGTGTAGCGTATCCGTCTGATATTTCCTACCTTGACATGATATGTGTGTGTTCGTTGTTGCCTTTTGTAATTTAGAGACGTTGATAACTCCTTATATCGACGGCTCAAACGCCCTCGATAGCAGCAATAAAGTATCAGGAAAAGACAATTTTAAGCTCAGGTCTTAAAGCACCAAATCTCTATGTTCTGTTTATCCCTCCGCTTTGTTGTGAGGGAATTTACATAAAGGAAACTAAACATAAAGATTTGGAAACACTGATAACAAATATGTTTATGCAATATATATATATATATATATATATATATATATATATATATATATATATATATAAAGTATTGGCATAAATGATATTTTATAACATATTTTAACATAACTTTTTTGCACTTTTATTATCCAATCACTTGTGTGGCTATAGTTGCAATAACCATACATAAATCATCTTATGTCGTATATCCCAGATAACCGTGGTGTGCATCAAAAATATGCCTCATCGCACACCGTTTGGGATTTATTTTTATTGCCAATGTTTACATTTATATTGATGATGTACTTATATAGGCAGTCACTCAGCCTGGAGACCAACCGAGAATCTCGCTGAGTTCATGTCAAAAGTTACATTCAATAATTACGTTTTCTATATTTATGAATAAAATGTCGCAATAACTCAGTCGAGTATCACTGCGATTTCTGTCAAAGTGTATTTGGGCACTCAATATTTCAAGACAGTTTATGAACTCCAAGCCCTTGTCAGAAAGGGCTGACTTTTCATCTTCTAGGTGCTCAGCTACTGCTAATTCACAAAATCTCTTCCTGGTTTAAAACAACGAAAATCTTCTCTTTCATGACACTATCACTTTATTGTATTTAGAGAGAGAGAGGGGTTAGGGTAGGGCGGTGAGGCCCAATGTAAAAATGATAAAGAGAAAGGGGATGACTTGGAAGAAAGGGCGTTTTTGAAAGCAGTCCAAAACTGGAACTAGCTAGTTCCGTCTTTTAATCTTACCACTTAGAGTAATCATAGAGTAGTCCGATGTACAGTAAGGATGATATGTCGACTAGCTAGTTCCATATCTTTTAATCTTACCACTTAGAGTAATTATAGAGTAGTCCGATATACAGTAAGGATGATATGTCGACTAGCTAGTTCCGTCTTTTAATCTTACCACTTAGAGTAATTATAGAGTAGTCCGATGTACAGTAAGGATGATATGTCGACTAGCTAGTTCCATATCTTTTAATCTTACCACTTAGAGTAATTATAGAGTAGTCCGATGTACAGTAAGGATGATATGTCGACTAGCTAGTTCCATATCTTTTAATCTTACCACTTAGAGTAATTATAGAGTAGTCCGATGTACAGTAAGGATGATATGTCGACTAGCTAGTTCCATATCTTTTAATCTTACCACTTAGAGTAATTTTAGAGTAGTCCGATGTACAGTAAGGATGATATGTCGACTAGCTAGGTCCATATCTTTTAATCTTACCACTTAGAGAGTAATTATAGAGTAGTCGGATGTACAGTAAGGATGATATGTCGACTAGCTAGGTCCATATCTTTTAATCTTACCACTTAGAGAGTAATTATAGAGTAGTCCGATGTACAGTAAGGATGATAAGTCGACTAGCTAGGTCCATATCTTTTAATCTTACCACTTAGAGAGTAATTATAGAGTAGTCCGATGTACAGTAAGGATGATATGTCGACTAGCTAGGTCCATATCTTTTAATCTTACCACTTAGAGAGTAATTATAGAGTAGTCCGATGTACAGTAAGGATGATATGTCGACTAGCTATGTGCCGAACGAACTAACCACCCAACTAATTAAGGAATTAATTAATTAACCAGCTAATTGAATAATTAAGCAATAAAATAATTACCTAACTAACTACCTACCTAGCTATGTAATCAACTAACTTTTACTACCTCGATAATTCTTTAAACCATAGGATAGATCGAAGCGGTTATGTGACATATTATTATTATTTGTTGAATATTGTATGTGGTAACATAAATATTGTTTATTTATATATTTTTATTGCCAAAATATTGTATTTATTACAATTACAATAGTGTTAATTTGTAAGACTCTAAAATGAGTATCTTTGAACACAACTTCACACGCATAAATACAAGTTATCATGAGTTATCAGCATTAGATTCAAACTTAAATAAACTGCCATCTAGAATAATTACGTCATACTAACAATGTTTTATGATTGGCTCTGACCTCAGAGGAGTGAAATGCCACTTGTCCATACCAACGATTGATCTCTTGTACAGATGCGTCAATCGCTTATCTGTAATTGAGCATCTGAATTTGTTTGTATGGTATAGATAAATTATAGATGAAATGTAGTTATAATAACACTTGGACGATCAAACCGGATTCAAATTGTGTTGACAGTGTTATAGTGGATTTCACAAGGCAGACTGTGTTGAAATAGTGTTTATTTTAAAATTCCCGTTGTTGCTTTTTAATTTCTGATGGAGATGTGGACAGTGTGATTTTCGATGTTTAACTGGAGCTATATTTATTATGGCTCAGGCAAAAGCAGCTTTCCAAAAAATGAGGAAAATACTATGCAATCCATTTTTGACAATAGAAACAAGAAAAGAGTTCTTAAATGTTACGTAGAGCCAGTCTTAACATACGGATGTGAATCATGGACAATAGGACAACAGACAAGAAAATCACTGGAGTCTGTAGAAATGTGGTTTTACAAAAGAATGTTGAGAATACCATGGACAGCTAAGAAGAGTAATGAAGAGGTTCTGAGAAAGGTCAAAGCAAAAAGAGAGCTAATTTCCAATGTTAGGAAGAGACAATCATCTTTTTTGGCCATGTAATGAGAAGAGAACAACTGGAATATATTGTAACAACTGGAAAAATTGAGGGACGAAGAGATAGAGGGAAGGAAAGAGAAAAAATAACAGACAGCTTAAGAGAATGGCTTGCCAGAAAGTCAACAACAGAAATGATAAATAGCTGCCGAGATCGAATGTTGTGGAGAGACATGGTCACCTACGCCACTAGGCCCGGTACTTGATGATGATGATGATGATGATGATGATGATATTTATTCTTCTTTTCCATTGTGCTTAACCTATCGTCGATAGGTTAACGAAACACGTTCACTGCCCCATTGATAAAACAAGTATTTTCGATAATGACACCCCTACCGTAAATGACCATCTTCAGTTGTACAAGTCTGTGACAGTGGATGGAGCAGAAGAATCAGGAATGATGAACGGCTCAGTAAGCGAAGGCAACAAAGTGTGTTGTACACAAGGGGCGTAATTAGGACACGAAGAGCGAATATGGCTAACTACCGAGGAAGATATAGGAGTCTCATTGATCACTCCAAAGCAAGCAATGGAGAGGAATTTGACAAATCTGAAAACAACAAATAAAGAACTAAAAATATGTAAATGGGATATTAGAATTCTGTATCAAATTGGAAAACTGGATAATTTTATTTTAGAAGCAGGAAGAATGAACATAAATTGTGTAGGCTTATCAGAGACAAGACGGAAAGAATGTAGCTACGTACATGAAGAAAGAAATATGCATTTATATACTCAGTCAATACAGAACATCACATAGGTGTGGTTATACTGACAAGAAGAAAATTAAAAAAATATATCAGTACGTTTTGGACATACAACGACGGAATTCTACTAATAAAATGGAAGTAAAACCTTTCACTACAGCAATAATACAGATATATGTACCCTCCCAAGACTACACGGATGCACAAACAGAATAATAATACGAAGATCTAAAGAAAGTCGCGAAACACGTGACACCATTTGACATTTTATTTTGCAAAAGGAGACATGAATGCCATATCAGGAAAATGAAGGTAAATGAACATAATAGGAAAGCATGGTCTAGGAAAACGAAACGAAAGAGGAGAAAGGCTAATACAATTTTGTGAGAAAATAAATTAGTAATATGTATCACCTACTATGAGCAACAGAAAAGAAAGCTGTATATGCGCAAAAGTCCTCTCGATAAAACGAGAAACCAGATAGACGTAATGATCAACGATAGATTCAGAAACAGCGTCATAAAGGTCAGGACATACCCAGGAGCTGAGATTAACCCATATCTCTGTTATGATCAAATGGAAATAAAACTAATGAGAAACAGACAGAAGAACAACACACAATTACACCACTGGACATAACAGCTTTAAGTGAAACAGAAATTCAGCATAAATATGAATACAAAAATATAAGTATCTTTCATTACATCACTTGCCTCGATGGTACATGCTTGTCATTTTTATTTTTTTGAACTGGTGATCTCTATTTATTGTCATTCCACGTTACTCCTCGTCTGCATCTAACTCGTTTACTTTGCATTTTCCCCTCTAAAATGAGTTTCAGTAGATTTGTAACAATATGTGATGGGAATGCAATCTGTTAACAAAATGCAGAGTTGAACAAAATCGGAACCATTACCTACAGGGGTGAGGCAGGCATGTTGTATAACAATCGATCTAACGGAAAAATCAATGCGATCAAACTTCGTATTCTGTTAAAGAAGACTGATCACCTATGGGTTTGCCTTGAGTGCTTTAATATCAATTGACAACACCCTTTTGCTATTACTTTAATTTCTCTGTAAGTTCTTCATGATCTCATTGGTGATCGTAGAGCTCGTTGTCTGCTGTTAAAATATCACATACACTGTGTTCACAACCTTACACAGCTGTGTTGCCTTTGTGTATTAGCAATTTACAATCAATATCTACTCAGTCATTGTGAATTTACGACATTTTGAATACTATCATCATCGTGTGCCTTCTCCGCAACGAAGGTTGGCTACCATGGATTGCCATTCTACTCTGTTTCTTGCTTTGATGGTGCAGGCTGACATAGATTGACTTGTCCATCTTTTGATGTTACTCGTCCATGTTAGTCTTGGTCTGCCTCTGCCTTTTTTACCTTGCATTTTTCCTTCCAATATTACTTTTAGTAGGCTGTTGTGTCTTTTAACATGCCCCCAAAATTCCATTTGTCTTGTCTTAATTGTGTTTAGTAGTTCTTTTTTTTTATTTTCAGTTGTTTTAAGACTTCATCGCTTGTTATCTTTTGTTTCCATCCAATTCTACCTATTCTTCTATAAATCCACATTTCAAAGGCTTCAATTTTCTGTTCTGTTTTCTTGTCTAATCTCCATGTTTCTGCACCATACAGGAATATTGAGAAGACGTAACATTTTGCCATTCTTAGTTTCAGCCCTGCTGATATTTGTTTTATTGTTAGTATATTTTTCATGGCATTAAAATTACTTTTTGCCATACCTATTCTTTTGTTTATTTCAGTTTTGCATTTTCCATCATTGGTTATAGTATGTCCAAGGTAGTTGTAGCTCTGGACTGTCTCCAGATGTATTCCCTCAACTGTGATATTTAATTGTAGGTCTTGAGAATTTTCTTTGTTTATGATCATAGTTTTAGTCTTTTTTATATTCATTTCTAGTCCATATTTTTTGCTTGTTATGTTTATCACATTAAGCAATTGTTGTAGGTCTTTAAGATTTTCTGCTAGTAGAACAGTATCATCAGCATAACTTAGGTTATTGATTATCTTTCCATTAATGTTTATGCCTGGTATCTCTGAGATGTTTTTAAAGATTTGCTCAGTGTATAGATTGAACAAGCTTGGTGATAGGATGCATCCTTGTCTTATTCCTCTTTTTATATCCATGGGTGTAGAGTTCTCCTTGTTATATCTTATTATTGCTGTTTGCTCCCAGTACAAATTACATATTAGTCGTATGTCTGTGTCGTCTAGATTTATATCCTTTAGGCAGTCTATGAGTTGGTTATGGTGTATTCTATCGAAAGCTTTGGTGTAGTCTATAAAGCAGGCATATATTGGTTTCTTTACTTCTGTGTACTTTTCAATCAAATTTCTCATGCTGAATATGGCTTCTTTTGTCCCACTGTTTTTCCTGAATCCAAATTGTTGCTCATCTAATTCATTATTGATTTTTATTCTGAATCCTTCCTTGTATAACTTTTAGTAAAATTTTTGTTACCTGGCTCATTAGGCTTATTGTTCTGAAGTCACTGCATTCAACTGTACCGTTCGTTTTAGGCAATGCAATGAAAATTGATGTTTTTAGATCGTTTGGTATGTATCCTGTATGGTATATGTCATTGCATATGTCTGTGATCACTTCGACGCCAAACTATTCTAGAGCCTCTATCATCTCTATCTGTATATTGTCATGCCCTGCTGCCTTTTCCTTTTTCATTGTTTTTATAGCTTTTTCTACTTCAGATTTCAGGATTTTATAGTTATATGTATATTTAATGTCTGGCTTTTTGTCCCTTTCGTCATGAAATAATTCTGTTATATATTCTTGCCATCTATCTATTATATCTTTGTTGTCTGTTAGCATTCTTCCCTCTTTGTTTGCAATACATCCGTTTCCTGCAGTTGTTTTGTCTTTATTCGCAATTCTCTTTATTTCTGTGTGCATCTCTCTTAAGTTTTGTTTACTTTCCATAGTTTCGACTTCTAGACATTTGGTTGAGCCAGTCTTCTTTTGCCTTTTTGCACATTCTCCGTATTTCATTGTCTTTATCCTTGTATCTGGCAGTGTTTTTCGCTTGTCTTCTTTCTTCCATTTTTTCTAATATTTTGTCTGTTATCCATTTTTGTTTTTTGTTACTTTCCTTTTTGGGCAAGGTATTGCAGGATTCTTGCATGCTGTTTTTTTATGCAATGCCATTTTGTTGTGACTTTTTCCTCAGGATTTTCTCTTCTGTACTGCTCAATCCCCTCTTCTAGTAGCTTCTAAAATGTGTTCTTTACTTGTATAGTATAAGTTTCTTTTACATCTTTCTGGTCTAACGCTGTTATATCTATTGGTATTGCTGAATTAGTTTTTTGTTTGTTTCTCTTTAATTTGATTTTCATTTTTTTCATTTTGAATACCACGTTATGTAAATAACCGACGTTTGTATGTTAATATGAATATTTTCATGTTGGCAATTGTGTCATGGCTGTTTGATGACCAGACAGATGTTCCATCATTTATAATTTCATTATGTTGTGTTTTGTAGGAAAATGACGTTTTCAATAATTGAAGTGCGGGGGCCAGAGTGGATGGACATTTCCAGTGTTTGGCTTAAATTTTATAACATTCTCATTCATGATATGTGTTTGTCTGTGTGTTTGGTCATCTAGACAAGGGACACGTTATGTACATTGCATCTGTGTGCATGCCACTGTGTGCATGCCTCTGTGTGTTATGTACATTGCATCTGTGTGCCATGCCTCTGTGTGTTATGTACATTGCATCTGTGTGCCGTGCCTCTGTGTGTTATGTACATTGCATCTGTGTGTCATGCCTCTGTGTGCAAGGAACATTGCATCTGTGTGCCATGCCTCTGTGTGTTATGTACATTGCATCTGTGGGTCATGCCTCTGTGTGTTATGTGCATTGCATCTGTGTGCCATGTCTCTGTGTGTTATGTACATTGCATCTGTGTGTCATGCCTCTGTGTGTTATGTATATTGCATCTGTGTGTCATGCCTCTGTGTGTTATGTACATTGCATCTATGTGTCATGTCTCTGTGTGTTATGCACATTGCATCTGTGTGCCGTGCCTCTGTGTGTTATGTACATTGCATCTGTGTGTCATGCCTCTGTGTGTTATGTACATTGCATCTGTGTGTCATGCCTCTGTGTGTTATGTACATTGCATCTATGTGCCATGTCTCAGTGTGTTTTGTACATTGCATCTGTGTGCCATGCCTTTGTATGTTATGTACATTGCATCTGTGTGCCATGCCCCTGTATGTTATGTACATTGCATCTGTGTGCCATGCCTCTGTGTCGTAATGTACATTGCATCTATGTGCCATGTCTCAGTGTGTTTTGTACATTGCATCTTTGTGCCATGCATCTGTGTCATAATGTACATTGCATCTGTGTGCTATGCCTCTGTGTCGTAATGTACATTGCATCTGTGTGCCATGCCTCTGTGTCGTAATGTACATTGCATCTGTGTCCCATGCCTCTGTGTCGTAATGCACATTGCATCTGTGTACCATGCCTCTGTGTGTTATGTACATTGCATCTGTGTACCATGTCTCTGTGTATTATGTACATTGCATCTGTGTGTCATGCCTCTGTGTGTCATGCCTCTGTGTGCCATGCCTCTGTGTGTTATGTACATTGCATCTGTGTGCCATGCCTCTGTGTTTTATGTACATTGCATCTGTGTGACCTGTCTCTGTGTGTTACTTACACGTGCAGGTATTTCACTGCTTCCTTTGACAGGGGAATAAGTTAGCATGCAATGCACTCGCAACTGCCTATTCATGGATATACGACAATAATCCTGTTTAACTGTTTGATTTATGCATCAAAAGCTAAATACCCCTATTCAAAGGCTCGAAATGTGTTAATTAGTTCTGAAGCAATAAAAACAATACCAAATCATCCGAAAGGAAAGAACGTTAAAGGGACTTTCGAAAATTGTAAATAAAGAAGGCTATGTACTATAGACGATGATGCACATATGTATGTAAGTACGTCCACACAAAATCACATGTATTAATGTTTATGTGCGTATATATATATATATATATATATATATATATATGTATATATATATATATATATATATATATATATATATAGAGAGAGAGAGAGAGAGATAGAGAGAGAAAGAGCGAGTGAGAAAGAGGGATTAAAAGGAAGTTCTTGTACAATTGATCAGAATCCGAGATAAATGAAGTATAAAAAAAAGTATAAAAACAATGATGAGAATAAATGTAATTTTACCTTTTATTTCTCTTTAATCATCTTTTAGAAAATATTCAAATTAATGATTATAGTGAATGTAATCCTTTCTTTGTTTTTGGCATTAATTTCGGGAAATCTGAATGTGTTTACTTTCGACTATAAATCCATATTTTTTCCCCTGGCCCTTTATATGAATAATATAACACAATCGTTGATTTATTCTTCCTTCTCGATATGATTTCCATGAATTAATTGCTCGTTAATAACCACCGACATCCATCCAGTGAGATATTGTATAAATGAGTTATTAATCTTGATTTAAGAATGTAATAAATGACGTATGATCTCTTCTTAGACGTCTGAATTAAACACGGAATAAATACATTTAAAAAACGTCCCACTTTCCCAGTCATATTCACGAATGTGGTAAAATTTATTTGGATTGAAAATTTCCTTTTCTGAGCAATGTGTGTGCCGTTGGTACATTTTAGCTCGTATCTTTAACTCCTCTGTAAATGTCTTTTCTTAAAACAATCAATGATTGTTTGTACGACTGTTTAAGTGTAAATAAAGCTTAAATTAACTCTTGTCCTTACTAAATCCAAACTTGTTCCAATGTTCTTTCTCGAAGTTAATGTCTTCCCAAGTGAGACAAGTATCCCAACCGACGGCTTCCGGTTCACCCAGCCTTATCTTTCGTTCACTCGAAGTATTGTCTATATCAGCAATGTCGTTTCCTGTATGAATTTTACTGTCCCTTGTAATTCTTGCAGTGGCCCATATAGTTTTGTCTGTAGTGTTGTATCTATGGGCCAATGGATTTTCCTCAGTCTACTATATTCAGTGCAGTCCTGATATATGTGTTCAGCAGTCTGGGGTGCCTGTCCACATGTACAAGTAGTTGATGTGCCGATCTTGAATTTTGTATACATGTGACTATGGTGTCGATTGTGTCCTGTTCTTAGGCGTATAATGATAACTTGTTCATATCTATTCATATTATGAAAGGCATCCTGATTTGGGGCTTGTGGTCCTCTGATTGATTTGATTATCTGTTTCTTATGATGGTATGTAACTGGTATATCTAGTTGTGTGCCTGTTGAACCTTCCTTTGCCAACTGATCTGCTTTCTCATTTCCTGGTATTCCACAGTGAGATGGGATCCACTGCAGGGCAACCCTGTGGTGCTTGCAGAGTTCAGTCAATAAGGTCTGCAGATGTGGTAATTTTCTGGATTGTAGTTCCTGGAGTACTGATCTTGCATCTGTCAAAAACACTACAGGCTGTGGGCTAAGATTACTGTTCAGCAGTTTTTCTATTGCCAACTTTATTGCTTGTATTGCTGCATCATAATTGTGACAATATTTCCCTGTTGCTATTTTATTCATATCCCTAGTGTTATTTGGGTACTCTATATATGCACCTGCTCCCCCATTCTTTACTGCATTCTGTGCTGATCCATCTGTGTACACACGGATCCATAGGTCTTGTGGGTATTCTTCATCCAGGAAACTGAGAGTTATTGTTTTTCGCTGTAGACTATTTTGTTCCTCTTTGTCAACTATTCCTTTCACTTCTGTCCGTATTTGAACTGATAATCCTGATTCATCTGTCCAGGGAGTCTGTTCTGGTATGGGCAGAAGGGGTTTAACAACTCTTGGCATGTCTGGTGTTTCTCTACTAATACGCTTGGCTTGGTGGATAAAGATGCTTCTCTTAAGTCGTCCCAATGCAAGATTTTGGAATCTGTCCTTCATTGGATGTCTCGGCATGCATGCACATTTTTCTGCCTGTATCAGCACCTTTGTGTCTCTCCGTTCTCTCAGTGCTGGTATCCTCCACAATTTCTCCATCTCCAATATTGGTGTTGATTTCATTGCTCCTGTGATGACCCTAAGTGCCTGGTTTTGTACTTTATCCAGTTCTTGCAATGTGGTGTTTGATGCTGAGCACCATGCGGATGATCCATATTCTAAATGTGGGCGTATACTCTGTTGGTAAACTTTACTGAGTATTTTCCCACTCGCACCCCATGTGGTTCCACACAACTTTCTTAGAATAGCCAATTTCCTCCTTGCTTTTTGGGTTGCCTTATTTATCTGCTGTTTCCAAGATAGTTTGTTATCAAATGTAACTCCGAGATATGTAGCTTGTATGTCTTCTTTCACAGGCTCATTGTTTATGTAGATGGCTCCTGCTTTTTGTTTTGGGGAGAGTGTGAAAAGTGTAGTACTGCATTTGTCTGTATTGATGCTGACACACCATCTATTTGTCCATGAATTCAGTGCATTCATAGCTCTTTGTAGCAATTTGGAGGCCACTGTTGCATACTCCTCTGTGCAACACATTACCATGTCATCTGCATACATTGCCACTTTGATGTCATGTGGTAGTTCAGTAACGAGGTCATTGATGTAGATCAGAGAAAGTGTTGGAGATAGTACCCCTCCTTGTGAACGCCCTGGCGCAATAAGACCTTCTTACTCTTAAGACCATCCAGTTGCACTCTTGCTCTCCTGTTATGCAGGTATGCTTTGACCCATTTGTACATCCTGCCATTTACTCCATAATTTCTCAGTTTCTTCAAAAGCCCTTCCTTCCATACCTTATCAAATGCTTTCTTTAGGTCTATCCATGCCACTAGTACCAGTTTCTTTTCTTGAAACGCATCTTCAATTTCCTGGGAAAGATAGGTTGCTTGATCTTCGGTAGAGTAACACTGTCTAAAGCCTGCTTGTTGTGGAAGCCTTTAATGGGAACCAAGCCTTTAATGGGAACCTGATTTTTTTCTGACAAAGTAATGCGGCACGAGCGTAATACCGACCACATTACTCCAAACATCATGTCCCGAAGGTCTGTAAAATTTATGGTCACTAACACCATATTCCCTATACGCCACTTGGCGTGACGGGGGTACTTTACTTTTTTTTTTTAAGTGAGACAAGTACTAATATATTTAATGGATCGACTGGAAAGTATCAGGTTGTGTTCTTTGTCTTGATTTGTGTTATTTCCCTGTTTTGACCAGGCATGATGCGCTCCAGCTTCTTGAATGTACATATCAAATGTCATAGAAGAACATTCTCACTTTCTTTCCTTTTTCTCTTTCGTTCGTTCGTTCTTTCCTTCTTTCTTTCTTTCTTTCGTTCGTTCTTTCCCCCTTCTTTCTTTCTGTCTTTCTGTCTTCACTTCCTCTTGTACCCGTTCAGGTGTCGATGGAGATACAAAATTATTTGCAATTGATGTTGTAGTGTTTATTTGATGTTATCTGCCCATCTTACTTGGCTCTATCTCTTGCTATTCTCCCTTATTCTCATATTATATATGCTTTGTTTGGTAAGAAATCACTTCGTATTCCTGCTAGAGGCAAACCACTTATTTGTTATTCCTATATGTATTTTAGAATTGGCTCAATGCCTGTTCTTTCTCTTACAATATAATTTTTTATTCTGTTTTTTTTTTTCCTTTTTCCGGTCGCTGCAAATTCTTTTATCAGATATCTCACTTCTTTGTTGACAAGCTTTCTTTAACCTTAGTCGTCAGTTACAAGTCAGCCTTTGACAACCTGCACCCTCAAAACAAGAGACAGGGTGGAATGGCGCTCCATGGTAGCCAACCTTCGATGCGGAGATGGAACCCAATGATAAATGATGTTAGTAACCATGTTTGACATTGAATGTTCGCCAATCGCCATTATTGTAGCAATCTCCCTATTAGAAATGTTGTAGCATAAAAAAATGAACAGAAGAACTTCCATGTTTTGTAGCATTTTAAAAAATAAACAGAAGAACTTCCATGTTTTGTAGCATTTTAAAAAATAAACAGAAGAACTCCCATGTTTTGTACAATTTTAAAAAATAAACAGAAGAACTCCCATGTTTTGTAGCATTTAAAAAAATGAACAGAAGAACTCCCATGTTTTGTAGCAATAAAAAAAAATAAACAGAAGAACTCCCATGTTTTATAGCATTTTTAAAAAACTGAACAGAAGAACTCCCATGTTTTATAGCATTTTTTAAAAATGAACAGAAGAACTCCCATGTTTTGTAGCAATAAAAAAAAATAAACAGAAGAACTCCCATGTTTTATAGCATTTTTAAAAAACTGAACAGAAGAACTCCCATGTTTTATAGCATTTTTTAAAAATGAACAGAAGAACCTCCCATGTTTTGTAGCATTTTTTAAAAATGAACAGAAGAACTCCCATGTTTTGTAGCAATTTTTAAAAATGAACAGAAGAACTCCCATGTTTTGTAGTATTTTTTAAAAAATGAACAGAACTCCCTTATCGGCTTGCTGAACCTGTCACAGGATCATCCTTACTGTGCACTTGAACTTTAAGGAACATACTCCTGCTAGAATCACATGCACAATTCACTCTCAGCACACCAAACATTGAAGAAACACATCCTGTTTATGTCACCATTTTGGTGTGAGGAAACTGCCGGGTCAAGAATGATGCTTAAGAGCACTTGTCCTGATGCGGGAAGTAAAGAAAGGTGGGTTAGCTAATATTGTGTGTTCATAATTTCTTTCAAAATACAAAAACAAAACTCTGGTACTGAGCCCACTGCACACTTCATCGTCAATGTAGCGCATTGACTGCTAACTTCTGACACTCCCCAAAATGGTCGATTTTAATTGTTTTCCTTCTGGGCAACAGCAACAGAGCGATACGGGCAATGGGGTAGCCTTGTTTGTAAAGTCCAACACCAAAGGTTTAATTTAATAAGCGCAATGTGGTAGCCTTGTTAATGAAGTCCAATACCTAAGGTTTAATTTAATAAAGGCAATGAGGTAGCCTTGTTTATGAAGTCCAACACCAAAGGTTTAATTTAATAAGGGCAATGGGGTAGCCTTATTTATGACGTCCAACACCAAAGGTTTCATTTAATAAGAACAATGAGGTAGCCTTGTTTATGAAGTCGAACACCAAAGATTTCATTTAATAAGGACAATGAGGTAGCCTTATTTATGAAGTCCAACACCAAAGGTTTCATTTAAAAAGGGCAATGATGTAGCCTTGTTTATGAAGTCCAACATCAAAGGTTTCATTTAATAAGAACAATGAGGTAGCCTTGTTTATGAAGTCCAACACCAAAGATTTCATTTAATAAGGACAATGAGGTAGCCTTATTTATGAACTCCAACATCAAAGGTTTCATTTAATAAGGGTAATGAGGTAGCCTTGTTTTTGAAGTACTGCACGAAAGGTTGCATTTAATAAAAGCAATGAGGTAGCTTTGTTTATGAAGTCCAATACCTAAGGTTTCTTTTAATAAAGGCAATGAGGTAGCCTTGTTTATGAAGTCGAGCACCAAAGATTTCATTTAATAAGGACACTGAGGTAGCCTTATATATGAAGTTCAACACCAAAGGTTTCATTTAATAAGGGCAATGAGGTAGCCTTGTTTTTGGAGTACTACACGAAAGGTTGCATTTAATAAGAGCAATTAGGTAGCCTTGTTTTTGAAGTCCAATATTTAAGGTTTCGTTTAAATAAGGCAATGAGGTAGCCTTGTTTATGAAGTTCAACACCAAAGGTTTCTTTTAAAAGGGCAATGAGGTAGCCTTGTTTATGAAGTCGAACACCAAAGATTTCATTTAATAAGAACAATAAGGTAGCCTTATTTATGAAATCCAACATCAAAGGTTTCATTTAATAAGGACAATGAGGTAGCCTTGTTTATGAAGTCGAACACCAAAGATTTCATTTAATAAGGACAATGAGGTAGCCTTGTTTATGAAGTAGAACACCAAAGATTTCATTTAATAAGGGCAATGAGGTAGCCTTGTTTATGAAGTACTACACCAAAGGTTGCATTTAATAAGAGCAATGAGGTAGCCTTGTTTATGAAGTCCTAAATCAAAAGTTTCATTTAATAAGAGCAATGAGGTAGCCTTGTTTATGAAGTCCAAAATCAAAGGTTTCATTTAATAAGTCCAACCTATTCATCGTGTAGCATACAGGTTGGCGTAGGCGATCACGTTCTTCCACAACTCTCTGTACACAGCGTATCAGTTCTGTTGTTCACTGGTCAAGCATCCTCTCTCTCTCTCTCTCTCTCTCTTTGTTGTTTACGATCTCTCTTTCACTGCATTTTGTCAAATGTAACCAAATACTCCAACATTTATCTTCTCATGATGTGCCCAAAAAATCTCGATTGTTTATTTCTGATGTTTTTATAAGCTCTCTTTTTATGATGGCCTTTTTGAGGATGTCCACATTGTTTTGTTTTATTCAGGTGCACGGAACTCTATGTCCTGTTAGATTCAACAATACAAAGCTTTATCTGTATATTTTACGACATAAGAATTGCCATACAGTAAACTCCGAAGGGAATGTCGAAAGCTCGAAACAATCGTTATATTTACACGCTACAACCCTTACCGTACTTTAACATTGCTTGGTTGTAAAACATATAATGAGTTTTATTAATAATTAATCGCTTAAGTATGAAGCATCTAGAAAGAATATCGTGCATTATTTACCATACAAAGCATATGTTAAAAGATGAGACGACAGAAGAGCGAGAGTCGGACCCAGTGTTAGATAGACAGACAACAGAAGAGCGAGAGTCGGACCCAGTGTTAGATAGACAGACAACAGAAGAGCGAGAGTCGAACCCAGTGTAAGATAGACAGACAACAGAAGAGCGAGAGTCGAACCCAGTGTAAGATAGACAGACAACAGAAGAGCGAGAGTCGAACCCAGTGTAAGATAGACAGACAACAGAAGAGCGAGAGTCGAACCCAGTGTAAGATAGACAGACAACAGAAGAGCGAGAGTCGAACCCAGTGTAAGATAGACAGACAACACAAGAGCGAGAGTCGGACCCAGTGTTAGATAGACAGACAACAGAAGAGCGAGAGTCGGACCCAGTGTTAGATAGACAGACAACACAAGAGCGAGAGTCGGACCCAGTGTTAGATAGACAGACAACAGAAGAGCGAGAGTTGGACCCAGTGTTAGATAGACAGACAACAGAAGAGCGAGAGTCGGACCCAGTGTTAGATAGACAGACAACAGAAGAGCGAGAGTCGGACCCAGTGTTAGATAGACAGACAACAGAAGAGCGAGAGTCGGACCCAGTGTTAGATAGACAGACAACAGAAGAGCGAGAGTCGGACCCAGTGTTTCGATAGACAGACAACACAAGAGCGAGAGTCGAACCCAGTGTTAGATAGACAGACAACAGAAGAGCGAGAGTCGGACCCAGTGTTAGATAGACAGACAACAGAAGAGCGAGAGTCGGACCCAGTGTTAGATAGACAGACAACAGAAGTGCGAGAGTCGGACCCAGTGTTAGATAGACAGACAACACAAGAGTGAGAGTCGGACCCAGTGTTAGATAGACAGACAACAGAAGAGCGAGAGTCGGACCCAGTGTTAGATAGACAGACAACAGAAGAGCGAGAGTCGGACCCAGTGTTAGATAGACAGACAACAGAAGAGCGAGAGTCGGACCCAGTGTTAGATAGACAGACAACAGAAGAGCGAGAGTCGGACCCAGTGTTAGATAGACAGACAACACAAGAGCGAGAGTCGGACCCAGTGTTAGATAGACAGACAACACGTTAATCCACGCTACGCTCCTGAACCTATCAATGTTTTTTTAAAATCAAAAACTCCTGAGTAAACTAACGATTTATTTAGAAGAATTTATTTATTGATGGTTGTACTTCCGGCTCCAAAATGGTGGAATAGATAGTATTGTTTTCTATTGATCACCGCAGGATTTGCCTTGGAGGCTAATTAATTTCACCTTTTTAATGTAGATAGTTGGGATAAAGTCAAATGGAGGTTTCTCATTGAGCATTTTGCATCGGTGCTATGGTATTCATCCACCCGATTCCGGTCACTTCAGTGAATGAGGCGGTGTGAATATGTTACGTCTTTTGTTGTCCAGTCGTTGTGTGTAGTACGTCATGGCTTTGAAAGTGGTTCTGTAACCGTTTTAGAATGTGTTCGGCTACTGTTGTAGTTGCTAATTCCAATTCACTCATGTATATCGATGTGCAAGTAAAAAAAAAAACTAAAGTGCCTCCGTCAAGCCAAGTGGCGTATAGGGAATATGGCCATATTATTGACGATAATTTGTATAGACCTTCAACACATGATTTTTGGGGTAATGTGGTCGGTATTACGCCCGTGCCGCTTTACTTTACTAGAAAAAAATTCGATACCCATTAAAGGCTGGGTGAACCGGAAGCCGTTGGTTGGATCGAACCCTACCTCTTGTCCTTTGTAGTCCAGTTCACTAACCACTGAGCTATCGCGGCCTCCTGATGTACAAGTTCAATTGAAATTCTACCTTAAGAATGTTTGTGTTAGATGTTCGTGCACCTGGCCGCGATTTTTTTTTCTTCAGTGAATCAAGCTTTGCAGGAGCATCCATTGTTGTTAAACGTTGTGTGTCTTGTTTTATGGTGTAGGATGATGTGACCATGTGACCATGTGATGGACAGATTGTATATCCCTAACCCTCTGCAAAAAGGCGATATGAAAACTTTGATAATGTCCGTGAATCTGTAGCCCTGATGCATCTGCCGAATCATGAATTCAAGAGGAATGTTGAATACGTTCAAGAGAGATACGGGGGGAAAGAAATGGAAATTGTGCTAACCAGTTTAGTTGTATTTCTCAGACGTTTCGCGCTGTGTGATTTGATAGGAAATATTCTTACATAGCAATATAGGAAATGTCTGTGTCCATATGGACATCTGTTCGATACGCGATGAAGATAATCAATCCAACTTCTTTCCTTCCTCATTTGCCTTTCAGCCTTTTGTTCTTCTGTTTGCCTCTGCTGCTGTTATGTTTCTTAGTGTTTTTAATATTGCGCCAATCCATCAATTTTGTAGTCAGCCCATTGGTCTTGTGTTCTCGCGATGTTTATTGAAGACTTGTTGTGTTATGGCTTGATCTTTCTGCCTTATCACGTAGTCAAACTATTTCATCTGTTATTTCTTTATATATTATATGGAGGGATTGTTCCTAACTTTTTTCTAGTTCATCGTATCTGATCTTATCTCTCAGGCTGTTTCATGTCATTCATCTAAAATATTTAATCACGGTAGTGGTTACTTTTCTTATTGTTCTTGCATCTAAGGTCCAGGACTGACATTGGTAGCACAACGTTGGAAAGAAGATTGGATTGTAAAGTGCCAGTTCTCTACAGTTATTTCTCTAAGTTATTTATATTATATTATATTATTATATTACTCTAAAGTTATTTCCTTGTCGAACAATAGTGGTGATAACTGTCCAAAGATTTGACAAACGTTGTTGCATCTTGAATCTATTTCTGTTGTTTCTGAAAATGTCATTTGTCACTAGACCTAGATATTTAAATTCCTGTACTTATTTAGTTATCTAGCTTCTTTAGTTATGTTGATGTTCTGTTTCTATTTTGCGATATTCATGACTTCTTTTTTATGTTGATTTTAATTTTGTATTTCGTGCCTGTACTGTTGTCTACTTAAGTGTTCTTCAAGGTCTTCTATTTTTCCATGTATTCATTATCATATTTCCATGAATCCAACGACTAAGATAATTAACATTTAGTTATTTTATATTAAAACCATTTAAAATATATCATCCATTTATGCCGAAGACATCGCTTGTCAAATTCGCCACGTTTCTCTTCCAAGTGTGTCTTTGAGGGAAGCGATAACAGCTTCCAATTGTATTCTTATATTAGAAGTTGTTGCAGCGGAATCTCACCTCTACTCTTTAGTGGTTCTGTCCATCCCTCTTTCCAAAAGAAATCTTATTCCTACTTCTTGACTTGCAGCACAGATCCGTCAGCGTGTGTTCGATCGTTTATTACAGAAATGCCGACTCATTAAATGCTATAGTTCAAGGTCCGTACAAACGTTGCACTAATTAATCTCAACTGTCGAGAAGATTTACGGCTTCAAGATAGCTTTCAATTTCCTCGTTGATGACACACTCATAGTTTATTAATTCATGTACTGGGTTCATGTTGTTGTTTCATTTCGTCCAGAATTATAAACTCCTCATTGTTATGTTACCTTTAGGTGCAGGTATCTTGAGCAGTTCATGATGTAGCTCTTTAGCCCCATGTCTAAATGTTATTTATCTATCTCTGTTCCATTCATCTGACACATAATAGTATAATTGGTAATATGTTATCGTTAGTTCGTTATTGATTTGTAGTTGTTTTCTTCCTCCTCTTCTTTTACGTTTAATTCTATTCTACTTCTACACCTACACTTTTTTCCATCTTCTTTAACTTAATCTTCTTCTTTTTCGTCTTTTCGGATTCTCAGCAGTTTACATTTGAAGCAATTGTAGATTCCATACTATTGTTACTCCATTTTACACTAGATCTAACTCTAAATTTTGGTCATATACTAATTATATATATATATATATATATATATATATATATATATATATATATATATATATATATATATATATATATATATATATAAGTAGTATACAAGGGTCCAACTGCTTAGCATTGTGGCGCTAAATTAACAAAGATATATAGGGCGGCGCGCGGCGCGCATAACACGTGCGGCGCAGGGGGAGTTAACCGTGACCGCTGGTCCCGGTGACCCCGGAAGTGACCTGTTTATGTCTGATGTGTGCTGACTTTGGAGCTCTTGATGTACTTAATCGATAGTGATAGGTTAGTAGATTATACAACATCAATGAAAAACAATCAATATAAAACAAAAGACAAAAGATATATTTTATTCTTTTATTATCTCAATAGGTGTATAACATACAGTGGATATTATATATCATTACAAAAATATTCAGTACACGAAGTAAATATATAGCACAAGGATAACATTTAGTTATAGCTATATAGTTGGGTGTCTGCTTAGCGTTGTACCATAAATGAAGCATAAGGGTGAAACAGTTAGAGATTGCTGGGTAGTCTAAGCTGGTAGTGTAAATATGTTCCTCGGTGTTAGTGGTTCGCTATCTCTCTCTCTCTCTCTCTCTCTACTATTCCAGCCTAGATTTCCCTCCATTGAAACACTTACTCATTCTCTCCATTTATCCCTATCATCGCGCCTTCCTTCTCTCTTTCTCTTTCTCCCCTATCCTCTCTTAGACTTCTAACCTATCAGTCCACCCTCCGCCTCTCCCTTTAGCTCCCCCGCCCTCCCTCATATTTTTAACGTCCCTCCTATTGTAACACTTGATTATTCTCACCATTTATACCTAACATCTCCCCTTCTTTCTCATATGCTTCTCTCTCGCTCTCTCCCTCTCTTCTAACCCCTACTAGACTTCTCTCCTACCATTCCACCTTTCTTCCTCTCTCTTTTTACCTCGCCTAGCGTTCCGCCTTCATTCGTATTTTTACCTTACCGCCAGTGTAACACATTAATAACATTGAATATCAATTACAAAAAGACTTGAAATATCTACTTTTTAAAGAACCAATAAGATAAACATATGAAAAACGAAGGAATAATACACGCGACAAGGCTTAACATACGTACTTTATACACATCACCATTAATACAACTGAAATTCCTTTAATGATAACCTATCACATCGTTATGAGCTAAGAGAAAAACAGAAAAAAAATTCAACTTACACCGTAAAATATTCCACTACAACACAGACCGCTAGACTGAACAGTACTATGAAAATAAACGTCCGTGACTCAAGCGCGCTTATAACACGAAGTCTCACATCCGACTAGTTTAAATATAATCTGGTAAATAAAAGTTAGGAGACAAGGGCAGAAACCTAGGAGGAAAGGGCAGAAACCTAGGAGGCAAGGACAGAAACCTAAGAGGCAAGGACAGAAACCTAGGAGGTAAGGGCAGAAACCAAGGAGGCAAGGGTAGAAACCTAAGAGGCAAGGGCAGAAACCAAGGAGGGAAGGTCAGAAACCTAGGAGGCAAGGTCAGAAACCTAGGAGGCAAGGTCAGAAACCTAGGAGGCAAGGGCAGAAACCAAAAAGGCAAGGGCAGAAACCTAGGAGGCAAGGGCAGAAACCTAAGAGGCAAGGACAGAAACCTAGGAGGCAAGGGCAGAAACCTAGGAGGCAAGGGCAGAAACCAAGGAGGCAAGGGTAGAAACCTAAGAGGCAAGGGCAGAAACCACGGAGGGAAGGTCAGAAACCCAGGAGGCAAGGTCAGAAACCTAGGAGGCAAGGTCAGAAACCTAGGCAAGGTCAGAAACCTAGGAGGCAAAGTCAGAAACCTAGGAGGCAAGGGCAGAAACCAAAAAGGCAAGGGCAGAAACCTAGGAGGCAAGGGCAGAAACCTAGGAGGCAAGGACAGAAACCTAGGAGGCAAGGGCAGAAACCTAGGAGGCAAGGTCAGAAACCTAGGAGGCAAGGGCAGAAACCTAGGAGGCAAGGGCAGAAACCTAGGAGGCAAGGGCAGAAACCTAGGAGGCAAGGGCAGAAACCTAAGAGGCAAGGGCAGAAATCTAAGAGGCAAAGACAGAAACCTAGGAGGCAAGGTCAGAAACCTAGGAGGCAAGGGCAGAAACCTAGGAGACAAGGGCAGAAACCTAGGAAGCAAAGGCTGAAAACAAGGAGGGAAGGTCAGAAATCTAGGAAGCTGTGTTAGAAAACAAGGAGGGAAGGTCAACAAGGACACACCATTAATACAACTGAAATTCCTTTAATGATAACCTATCACATCGTTATGAGATAAGAGAAAAACAGAAGAAAAAAAATTCAACTTACACCGTAAAATATTCCACTACAACACAGACCGCTAGACTGAACAGTACTATGAAAATAAACTTCCGTGAATCAAGCGCGCTTATAACACGAAGTCTCACATCCGACTAGTTTAAATATAATCTGGTAAATAAAGTTGGACGACACTATTCCACCCTCGACTAACATCTAGGTTAACCAATCAGAGAGAGGATTTCTATCGGACACCCACCAACGAAATGACTGACCTCTGGATTAACTAATCAGAGAAAAAGATTACTGTTATCGTGATAACTGACCTCATTTTCAACTTGGAGTGCTGTCGAGTCTGACGCGTGGGTTACTTTAAATCGAGTCGGCCCTGATACAATCCACCTAGCGGGTCAATGGTTGGAGGAAATAATACAAGTGACGGGTTACTTGAACGCGTTTTGACCCCTGATCCAATACCAGGAGTTCCATGACAGTCATAAATAGTTGGATACAACGAGCAGGAAGTTATATTCAAGGTCCAAAAAGAGTGGCCAAATCACTAACATTTTACCTCCAGAACACAACAATTTAGGCTCATACTAAAAAAGTCGACCTAAAAATCACAAAAAAGCTACTCACATAGTCATAATAGTTAGACACAACGAGTAGAAAGTTATATTCAAGGTCCAAAAAACGTTATTTTAGACATCCCCATAGCAAAAAGGTACTTATAACTCACTTTCGAAATTGTTACCCCCTTACTATTTTTAAGGTTACGCCCATAAAATCGGTAAAAATCGTAAATTTTCACGCTAGGCATACCCCCAAACTTTATTTTAGACATCCCCATTGCAAAAATTTACATAAAAAACCACTTTCAGGATTTTACCCCCTTGGCATTTTTGAGGGTTACGCCCATAAATCGGTAAAAATCGTAAATTTTCACGCTAGGCATACCCCAAACTTTATTTTAGACATCCCCATTGCAAAAATTTACATAAAAAAACCACTTTGAGGATTTTACCCCCTTAGCATTTTTGATGGTTACGCCCATAAAATCGGTAAAAATCGTAAATTTCACGCTAGGCATACCCCCAAACTTTATTTTAGACATCCCCATTGCAAAAATTTACATAAAAAACCACTTTCAGGATTTTACCCCCTTAGCATTTTTGAGGGTTACGCCCATGAAATCGGTAAAAATCGTAAATTTTCACGCTAGGCATACCCCCAAACTTTATTTTAGACATCCCCATTGCAAAAATTTACATAAAAAACCACTTTGAGGATTTTACCCCCTTATCATTTTTGAGGGTTACGCCCATGGAATCGATAAAAATCGTAAATTTAGCACGTATTCTTACCTAAAACTTTATTTTAGACATCCCCACACCAAAAATTAACTTAAAAATCACTTTTGAAATTGTTACCCCCCTTAAATTTTTTAGGGTTACGCCCCTGAAATCGATAAAAAATTGAAATATAACCTCAAGGCATACCTCCCACATAATTTTTGACACCCCTACATATCAAATTCCATCAAAAAAACAACTAAAAGCTAGTATATGTGGCTGTAACCCTCAAAAATGCTAAGGGGGTAAAATCCTCAAAGTGGTTTTTTATGTAAATTTTTGCAATGGGGATGTCTAAAATAAAGTTTGGGGGTATTCCTAGCGTGAAAATTTACGATTTTTACCGATTTTATGGGCGTAACCCTGAAAAATGCTAAGGGGGTAAAATCCTGAAAGTGGTTTTTTATGTAAATTTTTGCAATGGGGATGTCTAAAATAAAGTTTGGGGGTATGCCTAGCGTGAAAATTTACGATTTTTACCGATTTTATGGGCGTAACCTTAAAAATAGTAAGGGGGTAACAATTTCGAAAGTGAGTTATAAGTACCTTTTTGCTATGGGGATGTCTAAAATAACGTTTTTTGGACCTTGAATATAACTTTCTACTCGTTGTGTCTAACTATTATGACTATGTGAGTAGCTTTTTTGTGATTTTTAGGTCGACTTTTTTAGTATGAGCCTAAATTGTTGTGTTCTGGAGGTAAAATGTTAGTGATTTGGCCACTCTTTTTGGACCTTGAATATAACTTCCTGCTCGTTGTATCCAACTATTTATGACTGTCATGGAACTCCTGGTATTGGATCAGGGGTCAAAACGCGTTCAAGTAACCCGTCACTTGTATTATTTCCTCCAACCATTGACCCGCTAGGTGGATTGTATCAGGGCCGACTCGATTTAAAGTAACCCACGCGTCAGACTCGACAGCACTCCAAGTTGAAAATGAGGTCAGTTATCACGATAACAGTAATCTTTTTCTCTGATTAGTTAATCCAGAGGTCAGTCATTTCGTTGGTGGGTGTCCGATAGAAATCCTCTCTCTGATTGGTTAACCTAGATGTTAGTCGAGGGTGGAATAGTGTCGTCCAACTTTATTTACCAGATTATATTTAAACTAGTCGGATGTGAGACTTCGTGTTATAAGCGCGCTTGATTCACGGAAGTTTATTTTCATAGTACTGTTCAGTCTAGCGGTCTGTGTTGTAGTGGAATATTTTACGGTGTAAGTTGAATTTTTTTCTTCTGTTTTTCTCTTATCTCATAACGATGTGATAGGTTATCATTAAAGGAATTTCAGTTGTATTAATGGTGTGTCCTTGTTGACCTTCCCTCCTTGTTTTCTAACACAGCTTCCTAGATTTCTGACCTTCCCTCCTTGTTTTCAGCCTTTGCTTCCTAGGTTTCTGCCCTTGTCTCCTAGGTTTCTGCCCTTGCCTCCTAGGTTTCTGACCTTGCCTCCTAGGTTTCTGTCTTTGCCTCTTAGGTTTCTGCCCTTGCCTCTTAGGTTTCTGCCCTTGCCTCCTAGGTTTCTGCCCTTGCCTCCTAGGTTTCTGCCCTTGCCTCCTAGGTTTCTGCCCTTGCCTCCTAGGTTTCTGACCTTGCCTCCTAGGTTTCTGCCCTTGCCTCCTAGGTTTCTGTCCTTGCCTCCTAGGTTTCTGCCCTTGCCTTTTTGGTTTCTGCCCTTGCCTCCTAGGTTTCTGACTTTGCCTCCTAGGTTTCTGACCTTGCCTCCTAGGTTTCTGACCTTGCCTCCTAGGTTTCTGACCTTGCCTCCTGGGTTTCTGACCTTCCCTCCTTGGTTTCTGCCCTTGCCTCTTAGGTTTCTACCCTTGCCTCCTTGGTTTCTGCCCTTGCCTCCTAGGTTTCTGCCCTTGCCTCCTAGGTTTCTGTCCTTGCCTCTTAGGTTTCTGTCCTTGCCTCCTAGGTTTCTGCCCTTGCCTTTTTGGTTTCTGCCCTTGCCTCCTAGGTTTCTGACCTTGCCTCCTAGGTTTCTGACCTTGCCTCCTAGGTTTCTGACCTTCCCTCCTTGGTTTCTGCCCTTGCCTCTTAGGTTTCTACCCTTGCCTCCCTGGTTTCTGCCCTTACCTCCTAGGTTTCTGTCCTTGCCTCTTAGGTTTCTGTCCTTGCCTCCTAGGTTTCTGCCCTTGCCTCCTAGGTTTCTGCCCTTGTCTCCTAACTTTTATTTACCAGATTATATTTAAACTAGTCGGATGTGAGACTTCGTGTTATAAGCGCGCTTGATTCACGGACGTTTATTTTCATAGTACTGTTCAGTCTAGCGGTCTGTGTTGTAGTGGAATATTTTACGGTGTAAGTTGAATTTTTTTTCTGTTTTTCTCTTAGCTCATAACGATGTGATAGGTTATCATTAAAGGAATTTCAGTTGTATTAATGGTGATGTGTATAAAGTACGTATGTTAAGCCTTGTCGCGTGTATTATTCCTTCGTTTTTCATATGTTTATCTTATTGGTTCTTTAAAAAGTAGATATTTCAAGTCTTTTTGTAATTGATATTCAATGTTATTAATGTGTTACACTGGCGGTAAGGTAAAAATACGAATGAAGGCGGAACGCTAGGCGAGGTAAAAAGAGAGTGGAAGAAAGGTGGAATGGTAGGAGAGAAGTCTAGTAGGGGTTAGAAGAGAGAGAGAGAGAGCGAGAGAGAAGCATATGAGAAAGAAGGGGAGATGTTAGGTATAAATGGTGAGAATAATCAAGTGTTACAATAGGAGGGACGTTAAAAATATGAGGGAGGGCGGGGGAGCTAAAGGGAGAGGCGGAGGGTGGACTGATAGGTTAGAAGTCTAAGAGAGGATAGGGGAGAAAGAGAGAGAGAGAAGGAAGGCGCGATGATAGGGATAAATGGAGAGAATGAGTAAGTGTTTCAATGGAGGGAAATCTAGGCTGGAATAGTAGAGAGAGAGAGAGAGAAAGAGAGAGACGGAGAGAGAGAGAGAGAGAGAGAGAGATAGCGAACCACTAACACCGAGGAACATATTTACACTACCAGCTTAGACTACCCAGCAATCTCTAACTGTTTCACCCTTATGCTTCATTTATGGTACAACGCTAAGCAGACACCCAACTATATAGCTATAACTAAATGTTATCCTTGTGCTATATATTTACTTCGTGTACTGAATATTTTTGTAATGATATATAATATCCACTGTATGTTATACACCTATTGAGATAATAAAAGAATAAAATATATCTTTTGTCTTTTGTTTTATATTGATTGTTTTTCATTGATGTTGTATAATCTACTAACCTATCACTATCGATTAAATACATCAAGAGCTCCAAAGTCAGCACACATCAGACATAAACAGGTCACTTCCGGGGTCACCGGGACCAGCGGTCACGGTTAACTCCCCCTGCGCCGCACGTGTTATGCGCGCCGCGCGCCGCCCTATATATCTTTGTTAATTTAGCGCCACAATGCTAAGCAGATGGACCCTTGTATACTACTTATATATACATACATATATACGTTCATCTACATGATCTGTATGTTCATATTTGTTATCTTCATATCTATATATATATATGTACATACTTTGCAAGGCATAGATTCTCTCAGTCTACGTCATCGTCGCCATCCCCACCATCAGTTAGCGGCGAGTAACACTTAACCATTACAGTTTTGGAGCTCATGGCAGTTACTCTCAAGTTTTCTCTATCCAACGTAAGATATCCAACGTAAGATATCCAACGTAAGATATCCAACGTAAGATATCCAAAGTAAGGTATCCAACGTAAGATACCCAACGCAATTTTTTATTTCTATTGTTGAACCTTCCCTAGCAATTGTTCTACCTAGCGTTTCTCTTGGTTTTCCTTCTTTACTGGTACCAGGACGGTTTTGACGTGAATACATGGTGGGGAAGTTTTTGTTCATTGATTCTGACCACATGAAAGATGTATTTCCAATACCTCTGTCTTCTAATGCTCGACGCGTATGATTTGTCTTTTATCAGATGTAAAATAGTGCTAAGTGTTATATCAAAGGCTATGTTGGATACATAGGACAAAACTGAAACAAGTGCAACGACTCAAATACTTGGGTACAATGTTAAAATCAGACGGAAGATGCACCACAGAAATAAAATGTAGAATAGCTCAGGCCAAAATAGCATTTCGGAAAATGAAAAATATCTTATGCAACAAATCTATGTTAAAAGAAGTGAGAAAGATAGTACACCGGTGCTATATAGAACCAATTCTGACATATGGAAGCGAATCATGAACAGTAGACAAACAAATAAAAAGATGATTAATGGCCACAGAGATGGGATTTCTCAGAAGAATCCTGAAAGTTCCCTAGACAGCTAAAAAGACCAATGAGGAAGTTCTCAAAGAGGCCAACACAAACAGGAAGCTCCTAAATAACATCAGAAAGAAACAATCAACATTTTTCGGGCACATCATGAGAAGAGGAAAGTTGGAATACTTGGTTACAACTGGCAAAATAAAAGGAAAGAGAGATCGCTGACGACAAAAAGAGAAAATGCTGCATAGCTTGGTTTTATGGCATGAAAAACTGTCAACAACAGAACTGATACGATGCACGGTAGATAAAAGACTGTGGAAGTACATGATCGCCTACGCCAACCGTTATGGCACATGATGATGATGATGTTGGAAATATCCACGACTTTCATATTGGTCGAGAATTAACTAGACATTATTAACGGAATTAAGGGACTAATGGAAATTGGGTATCAAATAATGGCACATAAAAGGCAGGGCAAGACTCAAGATAAAAAGGAGCTTGTGAAACAATTCAATAGATGTAACACTGTTGTCTAACAATGTAGAGATGTAACACCACTGTCCAACAATATAATAGATGAAGACTACTGTCCAACAATTAAATAATTGTAACACACCTGTCCAACAATGAAATAATTGTAACACACCTGTCCAACAATGAAATAATTGTAACACACCTGTCCAACAATGAAATAATTGTAACACACCTGTCCAACAATGAAATAATTGTAACACACCTGTCCGACAATGAAATAATTCAGTGCTGTACAGCACAGTATTCATTGAAATGTTGTGTTGTTAGTACCAAAGAGAGGTGTCAACTTAGAGGATCACAAAAGTATTAACAGAATAGACAGCGGCTTTCTGATTGCCATTGAAAATAAGCAAAACACATAAGATCTCGGATGTTCGGCCAATACAAGCTTTGTACGGTAAACATCGTCCCATACAAGCTTTGTACGGTAAACATCGTCCATACAAGCTTTGTACGCAAACATCGTCCCATACAAGCTTTGTACGGCAAATATCGTCCCATACAAGCTTTGTACGGCAAATATCGTCCGATACAAGCTTTGTACGGCAAACATCGTCCCATACAAGCTTTGTACGGCAAACATCGTCCCGTACAAGCTTTGTACGGCAAACGTTCGTCCCATACAAGCTTTGTACGGCAAACATCGTCCCGTACAAGCTTTGTACGGCAAACGTTCGTCCCATACAAGCTTTGTACAGCAAATATCGTCCGATACAAGCTTTGTACGGCAAACATCGTCCCATACAACTTTGTACGACAAACATAGTCCGATACAAACTTTGTGCAGTTAACATCCGCTAAACTAAAATAAGAAATTGAGAAATAATTTAACAGCTGAATAAAAATATGCATACATGTTTACATATAGGAGATCTGAGCACTTCTGGACAGTTATTCAATAGGGGATGACTATAACCAATCGATACGGCATGAAGATAATCAATCGATATGGGATGAAGGTAATCAATCGATATGGGATGAAGGTAATCAATCGATATGGGATGAAGGTAATCAATCGATATGGGATGAAGGTAATCAATCGATATGGGATGAAGGTATTCAATCGATATGGGATGAAGGTAATCAATCGATATGGGATGAAGATAATCAATCCACCGACCAACATAATTAACATTTAGTTATTTAAAATTATGGCTTTTTTACATATCATTCATTTATGTCGAAGACATCGCTTGTAAATCTTTCAGAACATAAGTGAGAATTCGCCACATTTCCCTCATCAAGTGTGTCTTTGAAGGCAGCGATAACTGTCTCTTATTCTTATAAGTTGTTGCAGGGGAATCTCAACTCTGCCGTATAGTAGTTCTGTCCCTCACTCTTTCCAAAATAAAATCTTAGTCCTACTTCTTGGCTTCCAACACATATCCGTCAGTGTAGGTTCGATCACTGCATCGTTAACTATAGAGTTCTCAACTCATTAAATGCTATAGTTTAAGGTCCGTACAATCGTTCATATATACATGCTTCTTTGCCTGTTTATTACATTCCGTGAGAATATAATTAATACTTTCTCCGTTTACTATATTTCCGAGAATGTCATTATTTTCGTTTCTGTTACTAAATTTCTGAATAATGTATCGAGTACCTTGTATAGCAGAGGGCTTGTTTTAGGCCGCAACGTTGAGCTTTCTTCTATCATTTATTTGTATGCATGTATAAATGCAAGGCAGTCTAGATAGCTCAGTGGTTAGTGAACTGGACTACAAAGGACAAGGGGTAGGGTTCGATCCCAACCGACGGCTTTCGGGTTCACCCAGCCTTAAATGGGTACCGGATTTTTTTCTGACAAAGTAATGCGGCACGAGCGTAATACCGACCACATTACCCCAAAAATCATGTGCTGAAGGTTTGTAAAATTTATGGTCACTAACACCATATTTCCCTATACGCCACTTGGCGTGACGGGGGAACTCTACTTACTTACATGTATAAATGCAACTATATTATTGGCTCTAAATTTCCTATCACTCCTGTCACACTTGGACGCTAGACTGAATGAGAACAAAAAACACCAAAATGAAATTTTTTAAACGTCTCTTACGGAAAAAAAATACAATCAGAAGCGAACAGTTAGAAAATAAATAATCTAGTGTTTATAATTATTATTGAATATATAAAGAGATAATTAGTAACATTGTTTGACAGCAAATCGTGACATAAAAAACGAAATGTGAAATAACCGAGTTATAACCAAACACTACGAGAATACTAGATCAAGGGTTGACCACGAAGGAGATTGATTATTAGAGACACTGGGAAACATAACAACAGGAAATGCCAACAGAAGAGCTAAACACTGCACGCAAGCTTTCAGTCTCCTCGACACTGCAAAGCAAACGAGGAATGAAATAAGAAGCATAGGAACAGTAAAAAGCTCTAACCGACAAAGAGTGCCCGTTTCCTGCTCCATCAAGCTTGACAACGTCAGGCAAGTGGATGACATAGAGCATAAGAGGTTATCTCATGAATCTGTCTCTCACTCTAATCAAAGTCATAAATTGCGATGCAAAACATTTCATAATTAAGCGAGGAAATAATTCATATGCTCATCATTTCGTCGTTATATGATGTTTCTTGGTCACTGTTAAAGAGGTGAAATATTACTTCAGAAAATATTATTTCTTTAACTCTGCGAAACGTTGTGGGCGTTTTGAATTTCGATCAGGAAACGACGTATCAACGCCGTCATCGTTTCGTCATCGAATGACTGTATTTTGTTTCAACGATTAAAAATATCTCACAAACCTAGAATGAATACAGAAGACTTTTTTCCTTTCACAATTTCCTATTTTGTCAATGACCACATAAAGAAAAGTTCTTCATTATTATATATAATCAGTCTTGACAAATAGATGCGATACTGTCAATTTGGACTACAGTCAAGAAACCCGTTACAGACCGCATAAATATGGTTTTACAGAGAAATGTTGAGACTAGCATCCACATCTGAAAACAAAGTAATGAGGACGCTCTAAAAGAGGCCAAAGCAATAAGAAAGACTATTTTCAACGTCAGAAGGAATCAATCAATTTGTTGTATTTATCATGTAATGATTGTTGTATTTTAGTGAAGGGGTAGCTGTAATGTTATCAAGGAATGCACTGAAGACACTAATAGAATGGGAAGCAGTAGGGCCAAGACTAATGAGAGCAACATTTAAAATAACAAAAAACAAAATAAAATTACACATTATCCTATGCACCAACCAATGATAAGGATGATCTAGTTAAAGATGAATTTTATAAACAGTTTCAATGTCAGATGGAGGAAAGACGAGCCAAGGATATTATAATCTTGATGTGAGATCTAAATGTTAAAGTAGGATCAGACAACAGAGGCTTCGAAGAGATTATTGGAAAACATGGATTTGGAAATATAAACGAGAATGGAGTGATATTTGTGAATTTCTGTGCCCTTAATCAAGTGAGCCTAGGAGGAACGATATTCCAACACAAAAGAATACACAAAACTACATGGGTGTCACCAGATCATAGAACGGAAAATCAAACTGATCACATATGTATTAATAATAAGTTTAAGTCATCCTTACATGATGTAAAAGTATATAGAGGGGCAGATGTAGATTCAGATCATCATCTTCTGACAGTCAAACTTAAACTTAAATTAAAAAGGTATACTACAACGAATAAAGGTAGAAAGTATTTCAATGTAGGGTTTCGTAAAGAACAAGGAATTAAAGATAAATTCGCAGTCACAATATCAAACAAATACCAAGTCCCCCAACAACTAGAAAATAGAATAAATATAGAAGATCATTGGAAACAGGTAAGGATATATGGAAAGAGACATGCGAAGAAACACCAGGGAAAAGAGACTGCCAGAACAAGGCGTGGATGACAGCAGAGACCCTGGACAAAATTATAGAAAGAAAGAACAAGAAAGCAGACATACATAAAAGCAAAACGAGAAGTAATAAAGCCAAGACACAGGAAGCTTAAACAGAGGTGAACAAAGAAGTGAGAAAATGCATTAAAAGGGATAAGAGGAAATATAGAGATGAACTAGCTAACGAGGCAGAGGAAGCAGAAAATAAAGGGAATATGAAAGAACTGTACAACAACACAAAGAAATTAAGTGGAAAATACAAACAGATCAGTGCATTTATTAAAGATAAGAAAGGAAATCTGCTTAGTAATATAAGGGACCAAATGGAGAGATGGAAAGAGCACTTTGAAGAAATTTTGAACAGACCCGGCTCAAATAATCCTCCAGATATACTACCAGCAGAAGAAAAGTTACACGTTAACTGTGGAAAACCAAGCACAGAAGAAATAATGAAAGCCATCAAGCTATTAAAAAATGGTAAATCCACATGACCAGATGAAATTCCTTCGGAAGCCATTAAAGCAGATATTAACACCTCTACCAAGATGTTACATAATCTATTAGATAAAATTTGGGAGAGAGAAGAAATACCTATAGATTAGAAAGAAGTTTATATGATCAAACTACCAAAGAAAGGAAGTTTACAGAAGTGTACAAAGTATAGGGGAATTATGCTACTATCAGTGCCAGGAAAAATATTAAGCAGAATCATTTTGGAGAGAAACTAAAAAAATCCATAGAGAAACATTTTAGAGATGAACAAGCAGGTTTTATGAAGAACAGATCATGTGCTAATCAAATAACTACTCTACGTATAATAGTTGAACAAAGCTTAGAACTAAAATCCCCACTTTATATAGGATTCATAGATTACGAAAAGGCATTTGATAGTTTAGACAGAACAATGCTTTGGAAGTTGCTGAGTCATTACGGAATCCCTATAAAGTTTATTAACCTGATAAAAACAATGTATGAAGGAACGAAATGTGGTGTGGTGCACGAAGGACAGATTACAGAAGCATTTGAAATAAGAACAGGAGTAAGTCAGGGATGCCTTCTGTCTCCATTTCTCTTTCTACTGGCCATAGATTGGATTATGAAAATAACTCAAAACAACAGAAATCGAATCCAGTGGTCACTGACCAAGCAACTTGATGATTTAGACTTTGCTGATGACATAGCTCTCCTATCACACAGCCATCAACAGATGCAGGATAAAATGAGCATACTTGATGAGAGATCACAACAGTTAGGACTGAAAATTAATAGAGATAAGACCAACATTATGAAAATTAATGCAGTTGGCAATAACCAAATAAAATTAGGAAAAATACATCCAATAGACGTACAATCTTACATATATCTTGGGTAGTAATATAGATAAAGAGGGAGGAACAGAAAATGAAACCAAAATAAGGATATCAAAAGCAAGAGCAGCTTTTGTTGCACTGGGAAACATATGGAAGTCCAAAGAAATTAGGTTAAATACAATAATAAAAAACCAATTGGGAATGTTTCAACAAATAAAACAGGGTGTTAGGCAAAGTTGTGTGCTGTCACCAGATTTGTTTAATATTTATAGTGAGATTATTTTAAGATCCATAAGGGGCATGCCTAGAATAACAATTGGAGGTCATAATATAAATAATCTAAGGTATGCTGATGATACAGTCTTAATCGCTAAGAGTGAAAATGAGTTACAAGAAATGTTGGACATTATAGTGAAAGAAAGCGAAAATAAAGGACTCAGCCTTAATAGCAAAAAGACAGAGGTAATGGTAACAACAAAGAAAAACACATCACTTCAGTGCAAAATAAAGACAAGTGGAACAATATTAAAACAGGTAAATGAATTTAAATATTTGGGAACTTTGTTAACCTCAGACGGAAGATGTACAAAACAGGTGAGATGCAGAATGGCACAGGCAAAAGCAACTTTCCAAAAAAATGAGGAAGATACTATGCAATCCATTTTTGACAATAGAAACAAGAAAAAAAGAGTTCTTAAATGTTACGTAGAGCCAGTCTTAACATATGGATGCGAATCATGGACAATAGGACAACATACAAGAAAATTACTGGAGTCTGTAGAAATGTGGTTATACAGAAGAATGTTAAGAACACAATGGGCAGCTAAGAAGAGTAATGAATATATTCTGAGAGAGGTCAAAGCAACAAGAGGACTAATTTCCAATGTTAGGAAGAAACAATCATCATTTTTTGGCCATGTAATGAGAAGAGAACAGCTTGAATATATTGTAACAACTGGAAAAATTGAGGGACGAAGAGATAGAGGGAAGCAAAGAGAAAAAATAACAGACAACTTAAGAAAATGGCTTGGCAGAAGGTCAACACCAGAAATGATAAATAGCTGTCGAGATCGAAAGTTGTGGAGAGACATGATCACCTACGCCAGCAGGCCCGGTACTTGATGATGATGATGATGACAATAGTAAAAATTGTCAGCTTCAGTGTTACGTCAGTCCTATTATATGGCTGTAAAACATGGAGAACAACAAAATTGACAACCATGAAGATACATAATTTCATTAATGGATGCTTACGTAGAATAAAAGGATGGAAATGGCAGGATAAAATCAGTAACATAGAATTATAGAAATGTACCAGTCAAATACCGGTGGATAAGGAGATACAGCACATATGTATTAATAATAAGTTTAATTCATCCTTACAGGATGTAAAAGTATATAGAGGGGCAGATATAGCTTCTGATCATCATCTTCTGTTAGCCAAACTTAAAATTACATTAAAAAGGTATAATACAACGAATAAGGGTAGAAAGTATTTCAATGTAGGGTTTCTTAAAGAACAAGGAATTAAAGATAAATTCGCAGTCACAAAATCAAACAAATACCAAGTCCAACAACTAGAAAATAGAATAAATATAGAAGATCATTGGAAACAGGTAAAACATATATGGAAAGAGACATGCGAAGAAACACTGGGGAATAGAGAACGCCAGAATAAGGCATGGATGACAGCAGAGACCCTGGTTAAAATTAAAGAAAGAAAGAACAAGAAAGCAGACATAAATAAAAGCAAAACAAGAAGTAATAAAGCCAAGGCACAGGAAGCTTACACAGAGGTGAACAAAGAAGTGAGAAGATGCATTAAAAGTGATAAGAGGAAATATATAGATTAACTAGCTAAAGAGGCAGAATAAGCAGCAAATAAAGGGAATATGAAAGAACTGTACAACAGCACAAAGAAATTAGGTGGAAAATACAAACAGATCAACGCCTTTATCAAAGACAAGAAAGGAAATCTGCTTAGTAATATAAGGAAACAAATGGAGAGATGGAAAGAACACTTTGAAGAACTTTTGAACAGACCCGGCTCAAATAATCCTCCAGATATACTACCAGCAGAGGAAGAGTTACACGTTAACTGCGGAAAACCAAGCAAAGAAGAAATAATGAAAGCCATCAAACTATTAAAAGATGGTAAAGCCAAAGGACCAGATGAAATTCCTTCGGAAGCCATCAAAGCAGATATTAACACCTCTACCAAGATGTTACAGGATCTATTGGATAAAATTTGGGAGAGGGAAGAAATACCTAAAGACTGGAGAGAAGGTTATATGATCAAACTACCAAAGAAAGGAAGTTTACAGGAGTGCACAAATTATAGGGGAATTATGCTACTATCAGTGCCAGGAAAAATATTAGGCAGAATCATTCTGGAGAGACTAAAAGAGGCTATAGAGAAACATTTTAGAGATGAACAAGCATGTTTTAGGAAGAACAGATCATGTGCTGATCAAATAACTACCCTACGTATAATAGTTGAACAAAGTTTAGAACTAAAATCCCCACTATATATTGGATTCATAGATTACGAAAAGACATTTGATAGTTTAGACAGAAGAATGCTTTGGAAGTTGCTGAGTCATTACGGAATCCCCATAAAGTTTATTAACCTGATAAAAACAATGTATGAAGGAACAAAATGTAGTGTGGTGCATGAAGGACAGCTTACAGAAGCATTTGAAATAAGAACAGGAGTAAGGCAAGGATGCCTCCTGTCTCAATTTCTCTTTCTACTGGCCATAGATTGGATTATGAAAATAACTCAAAACAACAGAAATGGGATCCAGTGGTCACTGACCAAACAACTTGATGATTTAGACTTTGCTGATGACATAGCTCTCCTATCACACAGCCATCAACAGATGCAGGATAAAATGAGTATATTAGATGAGAGATCACAACAGCTAGGACTAAAGATTAATAGAGATAAGACCAACATTATGAGAATTAATGCAGTTGGCAATAACCATATAAAACTAGGAGAAATACCTCTACTAGACGTACAATCTTATATAAATATATATCTGGGCAGTAATATAGATAAAGAGGGAGGAACAGAAAATGATACCAAAATAAGGATATCAAAAGCAAGAGGAGCTTTCATTGCACTGGGAAACATATGGAAATCCAAAGAAATTAGGCTAAATACAAAAATAAAAATTTTCAACTCAAATGTTAAGTCGGTCCTATTATATGGCTGTGAAACATGGAGAATGAAAAAATTGACAATCACGAAAGTACAGACTTTCATTAATGGATGCTTGCGCAGAATAAAGGGATGGAAATGGCAGGACAAAGTCACTAACGTGGAATTATGGAAATGTACCGGTCAAATACCAGTGGATAAAGAGGTACAGCGAAGACGATGGCGATGGATAGGACACACACTACGGAAGCCAACTGAGAGTATTACACAACAGGCCCTTTTTTGGAATCCCCAGGGGAAAAGACAAAGAGGAAGACCAAGGAATTCTTGGAGAAGACAGATAGAAGCAGAGATGAAGATGATGGGGAAGACATGGAATGATCTTAAAAGAATGGCAAAAAACAGAACGACTTGGAAAGTGTTTGTTGAAGACCTATGCTCCACCAGGAGCTAAAAGGTAAAAGAAGAAGAGGAAAAAGGTAAAAGAAGGAGATACAGCGAAGACGATGGCGCTGGATAGGACACACACTGCGGAAGCCAACTGAGAATATTACACAACAGGCCCTTTTTGGAATTCCCAGTGGAAAAGACAAAGAGGAAGACCAAGGAATTCTTGGGGAAGACAGATAGAAGTGTGGATGAAGATGTTGGAGAAGACATGGAATGATCTTAAAAGAATGGCAAGAAACAGAATGACTTGGAATGTGTTTGTTGAAGACCGATGCTTCAGAAGGAGCTGAAAGGTAGAAGAAGAAGAAAATTGTTGTATTTATCATGTTATGATTGTTATATTTATCATGTTGTGATTGTTGTATTTATCATGTTATGATTGTTGTATTTATCATGTTATGATCGTTATATTTATCATGTTATGATTATTGTATTTATCATGTTATGATTGCTGTATTTATCATGTTATGATTATTGTATTTATCATGTTATGATTGCTGTATTTATCATGTCATGAGAAGCGAACAGCCTGAATATATTTTGATAATTGGAAAAGTTGTGAGAAGAAGAGATATAGGGAAGAAGACAGAAAAGATACAAAATAGTTTAAGAGAGTCAACAATTATGCACAAATGTAAGGCTGTGTGAGACTGCATCACCTACGTCAGAAGACACGGAATTTGATGATAATCATGATGCCACTGTTATTTTAATCTTGATATTTGAGAGCATGTTGTTGATAGCATCTCAACTTGAATAGCCACGGGTTTTCCTCAAGAAGCGAAAATGAAACAATTATGTTCAGACTTGATCAAGTCAAACGCTGGCACAGAATTACCTTGTTGAATTACTAACAATGAGTTCGCATATCTTCTTAACACATCACTGGGGTGTGTTACTAATGGCTTCTCAGCTTTCTACAATCATAGAAATGTAACTATCTTATTTGACGATTTTAAAAAAAAAGGAGAAAAATGTAATATGGTAACAGCTTTACATACGTAAAGCTGTTACCATACAACATTTACTCCTCTCAACTGTTTTTTTTTCTGTTCATTACGTTTTTGTAAATTGTATTTATTTTCCTCTCTATTTGCTTTGAGAACATGATTAATATATTTTCTATTTACTACTTTCAAGAGAATATAATTAATGTATTCCCTGTTTACTAATCTTTAAAAATCTTCTCTGTTTAATTCCGTGAATGTAATTGTTGTCGTTACTGTTAACTACATTTGTGAAGAATGTACCGAGAAACTTGTTTTCTATACAGCAAAACCATTTCTATTTCCGAGAGTGCTCTGGAGTCAGTAAAGAGGAAAATTCTCCGAAGGATTTGTGTAAATGGTTCCTAGAACGGCGTCATCAGTAAGATTGATGTATCAAGTTGTGTGTTGCTGGTTAAAAGTCAAATCAATCTCAGTTTTATTTTTCAATACAGTTTCCAGGAAGCAAATAATTTCCTGCATTATGGATCGGTTATATTCTGTAATTGACATTTCGTATAAATTTTTGATTGTTTTATAAGACAATTAATATTATATGTATCGAATCTATTCTCAGAATTGTCGTGTGGCTAATAGTTGTCACATTGATTGATTTGTTCTATCTGTTTATTCTTTATACGAGATATATTTTTCTTGTAATGAGATTCATTGCGTTATACTTCACAAGCTCAGTCGTTCTAAGACATCATTTGGGATTTAGGTGTTTGCAATACTATACTTGCAAGACCAAGAATAAAGTGACCTCACTGATGTAGTTGGTAATCAGGTTTGAAGCACAGAGCAACACAAACTGCTAATAATCAATTTTAAAAAGAAATTATTTTGATTATTTACTATACTCTGAAGAGATGAGAAAGTTTATCGGATATTTCGTGCGATCGATACGATTTCCAATTTTTGCTCCTTGAGTAAAAAAAAATAAGTAAAGAGCCACCGTCACGCCAAGTGGCGTATAGGGAATATGGTGTTAGTGACCATAAATTTTACAGACCTTCAGCACATGATTTTTAGGGTAACGTGGTCGGTATTGCGCCCGTGCTGCTTTACTTTCCCAGAAAAAAAATCCGGTACCCATTTAAGGCAGGGTCAACCCGGAAGCCGTCGGTTGGGATCGAACCCTACCCCTTGTCCTTTGTAGTCCAGTTCACTAACCACTGAGCTATCGCGGCTCCTGTTGTTCATTGAGTAATAACGTAATTATTTTTCTGCCGCCTGTTTCTGCCTACCAAGAATGTCATACATGAGAAACTTAGTGGCCGTGTAAGAAGACTTATCAACCAACATAGAACTGGAGTCGTCAGTCGCTGGACACTGCGGGGAATGCTGAGGAGGGGATCTGAGCACCTATGGACATGCTCGGAGTGCAATGATGACGACCCGCAAATAACTCAATAACTCAATGTCATACATGTAGCCATGAATCTAGGGGTCAACATGATGGCTCAAGAGTACCCCATGGCCTGTTTGTTATACCAAGAATGCCACACGTACTGCCATGAATCTAGGGGTCAACATGATGACTTCAAGAGTACCCCATGGCCCTGTTTCTTATACCAAGTATGTCATACATGTTGCCATGAATCTAGGCGTCAACATGATGACTTCAAGAGTACCCCATGGCCCTGTTTCTTATACCAAGTATGTCATACATGTTGCCATGAATCTAGGCGTCAACATGATGACTTCAAGAGTACCCCATGGCCCTGTTTCTTATACCAAGAATGTCACACGTACTGCCATGAATCTAGGCGTCAACATGATGACTTCAAGAGTACCCCATGGCCCTGTTTGTCCCACGTTTTTCGTTGAGCCGCATTTCTTCTTATCTCTTCTTTCTGTATAATTCGCATGCTTATGGAACATGTCTTGGTCCAATCTTGTAAATTCATAGCTGGTTCTCCGTGGGGATGGACATTTACTGTAGAATGTAATATTCAGAGTCTGAAAATTATTTGTTCTCTCCTCTGATCTAAATGGAATAAAAAACGACTGTTTAACAATCAGATTTCGTTAAATATAATCAACACGAAATTGTATAACAATAACATGAAAGAAAACACAATAAAGAAATTAATAGTTATTCCGCTTATTGTTCTTTGAGGCCCCACTTTTCTATTAGCTTTGGGGGAGAGGTAGTTTGCTCTCTCTTCCTTCCTTTTTGATTGATTTTTTGTGTTGTCACGTTTTCATGTGTTTCCAATATTCCTTCAATCAACAGAGTTCTTTAAATGTGTTGTTTTTCTACCGTTCGTCGATGTCGCGTTTAATAGTTTTTGACTTGTCACGTGGCCAAACCATTTAATGTGCCGCTTCTATCACGGTGGTGATCAATAATTCTATTCTGCCCTATTTCAAGTCAACAAATGCATTTTTAATAATAATGCATCATATAAGAGTGAGCAAAGAAATGTAAAGTTGGTCTATAGAAATAAAAACACGCAAGTTGAAAGTAGAACAATAAGTAAAAACAAATTAGAAAATTGTAATAGCCCAATATAAGAGAGTGATGTGTTTTTAGTCACAAAGTCCTAAAACAATTGTATGGAAGCGTCAAGTCAGTGTTTTGTTTTTTCTTCTTTTACCTTCCGAAACTTGTGCATGTCAGGAATACCCTCAAAACAGCTGTTTCCATAGAGTAGTGCTCATCAGGGAGCGAACCAACGTATATTGGATCCGGAAGTCTAGCGATATGTTTCATCATCTACCTTTTAACACCCCCTCCCCTTCCCCATATAACAAAACAAACAGGCACAAGATACGAAACATTATTAGAAATATCCAGTGCATCTATTTTGTTTCCAAAAGAAGTCCAGTATTACTTATTTATGCTACTTACTCTCTATATTTATTTTATCACTGAGTGTTTTAGAAGAAATGTTCATAATTCATCATCATCATCATTGAGTGCTGTCTACTCATCGAAGGTTGGCTACCATGGCGCGCCATTCCATTCTGCTCTTGTTTTGATGGCGCAGGTTGTCATAGACTGAATTGTCCGTCTTTTGATGTTACTCGTTCACTTTAGTCTTGGTCTGCCTCTGCCTCTTTAACCTTGTATTTTCCCTTCCAAGATTACTTTTAGTAGGCTGTTGTGTCTGTTAACACGCCCCAAAAAACTCGCATTTGTTTTGTTTGAATTGTGTTTAATAGTTCTCTTTTCATTTTTATTTGTTTTAAGACTTCATCGTTTGTTTTCTTTTCTTTCCATCAAATTCTACCTACTCTTCTATATATCCACATTTCAAAAGCTTAAATTTTCTGTTTTGTTTTATTGTCTAATGTCCTTGTTTCTACACCATACATCAATGTTGGGAAGATATAACATTTTGCTATTCTTAGTTTTAGCCCTGGTGTTATTTGTTTTGATGTTAGTATATTTTTCATGGCATTAAAATGACTTTTTGCCATTCCTATTCTTTTGTTTATTTCAGTTTTACATTTTCCATCACTGGTTATAATATGGCCTCGGTAGTTGTAGCTCTGTACTGTCTCCAGGTGCATTCCTTCAACTTTGATATCCACTTGTAGGTTTTGAGTATTTTCTTTGTTTATGATTATAGTTTTAATCCTTTTGATATTCATAAATCCATATCTATTGCTTGTCATGTTTATTTCATTAAGTAATTGTTGCAGATCTTAGGATTTTCTACTAGTAATACAGTATCATCAGAATATCTTAGGTTACTGATTATCTTTCCAATAATGTTTAGGCCTGGCCTTTTTAAAAATGTTTTTAAAGATGTGCTCATTGCATAATTACAATAATCAATAATTTTGTTTCAGTTATGAGTAACGAAGAGTCCCAGCTCACAGAACTGGCAGTCATCACGACGGCTAGCGTGAAGGAGATGGCACTAATGAGGAACACTAGCTTTCCAAACGGCAATGAGATTGAGCGGTGAGTGTACAAACCATTAACAACAACACTCTGCCTGACTCAAACATTTACCGTACACACCACACACAATGACATATAAATAACATAACACTTTACGCTTTTTTTTTCATTTCTCCTTCCTTATTTTCTTTCCAGAGTCGTGGGGAGGGATATTTTTGCGACAATTTCCTCTTTGACTTCATTCTTTTGTTACGTTTACGAGTATTTCTAATATTCCGTCTATCCATCTTTCATCAGGCTGACGTCTCGGTACTTCAGTGGCGCTTTTTCTTAAATAACCGTGTGATTGTGTTTGATAGTTTTTATCTTGTCACGTGGCTAAATAACTGTGTGATTGTGTTTGATAATTTTTATCTTCTCACGTGGCTAAATAACTGTGTGACTGTGTTTGATAGTTTTTATCTTGTCACGTGGCTAAATAACTGTGTGATTGTGTTTGATAGTTTTTATCTTGTCACGTAGCTAAATAACTGTGTGATTGTGTTTGATAATTTTTATCTTGTCACGTAGCTAAATAACTGTGTGATTGTGTTTGATAATTTTTATCTTGTCACGTGGCTAAATAACTGTGTGATTGTGTTTGATAGTTTTTATCTTGTCACGTGGCTAAATAACTGTATGACTGTGTTTGATAGTTTTTAGCTTGTCACATGGCTATATAACTGTGTGATTGTGTTTGATTGGTTTTGTATTGTCACGTGGCTATATAAATATGTGACTGTGTTTGATTGTTTTTATTTTACCACGTGGCTAAATAACCGTGTGATTGTTTTTGATTGTTTCTTATCTGGTCACAGTCTAAATAGCTGTGTGATTGTGTTTGATTATGTTTGAGTATGTGTATCTTGTCACGAGGCTAAACAACTGTATGATTGTGTTTGATCGTTTCTTACCTTGTCACGTGGCTAATAACTGTGTGATTGCGTTTGATTGTTTCTTATCATGTCGCGTGGCTAAATAACTGTTTTTGTTCCTTTCAATATAATTATACTGTCTAGATAGTGGTTGGAAACGGGGGGGGGGGGGGGGGGGGTGCTGGTGCGTAATCCCTATATATTTTTTTCTATTTCTTCAATCTCATTGTGCCTTCTTTCAGACTACAATCACATCTGATTACACACAATTCGTCCTCCGTAACCGTAAATCATATTGGAATGAAATATTCTCATTGGATACAAATAACAGACTTTTATCAGCTGCTGTTATTATAATCGAATAATTAGCTGCTAACATCTGAGAACATTAAACGAAAAATACACAGAAGTAAACAAAACAATATATGCCTGCTTCATAGACTACACCAAAGCTTTTGATAGAATACACCACAAACAACTTATAGAATGCCTGAAAGAGATACTTCATGATAACATGGACATACGACTAATATATAATTTGTACTGGGAGCAAACAGCAGTAAAAAAATATAACTAAGAGAACTCTACACCCATTGACATAAAAAGAGGAGTAAGACAAGGATACTATCACCAAGCTTGTTCAATCTATACACTGAGCAAATCTTTAAAAACATCACAGAGATGCCAGGTCTAATCATTAATGTAAAGATAATCAGTAACCTAAGATATGCTGATGATACTGGTCTTCTAGCAGAAAATTCTAAAGATCTACAACAATTACTTAATGAAATAAACATGACAAGCACGAAATAGGGATTAGATGTGAATATCAAAAAGACTAAAACAATGATCATACACAAACAAATACTCAAAACTCACAAGTGGATATCAAATTTGAAGGAACAGACCTGGAGACAGTTGAGAGCTACAACTACCTGGGACCTACTATATCCAGTGATGGAAAATGTAAAACTGAAATAAACAAAAAGAATAGGAATGGTTAAAAGTAATTTTAATGTCACGAAAAATGTACTAACATCAAAACAAATAACACCAGGGCTAAAACTATGAATAGAAAAATGTAATATCTTTTCAATATTGTTATATGGTGCAGAAACATGGACATTAGACAAGAAAACAGAACAGAGAATAAAGCCTTTGAAATGCTGATATATAGAGGAATAGGTAGAATTGGGTGGAAAGAAAGGAAAAGAAACGATGAAGTCTTAAAACAACTAAGAATGAAAAGAGGAACTACTAAACACAATTCAATCAAGACAAATGCGATTTTTGGGCCATGTTAAAAAGCACAACAGTCTTCTAAAGCTAGTCTTTGAGGGGAAAATACAGGGTAAAAGAGGCAGGGCCACTAAAACTAACATGGACGAGTAACATCAAAATATTGACAATTCTACCTATGACAACCTGCACCATAAAAGCTAGAGCAAGATACAGAGCAGAATGGCGCTCCATGGTAGCCAACCTTCGCTGCGGAGATGGCACTCGATGATGAATTAGCTAACATCACTAAAATAAAATAGTAAACATCAACAACAAAGTGGGTTATATTTTCAAGTCTAATGTTCGTCTGTTTCGTTATGAATTATTTAAAATATAATGAGGGGGGCCTCGGTAGTTTTGTTGGGAAAACCACCCGACTGGGCTGTCGACGTTCGGAGAACCCATGCTCGACAACCGCTGGAAGAAGTGTGAATTGTACTCGAGGTTGGACAGAAATTACCCCCGCTGGCGACCCAGCAGCTGGCAGAAATGGTTACCAGGTTAGTACTTTGAGAAGGTGAAGAATGCCGCCTCGCATCGTGAGTTTCGATACTCGAAGCGACACTATTCAAAGGTCCCCGAACACTTCTGGATAGTCGGCTAAACACATATGGGTGAAGACTTGCGTGCTAAGACGTTGATTCAAGTCTCGTACTTTACCTTACCTTTACCATTACCTTTACCTTTACCTTTACCTTACCTTGCCTTTACCTTTACCATTACCATTACCTTTACCATTACCATTACCTTTACCTTTACCATTACGTTTACCTTTAAAGTTTACTAGAGGACGTGGGAAGGTATTATCTACGGAAGATTCAACAATATTTACGTATGGTTTTCATTTATTAAAAGACACATTTTTTTTAGAAATGCGCAGAAAATAGTCAAGTGGTCTGTACACATTCTTTTTCATTGTTTAAGCCGTAGGGAATCGACCGAGTCTATTCACTTGGGTCTGCTTGCGACTGTCCTTCTGCAGCCTAACAACATTTGTTTCCAGCTTTCTTCAAGGCTGTCATTTGAGCTCTCCACTCTTGTTTCCGTGTTATCCCTATCCATAAATTCTCTCCACTCTTGTTTTCTCTTATCCCTATCCATATATCCTCTCCACTCCCTGTTATCCCTATCCATATATTCTCTCAACTATTGTTTTTTTCTTTTATCACTATTCACATCTTCTCTCTATTATTGTTTCCCTGTTATCACAATTCACATCTTCTCTCTATTATTGTTTTCCTGTTATCACTATTCGCATCTTCTCTCTATTATTGTTTTCCTGTTATCACTATTCACATCTTCTCTCTATTATTGTTTCCCTGTTATCACTATTCACATTTTCTCTCTATTATTGTTTCCCTGTTATCACTATTCACATCTTCTCTCTATTATTGTTTTCCTGTTATCACTATTCACATTTTGTCTTTATTATTGTTTTCCTGTTATCACTATTCATATTTTCTCTCTATTATTGTTTTCCTGTTATCACTATTCACAGTTTGTCTCTATTATTGTTTTGCTGTTATCACTATTCGCGTCTTTATCTATTATTGTTTTCCTGTTATCACTATTCGCATCTTCTCTCTATTATTGTTTCCCTGTTATCACTATTCGCATCTTCTCTTTATTATTGTTTCCCTGTTATCACTATTCGCATCTTCTCTCTATTATTGTTTCCTTGTTATAACTTTTCGCATCTTCTCTCTATTATTGTTTCCCTGTTATCACTATTCGCATCTTCTCTCTATTATTGTTTCCCTGTTATCACTTTTCGCATCTTCTCTCTATTATTGTTTCCCTGTTATTACTATTCACATCTTCTCTCTATTATTGCTTCCCTGTTATTACTATTCACATCTTCTCTCTACTATTGCTTCCCTGTTATTACTATTCACATCTTCTCTCTACTATTGCTTCCCTGTTATCACTATTCACATCTTCTCTCTACTATTGCTTCCCTGTTATCACTATTCACATCCTCTCTCTACTATTGCTTCCCTGTTATTACTATTCACATGTTCTCTTGTCTACATCTTTTGTATTTTTCTTGGTTGGTGATTATTTTGTTTGGCCAAATAATTTTTGAGGTTCTTTCTTATATGAAATACTAGGCAATCCCAAAGCTTCCCTTTCCTTTGGTTTTCATTTATCACTGACAACCATTATTTTTCAATATTAAAAGTTTGTGCAGTGTATCACTTCGATAACATATCCTCCAAAGACACATTCATGCGTTTACTTTCTCAAATTTACTTACAACTTGTGTGTAGTCACTTATTGATCTGTCAGATGTTGCTTTTATTGTTTCATTATGCTTGTAATCGGCATGCTTTTCACAGTGCATCTATGTATATAGTGCGTATGTATGCTTCGGTGTGCAAGCATATTTAAATGTAGGGATGTATGTCTTATGTAATAATACAGAACAAGGCTATGTGCATTTTCTCTGATACACCAAATTCGCATCAGGCTACGCAATACGTTAGCTCCTCAACTGTCCGTCCATGAAAGATAGGACCAACAATAGTGCCGAGTACGTGCCTACCTTCGACTCAGCGCTGACATAACACACAGTGATATTAGTAGTCAGGAATGTAGCAGGTTAAGTGGAAGGACATTTTGGATTGGACAGACCAAGGACATTGTTCATCAGATTTGTTCATTTGAGGACATAGAACTTGGTGAAGAACGGGTACGAGCAGCATGATGTACCTTCTTCTCAGGATACATCAAAATGAAAAAAAGAACCCAGAAAACAAAACGCACTGGACTTGGAATCAAAAGTATGTTTTTTTTAATTTGTAGAGTTCTTCTTGGGGTGAGGTATTCGTATACACAGATGGGTCTCTTGATTACTAAAGACGAAACTTGTCTGCCTTCACAACTCAAATGGGGTAGGGGATAATTGTAACAAAAATATAATATAGTAACAAAACAATCCGTACTTTGCCTTGATATAGAGAATTTCCAAATACATGGCTGTAACTAAGGTAATAGCTTGGCTCAGAAAACAGACATTTACCCGCATGATGTTTATCTGTGATTCAATGAGTATGCACGGGAAAATCGAAGTGGGCTTTGCTCATACACAGTGGTTGGGTTCTCTGAAAGGGAGAATGTTAATTAAATGTGCTTATTATTTGTGCGAGTATAAGAGGGAATGAACGAAAAGACAAACTTGTTTTGTTGGCTGTTGTGGAGAGTGGACGAGCAGTGGTTGGAGTTGACATTTTAAATGCTTTCACTGAGGCAGATCGAGTGCTTTCACTGAGGCAGAGCGAGTGCTTTTACTGAGGCAGACCGAGTGCTTTTACTGAGGCAGATCGAGTGCTTTTACTGAGGCAGACCGAGTGCTTTCACTTAGGCAGATCGAGTGCTTTTACTGAGGCAGACCGAGTGTTTCCACTGAGATAGAGCGTGTGCTTTCACTGACGCAGATCGAGTGCTTTCACTGAGGCAGATCGAGTGCTTTCACTGAGGCAGAGCGAGTGCTTTTACTGAGGCAGACCGAATGCTTCCACTGAGGTAGAGCGTGTGCTTACACTGAGGCAGAGCGTGTGCTTACACTGAGGCAGTGCGAGTGCTTACACTGAGGCAGTGCGAGTGCTTTCACTGAGGCAGAGCGTGTGCTTACACTGAGGCAGAGCGAGTCCTTTCACTGAGGCAGAGCGAGTGCTTACACTGAGGCCGAGCGAGTGCTTACACTGAGGCAGAGCGAGTGCTTCCACTGAGGCAGAGCGAGTGCTTACACTGAGGATGAGCGAGTGCTTTCACGGAGGCAGAGCGAGTGATTCCACTGAGGCAGACCGAGGGCTTTCATTGAGTCAGAGCGAGTGCTTACACTTAGGCTGAGTGAGTGATTAGGGCAATGAATGTAAATCAACAATCATGTAAGTGCGCAGAAAATCGCCTCCGAAGCGGTGATGACAAAAATGAAGAAAAATGAAAAAAATATATAGAGAATAAAAATGGTACAGTTAAAGCATCAGGTAACAAGTGGATACCACAAATCAGAACGACGTTTCGGCGCGAAGGCCTTCAATGGGAACAAACATGCAGCACGCGTACAAATATGTATTTAAAATAACGATGACAAAAATGCAGGAAGCCTACGATAAAGTGGTAAATATACCAGCATACAGTAGCGTTACTCGTTCTCGGTAGCCACGTTTTGAGAAATATAGAGGAGGGAATCCATGCAATCATGGAATTGAGTTATCCGAGTTGGACATTGCGGATGATCTGTCAACCAACGAACAAATAAATAAATTAATAATTAACTAACTGACTAATTGACTACCTGGCAAACTAACTTACAAACTAATTAATTACTAACTTAGTGACAAACTTACTGACTGACTGACAAATTGACTAACTGCTGACTTATTAACTAAAGACTGACTTATTAATTAATTAATTACTAACTTACTGACAAACTTACTGACTGACAAAGTGACTCACTGGCAGACAGATTTACCAACTAACTATAGCTCGTTTCAAAACATATGCCCAACTTCAAAACACTATTACTCTCTAATCGTTTGTTAAATACATTTCCAAATGTTATTAGAATGCAAAAGACCCTTTAAATGTATATTTAACATATATCTTGCAGCTGCAGTTTTCTTAAAGCGGCGATATTTCTTTGATGTTTGTCAAAATTGTAAATTGTGAAGCCCTAAAGAATAGAAATTACCGTAGTTGCTGGTCTACGATTAATTTTCACTAGGTAAAGGCGTGAAAATTAGCTAGCTAACTAACTAATTGACAAACTAATTAACTAATTACTATCTAACTACACATTCACTGACTGATTAATAGACTAACTAAATAACGTATGTATGCATGCATATTAGCATATATATACATACATGAATGTATGTATGTGTGTATGTGTGTATGTATGTATATGTATGTATATATGTAAGTATGTATGTATGTGTGTGTATATATGTATATGTATATATGTATGTATGTATATACGTATGTATATATGTATGTGTATGTATTTATGTATGTATGTATATGTATGTATATATATGTAAGTATGTATGTATGTGTGTGTATATATGTATATGTATATATGTATGTATGTATATACGTATGTATATATGTATGTGTATGTATTTATGTATGTATGTATGTACGTATGTGTGTATGTATGTGTGTGTTTTTGTATGTATATATGAATTTATGTATATGTGTGTGTGTATATATATATGTGTGTATGTATGAATGTATATATATATATATATATATATATGTATGAATGTATATATGTATGTATGCACATATGTATGCACATATGAGAGTGTTGGTTACACAGTGGTTATCTTACAGGCTTAACAATAAAGAAATAAATTAAATTGTTGTTTGATGTTTTCAATAAATCCAGATTTAAAAAATAGTTCCTCTAGATTTGTACATTAAGAAAGGTAATACCGGCAAGAAATAACACAGCATATTCCCTCAGCTTCAAATGATGTGTGAAGGTTGAGTTGAATGGAATATTTCTCACACGCTACGACATTTTATGTTACAGAGCCTTTAACTATTAACACATATACATACAAATCGGTGTACATACATACACATTGTCTTGACATTACATAGGATTAATTAATGTTGAGTTATGACGACACAAAACCGAGATTATGTCCTAGATTAGCGTAAACTACAAAAGCTCTTGGAGGACTGAAATCGAAATCGCAGTCTTTAGAATATATTCTGTTCTGTGAATGAGGACATGATATAATTCTTTGAAGTGTTACATTTAAGCCGTCTTATGAGTTACAAAGTGATTTATTCTGTAACTGCTGACTTGATATAATTCTATGAAGTGTCACAGTATGTACTCTCATGTAAGTGATATGTTCTGTGAATGAGGACAAGATATAATTCTATGAAGTGTGTCATTAGAGAGCTTATGAATTAGGACATGATATATTATGCACATGATGACATTTTATTTAGGCTTCTATGCAATGTGATACAAAGTATTCTTATTAAATTGGATGTGATATGCTGATGTTAATGGAGAGTTGCATGTTGCAAGAGAACCATAGTTAGGAGGGTGTATCAAAACCTCCTTAGTACTAATGTGAGAAGTGAGTAGTCACCCACGCCGCCCAGGGTAAAAGTATTTGAGATTTGTTATATACAGATCATCAGGATTTGTCTACAACTTATACAACATTTTACAGTACCAGCAGCATAATGGGGTTAGGAAGTAGTACTTAGTATTAATAGTAGTAGGTGTACTACTGGTAGTAAGAAGTGGAAGTATAAATTAGTAGTAATAAATATTAATAGCTTGAGTCGTAAGGAGGGGAAGCTAATAGTAGTAGTAGTAGTAGTAGTAGTAGTAGTAATAGTAGTAGTAGTAGTAGGAGCAGTAGCAATAGTAGTAGTAGTAGTAGTAGTAGTAGCAGTAGCAGTAGCAGTAGCAGTAGCAATAGTAGTAGTAGTAGCAGTAGTAGTAGTATTAGTAGTAGTAAATTTTGGAAGTTATGAGTACTTTTAAGAAGATGTATTAGTAGCTTATTAGCGGAAGTAACTACTACTAGCAGTAAGTTATATGTTAGAAGTAGTAGTAAAAAATTGTAGTAGTAGTTTATTAGCATGTCGTAAGAGGCGACTAAGGAGGTTGATCGATGGTTTGACAAGCTGTCATTGTAAAAAGTATTGTTATGGAAACAGAGCCATAGATTTTAGAAGCAGTGATCTCTGCAATATGTGCCATTTTGGCATGCAAGGTTTCTGTTTTTGAGATTGTGGTTCTGTCCTATGTGCCGCCTTCGGCTCGAAAAGACAATAGATAGATAGATAGTTTATTAGCGAAAGTAAGTAGTAGTAGTAGTAGAAGTGGTAGTAGTAGTAGTAGTAGTAGTAGTAGTAGTAGTAGTAGTAGTAGTAGCAGTAGCAGTAATAGCATTAGTAAATTCTGGAAATTTTTAGTAGTAGTAAGAAGTTTCAGTAGTTGTTTATTAGCGGAAGTAAGTAGTAGTAATTTTTAGCGGAAGTAAGTAGTAGTAATTTTTAGCGGAAATAAGTAGTAGTAATTTTTAGCGGAAGTAAGTAGTAGTAATTTTTAGCGGAAGTAAAATCCGCAGTAGTAATTAGTGAAAGTAATAGTAGTATGAATTAGTAGTAGTAAAAGTAATTGGTGGACGTGAGGAGCAGTTTTAAGAAGTAGCAGTAGTAGCAATTAGTGGAAGTAAGATTATTAGTAATAAGTCCAGTAGTAATAGTAATGAATGAAAGTAAGAAGTAGCAGTAAAAGGTAGTAGTAGTAAATTTAGAAGTAAAAAGTAGATAGTAATGACAATAATCGGACCTTGGTAGCCTAGTTGGGAAAACCAGCCGACGTGGCTACCTACGTTCGGACAACCCGTGTTCGATTCCAGCTGGAAGCAGCGTGAATTGTACTCGTGGTTGGAAAAAAAAAAATACTACCGCTGTCGACCCAACCGCTGGCAGAAATGGGTACCAGGATAATACTCTGGGAAGGAGAGGAATGTCACATCGTGAGTTTCGATGTTTGAAGCGATATTATCCAGAAGTCTCTGAACACTTCTGGATAGTCGGCCGAGCACGTATTGGTGAAAACTCACGTACTAAGATGCCGATTCAAGACTCGTTCTTTACTTTACCTTTACCTTTATCGGTCTAGCATGGGTTGCCTGCGACCGAGAGCAGGCAAGAATTGCATTCCTAGCCTGCAATAACAATAATTATTATTAAAACTATTTTTTTCCCTCTGAAATTTTACACCCCAGAGAATTTTGCCAACCACTCCTTGTTGTTTTTTCATGCTCTGCCATTTATGATAAGAAATCAATTGCTACTTAAGATTTATCACAATGATGTCTTCTAGTTTTTCTAATATCATATTTATTCGCGTTATTGTTAGTATATTTTAAAACTTCCATTACATCGTAAATGCTTTTAACAATCTGACGAACATCTTGGTTGTTCAACTCTTGTGTGATACCAATTCTAACATGTGGATGTGAAACTGGAAGTCTACCCAAATTTTATATAATAAATTAAATGCCTTTTGAAAAAATAAGGTCTGCGTAGGATCTCGAACACAAGCTGGAAGGTGTACATTTGAAACGAACTGATAAGAGACGAATCTAAACAAGAATAACTGTCGAACGTTCTAACAAGAGGTCAGTGGAAATTGCTCGTGTACCTATAATTAATGAAGAAAAACTTACCAAATAAGCATTTACATGGAAAACATCTGGTAAAAGACACAAAGGAAAACCAAGAGAAACACACCGCAAAATATTACTAGGGAAAACTCCATATTGGGACTAGATTTATGAGAAATTGCCGCAAATCGTTAACAGTGGAGAACTATGACTTCCGCCCTATAAGCCGTCGTCGGCCCAAAAGAAAAATGAATGACTTTGTGTTTTGAAGCTCATAATTGATAAATCGTGATCGCTATTAATGTCAGCTCGATGGATTGTTCTGGATTTCATATACTAATCACAAACTGATATGGGGACTTAACCAGAGTGTGGTCAAGTTGACGATGTTCATGATTGTTTTGCGGCATGCCATTATATAATCCAGCTCAATCCTGATAAACGATAGTATTCACTTTATCTTACTTTATCTTACTTTATCTTACTTTATCTTACTTTATTTTACTTTATCTTACTTTGCTATCACATGTGACTAATCGAAAGGCCCCATACAGTAGAGATGAGAAACTTGGGAATTGTTCTCATTAGCTTAAAAAAGACAGTTATTAAAGTTTGACGCAACGTGTTTTGTGTTAGAGAATAGTTGCTAATTTACTTGTGAAGTATTGGTGTGAGCACAGAACTAAGACTGTGACATTTTTCTTTAAAGACACAAAAATCGATGTAATTCTGAGGTTACGGTGGTCTCGTCACCTTAAACAAGTATCTGGTTTTAAACCCATGTGGAAGTATCGGACACTTTAAAATATATGTGGAGGCATCGGACACTTTAAAATATATGGGGAGGTATCATACACTTTAAAATATATGTGGAGGCATCGGACACTTTAAAATATATGGGGAGGTATCATACACTTTAAAATATATGTGGAGGTATCATACACTTTAAAATGTATGTGGAGGTATCGGACAGTTTAAAATATATGTGGAGGTATCGGACACTTTAAAATGTATGTGGAGGTATCGGACACTTTAATATATATGTGGAGGTATTGGACACTTTAATATATATGTGGAGGTATCGGACACTTTAAAATATATGTGGAGGTATCGGACACATTAAAATATATGTGGAGGTATCGGACACTTTAAAATATATGTGGAGGTATCGGACACATTAAAATATATGTGGAGGTTTCGGATACTTTAAAATATATGTGGAGGTATCCGATACTTTAAAATATATGTGGAGGTTTCGGATACTTTAAAATATATGTGGAGGTATCCGATACTTTAAAATATATGTGGAGGTTTCGGATACTTTAAAATATATGTGGAGGTATCGGACACTTTAAAATATATATGGAGGTATCGGACATTTTTTAAATATACGTGGAGGTATCGGACACTTTAAAATATATGTGGAGGTATCGGACACTTTAAAATATATGTGGTGGTATCGGACACTTTAAAATATATGTGGAGGTATCGATCACTTTAAAATATATGTGGTGGTATCGGACACTTTAAAATATATGTGGAGGTATCGATCACTTTAAAATATATGTGGAGGTATCGAACACTTTAAAATATATGTGGAGGTATCGGAAACTTAAAAACCCATGTGGAGGTATCTGAAACTTTTAAACCTAAGTGGAGGTATCGGAAACTTAAAAACCCATGTGGAGGTATCTGAAACTTTTAAACCTAAGTGGAGGTATCTGAAACTTTTAAACCCATGTGGAGGTATCTGAAACTTTTAAACCTATGTGGAGGTATCTGAAACTTTTAAACCAATGTGGAGGTATTGGACACTTTAAAACCCATGTGGAGGTATCTGAAACTTTAAAACCCATGTGGAGGTATCGGAAACATTTAAACCAATGTGGAGGTATCGGACACTTTTTTTTCTTCATGACCCCATAATCTCAAAGTAGATTCAGTAAAGAAGGTTGACGAAGTCTATCAGTGGTTACCAAACAACCCCCTTGGTTATGAGGCGAAGACATATCCCACATTTTAAAAAAAAATGTGTTGTTGGTATTGCAGGGCTAGTAGCTAACATTTGAAAGTTTCAAACTATCGATAACTAGTGTAAAGTTGAAGTCCTGATTTGGAGTCTACGGCACTGAGAGTTAGTAGGGTTGTTTTTAAGAGACGAGGTGGACATATTATAGCTTGATTTTAAAATGAAGATATGTTGAGGTCGTTCTATGATCGTTTATTCGAGTCAGACACGGCGATTGGTTGGGTTTTGATTTGCTTTCATGCATTATCGTCAATGCAGTCGGGACATTCGTTTCCGGTTGGATCCAAGATGTAGGTTTTGTTTTTCTCCGGCTTGGTATAGAACCGTTGATCAGAGGTTTAACAAGCCGCTATCGTAAAAACGCTTTTGTTAAATCTTCTTCCTCTTTCCTTCCTCATTTGCCTTTCAGCGTCGAGGGGAAATATAATTTGCGGTCTTTTGCTCTTCTGTTCGCCTCTGCTGCTGTTATGTTTCCCAGTGCTTCTAATATTCCATCGATCCATCTTTTTCGTGGTCGACCCTTGGGTCTGGTGTTCTCACAACGTTTGTTGAAGGCTCGTTGTGTTGTGTTTTGTTCTTTCTGCCTTGTCACGTGGCCAAACCATTTTATCTGTTGTTTCTTTATATATTCTATGGCGGTGGCTATTCCTAGCTTTTTTCTCAGTTCTTCATTTCTTATCTTGTCTTTCAGGCTGTTTTCTGTCATTCGTCTAACACATTTCATCTCAGAAGAGGTTATTTTTCTTATTGTTCTTGCATCTAGGATCCAGGTCTGGCATTGGTAGCACAACGTTGGGATGAAGATTTTATTGTTGAGTGATTTTGTTAATGAAATGTCGAATTCTCACCCTGAACACAGCTTTACATCCAGTGGGTGAAACTCATTCTCACAAACGTTCCCCCAGAAACAAACTGATAATGAATCCCTTGAAATACACACAAGAACTGTCAGGATTGTCTCACAGAATGAACGTACAATTGTCATCCGCGATAATTGAATAGAAAGTCTCTGAGATAATAATTGATGTGGGTATAAGTTTATGGCGCTGGTGAATCAAACTTGCGGTTATTTGGAACAAACGATAGGGAGGGTACGAATCAATAACGTGTATAATAAACAGGAGACAAATAATAAAACATGGATATTATTATGGAGTGAAACTTTCGAGGGGATAGATCAGAGAATCATTTCAGGGGAAGAGGTATGTTTATAACACTCGGCAAACAAATCACAAATAATAAACAGGAAAATGAAACAAAGAACAATAGACGGTCCAAAGCAGCATTGAGCCCGTACTCCTTGGCGCAACGTCTTGTCACGAGAAACCAAACGCTAAAGCACTCTACCAACTTCTATATATATATATATATATATATCAGCGTGAATAGTTTGGGTCATTTTATGGAAAAGAGTAAAGTTATTGTTATTGAGTGTCATTTCTGAGGTCGTATCTCTTAAACAACAAATTGGTTGTTTGTCATAAACTTTTCTACTGTATATTTTTTTGGCTTTTACTTACAGATACTGGTGTCCTTTTAATTTCCTATTTTCCTTTTTGTTGTAGTTAATAATTTTACATTAGCTATCGTGTTTTTATATCGTGATCAACTAATGTATGTTCACCCCGATATTATAGTAATTAGGTGCAGTTTTATCAAATATTTGTTGCTAACTAAATTACAATTTTCTATGTTAACTAGCATTTACATAATCACAGTTATTTGTGGTCGAGACTTTAATTGATCGACAATTTGAGTCTTACTGAAAACATAAAATACACATACTTTTTGTGATTCACATTCAATGTGTTTTAGAAGAAACTGTATCTTAAAGTTGAAACATTTATGTCGTTAACAAGTGAATATTCCACCCCGGAAAAACTCAAATTTGCCAGTCTTTGCTTTTTTTAATTTTTTGTTTGTTTGTTATGACATTATCCGCTATAATAGCAATAGCGTGTTTAAGTATTTACTTAAAACTGGCGTTCTGTGTCACAAATGAAAACCACTCTCATAGAATATCAATGTTAAGTGTGATTGAAATGTATTATAATATCAATGATGCAGATTTACAAGATTATAAATAAAATGGCACGTCGTGACCAAAGCAAAGAGCTGTGATTATATATATATATATATATATATATATATATATATATATATATATATTGAGAGAGGGGGGATTTAAGAAGATACAACAAAATCCAACAGATTGTTTTAATATAAAGTCAACGGCAGAAATGATGAACAGCGGTATACTGAAACGTTTTTGGAATGACATGACCTACGTCAAAAGATACGGTACCTGATGATGATTATTATTATATAAATATGTTTATATGTATCCTCTCAAGAATTCAGTATTTCTGGCAGAACTCATCTAGACTGCATTATTCAATTACACCAACATATAGTGACCAGTAATACGATCAGTAGATCACACGCCAAAATTTGTAAGGGTTGTTCCCAGATATCAGAGCCAATTGATCGGTCTACCGCATGCAATGATAGATTGAGATTTAAAAAAACTTACAATTATTATTTGTATTATTTATATGAAAGTAATGTGCTTATTTCAGGCCTGCCTGGAAAGATTTATGGACGACTGGCACTTTGAGGAAATTGCTTTGACCAATAATATTGCACTTGTCACAAGAATTTCAAGTAGAGATTGCATGATTTAGAACATCGTCAGAAATGCTCCTATATTTGATTTTTTTGGAGGAAACGTTTATGAGCATCGCATGTGGAGAAACTACTAGAAAATAAATGTTTACTTGAAGTTCTATTTTTCTTAAATCATTAACTTTGTCAATACGAAGTGGTGTTATCAATGCAACGGAAGGGATTTCTGAGATAACAGTTTTAATAATTTTAAACATTGATGTCCATGTTAGGAATTAGACTTCACCAATACCAATATGACAAGATAAACATAACAAGCAAAAAATATGGACTAGAAATGAATATCAAAAAGACTAAAACTATGATCATAAACAAAGAAAATTCTCAAGACCTACAATTAAATATCACAGTTGAGGGAACACACTTGGAGACAGTCCAGAGTTACAACTACCTAGGACATACTACAACCAATGATGGAAAATGCAAAACTGAAATAAACAAAAGAATAGGTATGGCAAAAAGTAATTTTAAAGCCATGAAAAATATACTAACAACAAAACAAATATCAGCAGGGCTGAAACTAAGAATGGCAAAATGTTACATCTTCTCAGTATTACTGTATGGTGCAGAAACATTGACATTAGACAAGAAAACAGAACAGAATATTGAAGCCTTTGAAATGTGGATTTATAGAAGAATAGGTAGAATTGGATGGAAACAAAAGATAACAAACGATGAAGTTTTAAAACAACTGAAAATATAAAAAAAAGAACTACTAAACACAATTAAGACAAGACAAATTACAGTTTTGGGGCATGTTAAAAGACACAACAGCCTACTAAAAGTAATATTGGAAGGAAAAATACAAGGCAAAAGAGGCAGAGGCAGACCAAGACTAACATGGACGAGTAACATCAAAAGATGGACAAGTCAATCTATGTCAGCCTGCACCATCAAAGCAAGAAACAGAGTAGAATGGCGATCCATGGTAGCCAACCTTCGTTGCGGAGAGGGCACACGATGATGATGATGACAAGATATATAAACAAAATATGGTTTAATGGTGGTTCTCACTAATCAAACTGTGAGTGACGCACTATGCAGCGAAACGTATAGAAAGAGTTATCTCTTAGCTTGATAACTTAAACTGGTAAACTTTATGGCCTGCGATCTGCAGATCAAATTACATGATACATTTGTGTTGGCCTGCCAGAAACACCGTGTTGGTAATGCTACTACTAACTATACATACATGCTTAAGATGATAACGATTGGAAATTCTTGATACAGAGATTCGTAGCACTATCTGTTTATCAAAACCCGACCCTGTTAATCAATTTGTCTCCCCTTTAGCTACTATAAACACTTCTGAGAAAGCGGACCCGTGTAGACTCAACGCATCAGTTCCCTGTTGCATTTGAAACTGAAATTTCCCATTACGTGGCGCATCTGATAGCCGATATATAATCTAAGCTAGGGACATAATTCGTATATAATAAGTAAACGCAGTTGTGACTATTTCGAAAACTGATAGTGTTGAATGAAAAGTAAAACCAATACATTTTAATACACCATAAAGCACCTCATTATAAAATGCTCAATATGTACATTCTCATATTGGTAATGATTTTATCCATAAAATGACTTTTTTTTACAATTAATTAATTTTTTTTTTAATTAAGATTTGTTACGAATCCATTACGTAATTGTTGTTTATACATTGATTAATACCACTCGAGTTGTACTATTTTATGTACTTGTCAATTTAATGTCTCATTATCCTTAAAATATGGTTAGTTACATTTGGACTAAAAAAATGAACGACCTATTATAATGTAACCCATTTAAGATGTATCTTAAAATATTTAGAATTTGTATAGGCTTCATAGTTTCAGACTGTAATTCAACTGAAATCTGGAATTTTTTTTTCGCTTCCTAAATGTGTCTATTGTTGTACTAAAGTAAGGGAAAACATTTTAGCATTTTAAATAATTATTTTATAAAAAATTATATCTAGCAAAATTGAAATATCATTTATAAATTTGAATGACAAGAAAACATTAATATGTGATATTGAAGATACAAAAACACCATTGTGTAATTATCATGTATATTTACAATTTAAGAAATGGTTTCTGTAGTGTCTATACATATAATTTTAGTAAAGGTTTCATCGATTGTGTCTAAGTCAATACTGTGCGTAGGAAAAAAATCGAATTGAAAAATTGACGTTTGGAGATAAATGTTTTTTAAAGATCGAACTTAAAGCAAGACAATCAGAATAAAATTACTGAGGGTATGTGTCTTCCTGACATCAATACATGGTTGTGAATCATGGACAATCTCTCAAACAGCAAGGAAGAAAATTGATTCATTCGAAACAAAATGTTACAGAGAAATCCTTGGATTATGAATAAGAGCAATTAAGACATATTGAAAGATTTAATCGTTACAATGAAGTGGCTTATAAACACAATTCTGCAGACGAAATGAACATACCATAGCAACGGCAAAAGACATAAGGGGCTGAAAAGAACAATAATCTAGGGCATATTTCCAGGACGACATATCAGTGACAGACCAAGAAGACGGTGGTTTCAAAATATCTTGAGAGACCTTGAAGTTTGTGTTCTGAAAAAGGGACACTCTACAACATAATCTTCATCCCAACCTTGTGCTACCAGTGCCAGACCTGGACTCTAGAATTAAGAACAATTAGAAAAATAACCTCTACCGAGATGAGATGTGTTAACAAATGACAGGAAACAGAAAGTAAAAAATGAGGAACTGAGAAACAAAGCTAGGAATAATTCCCGTCAAGAGTACATAATAAAACAACAGATAAAATGGTTTGGTCACGTGATAAGGCAGAAAGATCTAAACATAACACAACGAGCTTTCAATACACATTGCGAGAATACCAGACCCAAGAGCCGACCACGAAAAAAAAATGGATTGATGGAATAAGAACTAATAACAAACACTAAGAAACATAAAAGCAGCAGAGGTCAACAGATGACCAAAAAGATCGCAAATTGTATCTCCCCTCGACGCTGAATAGCAAATGAGAAATGAGAGAAGTCTATTCCAACGAAGCCATGGAAACACTAAACATGTGAGGCACCTCGAAACTAAACGCAAAAACACGTACCTGGAAAAAATATAAACATGAAATAGTATGTGACAGCTTTACCAGATGAGGGCAGTGCACAATGTTAATAAAATGTGTTTTGTGCTGTCTAGTTTAGTCAAACTGTCACATATAATTTTAAGTTTATATTTTTATCACGTTTCATTCAGCTTTACGGCAACTTTTCGATATGGTTGTGCTTATTTCCACTTTTAAAAAAACATTAAATAGTTACTATTTTTTTCTAAAAAAAAATAAAAAGCAATGGCTTCGTGAAAGTTACAAAATGGTTACTAAAAAATATTGTAAAATACTGCAACTGCCTGTTACACTGAAAATGCAGTGATAGCGTTATTTGTAGTTTCTGAATTAATATTTACAAAAAATAAACAATTTACAAATAACATTTCATATAATAGCTGAAGAACGTTTATGACCTTCTGCAAAAGCCATCATTTCTGCATTAATCAACAAGAAGACTGTCAAGAACATTTCCTTAATACCTTGTCAAATGGGACATTGAAAAAGCGAATCGATTGTCTGTCAGCCAATATCAAGGAACAATTATTATAAAGAATTCGCATTTTCCTTTTTTGCAATTAGGCAAAATCTCAGACATAACAAAGGGACCTTGCGTTAGATATGAGATTAGCATGAGAGGAATATTTTTTTGAAAACATACAGCTCATCTTTTGTTTGGTACATACTATAGCTGAAGTTATTGACCGCTTCAACTAATTACAGCTTATACCATCTGATGGTTGAATGTGTTGGATTTAATACAGAAGGAACAATGTCTAGAATGCTTACATCACGCATTAAGACAACCATATCATCAGTGGGGAACAGGCAAATAATTGCAGTTCTGCAGTAAAGCTGGTAACAAGGAGCCAGTAGTGGGGTATACGGTGTAAGGTAGTGGTATGTTGTTTTTTATAGCAGTGTACGTTACACCACAGAAATGAAATGTGTCAGAAGAATGACAGGAAACAGTTTAAGGGACAGAGTAAGAAACAGTGACCTGAGGAAGAAACTCGAAATTGAACCAGCCATCGAATACATAAAGAAACAACAGATCAATTGGTTCGGCCACATAACAAGACAAAAAGAACTAACAATGAATCAAAGGGCCATAAACAAACGCTACGACAACGCCAGATTAAGAGGAAGACCGAGAAAGAGATGGATAAAGGGAATACTAGAGTCACTAGGAGGAATAACCTCAGAAGAGGCCAACAGAAGAGCAAAGAATTGTATCTCCCCTCGACGCCAACGGCAGCAGAGGAAGGATAGAAGTAGAAGAAGTACGTTACACCCTACTCCTGGCTCCATATCATCTGTGACTTGGTACAGTTGCTGCATATGGGAAAGCACTAATTGCTAAGAACACACCGGGAAAAAAATAAACAAACTATGATTGAATCAGTCAAGTCGTCAATTTTTGCTTAACGTGTCGATGAGTACGGGTTCTATCCCAGTTCTAGTTGTCTATTGTTTTCTGTGTTTGTTTATATGCATTTTTCCGAGTGTCATAAAGCATAGCAAACTAGCTTTCTTCCTTATTTGCTTGTTTGTCTCTAGCGTCGGAGATTTCCATTCATGATTTTAACTTCAAAACAAATAACAGCATGGCTGAAACTAAGAATGACAAAATGTTACATCTTCTCAATATTCCTGTATAGTGCAGAAACATGGACATTAGACAAGAAAACAGAACAGAAAATTGAAGCCTTTGAAATGTGGATTTATAGAAGAATAGGTAGAATTGGATGGAAAGAAAAGAAAACAAACGATGAAGGTTTAAAACAACTGAAAATAAAAAGAGAGCTACTAAATACAATTAAGACAAGACAAATGACATTTTGGGGGCATGTTGAAAGACACAACAACTTACTGAAAGTAATATTGGAAGGGAAAATACAAGGTAAAAGAAGCAGAGGCAGACTAGGACTAACATGAACGAGTAACATCAAAAGATGGGCAAGTCAATCTATGACAGCCTGCACCATCAAAGCAAGAATCAGCGTAGAATGGCGTCCATGGTAGCCAACCTTCGTTGCGGAGAAGGCACTCGATGATGATGATGATTTAAAAAAAATATTTATTGTCTTCAATGTTTAGGAAGGAAATGACATATTTTTGGAATGATTTTGTAAAAATCTAGGTAATTAACAGCTCCATTTTTTTTTCTAGACCTAAATTCGTTGACTACAGCAAGGTAAACCTGTGTCTAGTTTGTAGAAATTGAGAGACAAAAATAGTCTACCCGGAAAAACGAATTGACCTCTGTAATCGGTTGTCAAATAGCCCTAGTCCAGAGTGGGTCACCTTACTTTTGGTGATACTCTAGTGCCTCAGTAGACTAGTTGGGAAAACCACACGAATGGGTTACCGACGTTCAGACAACCCTTGTTCGATTCCCGCTGGGAGCAGTGTGAGTTTGTACTTGTGATTAGAATAAAGATACCCCCGCCGTCGACCCAGCCGCTGGCAGAAATGGTTACCAGGGTATTACTCTGGGAAGGTGAGGAATACTGCCTCGCATCGTGAGTTTCGATGCTTGAAGCAACACTATCCAGAGGTTTCCGAACATTCTGGTTTGGCGAATGAGCACATATGGGTGAAAACTCGCGTACTAATACGTCGATTCAAGTCTCGTACTTTACTTTGCTTTCAATTCAATAAATTCCTTTAGTAGTCACCGGCTGAACGCTAGATAACAATACCTTAATGTCTACTTCTCTCAACTTTGAAGACATACATGTGAAACTTTCAATGAATATTTTAATACCCTTTATAGTTTTAAATCTTGAGTGGGGATCCGTGGAAATATAAACTATTTTAAATGATTCAGTCGTAAAGAAAAGGTTAAGAACTGGTGGATTAGATGAAGATGCTGATGAAAACGATGATGAAGAGGTCTTTAGGTGAAGGCAGCAGGAAAAATAAGTCAGGCCTAAATTATATGTTCCTGGTTTTAAGTGCATAAATCAATTTTAATTCAATTTGAACCCTTAACACGTTTGTATTATAAATAATCATTTTTTGGCCATGAAATGGTAAGAAAACAACTGGAATATATTGTAACAACTAGGAAAATTGAGGGACGAAGAGATAGAGGGAAGCAAAGAGAAACAATATCAGACAGCTTAAGAGAATGGCTTAGCAGAAAGTCAACAACGGAAATGATAAATAACTGTCGAGATCGAAAATTGTGGAGAGACATGATCACCTACGCCAGCAGACCCGATACTTGATGATGATGCTGATTATAAATAAAATATTACAACGACTTGAACTTGAGGATATACGTAATACACGACTTCAAGTCCAGTAATTCTCTTCAGACCTAGAAACTAATTCTGGACTTCTAGAGAAAACCTTACCGAATTAGGTTTTGTAGTCTTCGTTACAAATATATGGTGCCTCAAAGTTGTATTTTGTCAAATTGATTTTGTTTGATGAGGAAGTGTTTCTACAAGATTTACTTCACATCTTTAGTTCGGCCAGGAATAACTGCAGTCAGGAGAAAAACATATTCACTCTATGTTGCCCCTTCTAGCAACCATAGAAATGTTCGGCTACTGATTGTTCCTGTCCTGCATTGATTGACTCTGTTCGGCTACTGATTGTTCCTGTCCTGCGTTGATTGACTCTGTTCGGCTACTGATTGTTCCTGTCCTGCATTGATTGACTCTGTTCGGCTACTGATTGTTCCTGTCCTGCGTTGATTGACTCTGTTCGGCTACTGATTGTTTCTGTCCTGCATTGATTGACTCTGTTCGGCTACTAATTGGTTGTCCTGCATTGATTGACTCTGTTCGGCTACTAATTGTTTGTCCTGCATTGATTGACTCTGTTCGGCTACTAATTGTTTGTCCTGCATTGATTGACTCTGTTCGGCTACTAATTGTTTGTCCTGCATTGATTGACTCTGTTCGGCTACTAATTGTTCCTGTCCTGCATTGATTGACTCTGTTCGGCTACTAATTGTTTGTCCTGCATTGATTGACTCTGTTCGGCTACTAATTGTTACTGTCCTGCATTGATTGACTCTGTTCGGCTACTAATTGTTTCTGTCCTGCATTGATTTAACGTATTTGTCTACTGATTGTTCCTGTCCTACATTGATTTAACGTATTTGTCTACTGATTGTTCCTGTTCTGTATGGATTTAACGTATTTGTCTACTGATTGTTCCTGTCCTGCATTGATTGAACGTATTTGTCTACCGATTGTTTCTGTCCTGCATTGATTTAACGTATTTGTCTACTGATTGTTCCTGTTCTGTATGGATTTAACGTATTTGTCTACTGATTGTTTCTGTCCTGCATTGATTTAACGTATTTGTCTACTGATTGTTTCTGTCCTGCATTGATTTAACGTATTTGTCTACTGATTGTTTCTGTCCTGCATTGATTTAACGTATTTGTCTACTGATTGTTTCTGTCCTCATTGATTGAACGTATTTGTCTACTGATTGTTCCTGTCCCTGCATTGATTTAACGTATTTGTCTACTGATTGTTTCTGTCCTGCATTGATTTAACGTATTTGTCTACTGATTGTTTCTGTCCTGCATTGATTTAACGTATTTGTCTACTGATTGTTTCAGACCTGCATTGATTGAACGTATTTTTCTACTGATTGTTTCTGTCCTGCATTCATTTAATGTATTTGTCTACTGATTGTTTCATCGATTAAACGTATTCTGTTCCGCTGTGGATTTTTTTCCTCTAGGTTTCGCCCATCGTGGCGCCGTGCTCCACAACACATTTGATAGCTATTCGTATCTAATGAGTACAAGATGGATAACTAATGTTTTGACTCTTTGTATGAAAATAAAATAACACCGGCCACATCTTGAATACCAGGTACAGGAAATATCGTGTTTATGTCAATTTTGTGGCGACCACAACATATTTTTTAAAATTATGTGATTAGCTTCAGTGTAGACCATATTTTCCCATACAAATTTGCTGCTACCAATGTATAGCCATATGAGTCTAGATTGTGGACCGATCCAGGGAAAGAGTCTAACTTCTTTTCCTTAGTGGACCAGTTCACACAACTTTTCTCTGCAGAGGATTTTTTTTTATATGTAAAATGTCACAGTATGGAACCAAGTCATATCTAGATAGAAATACCTAGACTTACAATCATTCGAATTACAATTTCTATAATATATGTTACGAGTGCGCGTGATAGGAATACGTATCTAGACGAGACATAATATGATTTAATTTGCTATATGAAAATATTATAAATTACATTGTATTCTGAAAGTCCGATATAAAATTTACCAGAATCATTGTAATGTACTTTCGACTTTTACATTTCCAATTTATGATGAGTTCCGGAACATAACCCAATAGTATGTTGGGGTATATCTCAGTTTGGATGTCAGAGATATTAAAAAGAATAGAACAAACCACCCAACTATATGGAGAAACTGAATCTAATCTGGAAAGATGGAAGCAACTGAATCAATTTGTAAAAATCCCTTGTTAATGATATATTTCTACATTCTGGTGAAACATGGATCTGGACGGCAGAATTTCTTGAAATGAGATGGTTTTAGGAAACGTCCTAGAAATCTCATGGTTTGATCTCATTACCAAAACAGAGGTCCAGAATGCAAACAGAGTGATCAACACTTACCCATCATTGTGTGCCGTTTCCGCATCGAAGATTGGCTACCATGGAGCGTCATTCCGCTTTGATGGCGCAGGTTGTCATAGGCTGACTTGCCCATCTTTTGATATTACTCGTCCACGGTAGTCTTGGTCTGCCTTGCCTCTTTTACCTTGTATTTTCCCTTCCAATATTACTTTTAAAAGGCTGTTGAGTCTTTTAACATGCCACAAAGATCTCAAATGTCTTGTTTAAATTGTATTTAGTAGTTTTCTTTTCTTTTTATTTGTTTTAAGACTTTATCGTTTGCTTTCTTCTCTTTCCATCCTATGCTACCTATTCTTCTATATATCCACATTTCAAAGACTTCACTTTTTTGTTCTGTTTTCTTGTCTAATGTCAATATTTCTGCACCATACAGGAATGTTGTGAGATATACCTTACTGCTGTGATGGAAACAAAGATGAAATGGCGCATCCATAAAACAACGCCTGTCAGGTTTTATAAAGTGTTCATGTACGGAGATAACTTTGTGTGGAGGAAGCTGCAAATATTGTCACAGAATGGGAATGATAAAATGAACGAGTCTTGACTTCGCTAAATTGCAGACAAGAAGGACAAGAAAAGACTAGAAACGAACAGCTACATTCTTTGATCATGTCCCGGCAACCCATCAAGTTACAATAATGGCCCGGCGATCACGTCGGAATATAGCAAAGATTTTAATCTTTTAGTTGAAGCTTTGCGATACCGTTTTTGCAAAAACTGGAACAGTTAGTAAGAAAAATATTAACATTAAAAGATGCCAAACCCACTAGCGATAAACACAATGAGGTGAATTCGGTTTCCATAGCAAGAAAAAGAAAGAAAAACATTTAAAAGAGCGGTCAGAACTAAATAATTTTTTTTTACCAAAATAAAAAAAAATATTTTTAGTATATATTAAAAACACAATAGGAAACAAAAATTGGTTAGAACAGACTGTGAGATAAAGTGAGAGACGAACAATAATGAATTTCTTTCACTTTTTGTTCGAATAAATAATGTAATTGCGTTTGCCATTAGTTAATTTCTCATATTTCTCATAAAGAACTCCTTCTTCCTCATTTATACATTATCTCATAATTTCAATTTTGAATTCATCGTATTTAGAAGATTGTCATGTAAAAATATTACAAATAATCTATATTTTTTCATCTGATTCTGTCATTATTTGTGTTCATTTGTTTAGATCATCAGATAGATCCGTGCGCTGCCGGGATCCGAAAGGAGAGTAAAGAATTATGGCGCTTACCAGGCATGTTCGTAAGAGTCGACTAAGGGGAGTTTTCCATACGACTGGCTATCATGTACTGTAAAACAATAAGCCGTAAAAACTTGACAAATATGGACAAGTCAAAGAAAATAATAAAAGTAAATCTGCCATCCAGGAAAGATAAAGGCGAGATGTATGACGCAATCTGGAGAGAGTCGGAAGGAGTCCGGGTCGCCAAACTCACCTTTTGTTTACCAGGCAATTCTCTAGAATTGGCATCTGGGATGTACGTACCTTAAATAAACAAGGAAAGGATGCACAAGTACCAGGAACCTAGAGCACAACATAATGAAGTGGTTGCTTTAATGTTATCAAGAGAAGCACAGAAGACACTGAAAGACTGGGAAGCAGTAAGCCCAAGACTAATAATAGCAACATTTAAAACAACAATGAATCAAAATAAAACATATTATTCAAAGCTACGTACCAACCAATCATAAGGATGGTTTAGTTAAAGATGAATTCTATAAACAGTTGCAATGTCAGATGGATGAAAGGCGAGCCAATGATATTATAATCTTGTTGGAAGATCTAAATGCAAAAGTAGGATCGGATAACAGAGGCTTTGAAGAGATTATTCGAAAACATGGACTTGGAGATATAAAAGGGAATGTAGAGATATTTGTGAACTTCTGTGCTCTTAATCAAATGAGCCTAGGAGGGGCACTATTCCAACATAAAAGAATACTTAAAGCTGCATGTGTGTCACCAGATCATAGAACGGAGAATCACATTGATTACATTGATCACATTGATCACATAGATCACATTGATCACATTGATCACATTGATCACATTGACCACATTGATCACATTGATCACATTGATCACATTGATCACATTGATCACATTGACCACATTGATCACATATGTATTAATAATAAGTTTAAGTCATCCTTACAGTATGTAAAAGTATACAGAGGAACAATTGTGCCTTCAGATCATCATCTTCTCTAGCCAAACTTAAACTGAAAAGATATACAACAACACATAAGGGAAGACAGTATTTCAATGTAGGGTTTCTGTAAGAGCAAGGAATTAAGATACATTTGCAGTCACAATATCTAACAAATACCAAATCAAACAACTAGAAAATACATTAAATATAGATGATCTTTGGTACCAGGTAAAGAACACATAAAAAGAGACACGCGAAGAAACCCTGGGGAAAAGAGAACGGCAATAATATAAGGCATGGATGACAGCAGAAACCCTTAATAAAATTAAAGAAAGAAAGAATAAGAAAGCAGACATAAATAAAAGCAAAACGAGAAGTACTAAAGCCAAAACACATGAAACTTACACAGAAGTCAACAAAGAAGTGAACAAAGAAGTGAACAAAGAAGTGAGAAAATGCACCAAAACGGTTAATCGGAAATTATGTAGATAAACTAGCTAAATAGGCAGAAGAATGAGCAAATAAAGGAAATATGAAAGAACTGTACGACAGCACAAAGAAATTAAGTGGAAAATACAAACAGATCAACGCCTTTATTAAAGATAAGGAAGAAAATCTGCGTAGTAATATAGGGGAACAAATGAAGAATTCGAAGGAGCACTTTCAAGAACTCTTGAACAGACCTGGTCCAAATAACCCTCCACATATACAACCAGCAGAGAAAGAGTTACATGTTAACTGTGGAAAACCAGTCAAGGAAAAAAATAATGAAAGCCATCAAGCTATTAAAAATGGTAAAGTCACAGGGCCAGATGAAATTCCTTCCAATCAGCCATCAGAGCAGATATTAACACCTCTACCAACATGTTACTTAATCTATAGATACAGTTTGGGAGAGGGAAGAAATATCTAAAGATTGAAAAAAAGGTTATATGATTAAACTACCAAAGAAAGGAAGTTTAACGGAGTGCACAAATTATAGGGGAATTATGCTACTATCAGTGCCAGGATAAATATTAAGCAGAATCATTCTGGAGAGACTAAAAGAGGCTATAGAGAAACATTTAAGAGATGGACAAGCAGGTTTTAGGAAAAACAGGTAATTGTTATTCTGTTTCTTCTTTCCTTTCTCATTTACCTTTCAGCGTCGAGGGGGGATATAATGTCGATCTGTTGCTCTTCTGTTCGCCTATACTGCTGTTATGTTTCCTAGTGCTTCTAATATTCCATCGATCAATCTTTTTCGTGGTCGACCCTTGGGTCTGGTGTTCTCGCAACGCTTATTGAAGGATATAAGGGTTGTGTTTTGATTGATCACTCTGCCTTGTCACGTGGCCAAACCATTTTATCTGTTGTTTCTATATATATTCTATGGCGGTGGCTATTCCTAGCTTTTTTTCTCAGTTCTTTACTTCTGATCTTGTCTCTCAGGCTGTTTCATGTCATTCGTCTAACACATTTAATCTCAGTAGAGGTTATTTTTCTTGTTGATCTTGCATCCAGGATCCAGGTCTGGCACTGGTAGCACAACGTTGGGATGAAGATTGTATTGTACAGTGCCCGTTTGCCTCTAGTGTTATTTCCTTGTTGGACAATAGTGGTGATAGCTGTCCAATGATTTGACAAGCATTGATGCATCTTGAATCTATCTCTGCTGTTTGAGAATTGTCGTTTGTCACTAACTACCTAGATATTTGAATTCCTCTACCTTTTTTAGTTGCCTGTCTTCTATAGTTACGTTAATGTTCTGTTTCTCTTTTGCAACATTCATGATTTATGTTTTGTTGATGTTGAATCATTGTTATTGAGTTATTAATAATTGCCCTACGTATAATAGTTGCATAAAGTTTAGAACTAGTCTCCACTTTATATCGGATTCATGGATTACGAAAAGACATTTGATAGTTTAGACAGAGAAATACTTTGGAGGTTAGTGAGTTATTATGGAATCCCCATAAAGTTTTTTAAACTTATAAGAACAATGTATGAAAAAATTAAATGTAGTGTTTTTCATGAAGGGCAGTTTACAGACGCATTTGAAATAAGAACGAGAGTAAGGCAGGGATGCCTTATATCTCAATTTCTCTTTCTACTGGCTATATTTTGGATTATGAAAATAACTCATAACAGAAATGGAATCCAGTGGTCACTGACCAAACAACTTGATGATTTAGACTTTGCTGATGACATAGCCCTCCTTTCACACAGCCATCAACAGATGTAAGATAAATAGAGCATTCTTGATGAGAGGTCACAACAGCTGGGACTGAAGATAAATAGAGATAAGACCAAAATAATGAGAAATAATGCAATTGGCAATAACCAAATAAAAATATGAGAAATACTTATACTAGACGTACAATCTTACATTTATCTGGGCAGTAATATAGACATGGCCTTCTTTGGAGTGTTACGTGATGAGGCTCCAATCTCTTTCACGGTGGTCTGCCATATTCGTCTTTCGTGTTCTGAATATGCTCATGTGTACCACACACTTTGCTGTTTTCGCTTTCTGAGTCGTTGTTCATTTTCGATTCATCCGCCCCATCCACCGACACAGACTTTATATATTCGGGTTGAACATTCCCGCGGCGGCGCCATTTTTTGTCGAACCATGTGCTTGACTATTGAACCGCGAACACACGACACAAAGAAGAATAAATCATATTCCACTTAAATATCGGTAATCACAGTTTATCCACACGTCCGAAATAAAAAGACTCCAAACGGGGAATAGCAACACATAATTACATAACTCGACTGTCACGCAAATCATTTAAATAAATATATCGGCAAGAGCCGAAATATAAAAACGACTGCACGTAGCCGCCATGACACCGGAAGTTATCCTGTATGGTGCAGAAACAAGGACATTAGACAAGAAAACAGAACAGAGTATTGAAGCCTTTGAAATGTGGATTTATAGAAGAATATGTAGAATTGGATAGAAACAAAAGATAACAAACGATGAAGTTTTAAAACAACTGAAAATAAAAAGAGAACTACTAAATACAATTAAGACAAGACAAATGCAATTTTTGGGGAATGTTAAAAGACACAACAGCCTACTAAAAGTAATATTGGAAGGAAAAATACAAGGTAAAAGAGGCAGAGGCAGACCAAGACTAACATGGACGAGTAACATCAAAAGATAGACAAGTCAATCTATGTCAGCCTGCACCATCAAAGCAAGAAACAGAGTAGAATGGCGATCCATGGTAGCCAACCTTCGTTGCGGAGAAGGCACACAATGATGATGATGATATATATACACATGATTTATTATAATTATTATTTATTACAAGTATTATGATCTATTTACACGTTTCTCCCCTTCTTTGAGGGTCGTGAATCAATGCTTACGTGTTGACGGAATAGTTGTCATTTTTTCTAGCCTGTTTGTGTAACCTTCACTTTCTGCCCCTTAAGGTTGACACAATGGCAAATAAAGACTAAATAATGCGAGAGGAAATCACAAAAAATATGTACTTTTCAGGCTGTCAATTTTGTTGAAAGACTGTAATCGACGTAATTATTCCACATTCCCAACGGACCATAATTCTGATAAGTGCTTTTATTATCAAGTGACTCTTAGTTGTTTTTTTAAATATTTGTTCAACTCAGAAATGACCAGAATTTGTTCATGAAATATCCAGAAAGATTAAATAGGTCGATTGACAAAAATGTAGACATCGCATTTTATTTTCGGGTTAATGAAGTTGTTATTTCTTCTTTGTCAAGTATGAAATCTGCTTATTTGATTTATTTATGAATTTTTATTTATTGTGTTGTTGTTGTTGCGTTAGGATATATCATAAAAAAATGTTCATTGGCATTTCAATCTCTTTTCTGAAAACGTGAAGACCTTATAGAAGGGTACGGTACTGTAGCAAAGTCGGGGCCTCAAGGGTAATTTATGAAGCTAGTAAATTATTATGAAGTAATGGTAAGGTATTATAATTTCTATTATAATTAATATTAAAAGACAGAGGTAATGGTAACAACAAAGAAAAAGACATCACCTCAGTGCAAAATAAAGACAAGTGGAACAATATTAAAGCAGGTAAATGAATTTAAATATTTGGCAACTTTGTTAACCTCAGACAGAAGATGTACAAAAGAGGTGAGATGTAGAATGGCTCAGGCAAAAGCAGCTTTCCAAAAAAACTGAAGAAAATACTATGCAATCCATTTTTGACAATAGAAACAAGAAAAGGAGTTCTTAAATGTTACGTAGAGCCAGTCTTAACATACGGATGCGAAACATGGACAAAAGGACAAGAGACAAGAAAATCACTGGAGTCTGTAGAAATATTGTTTTACAGAAGAATGTTGAGAATACCATGGACAGCTAAGAAGAGTAATGAAGAGGTTCTGAGAGAGGTCAAAGCAAAAAGAGAGCTAATTTCCAATGTTAGGAAGAGACAATCATCATTTTTTGGCCATGTGATGAGAAGAGAACAACTGGAATATATTGTAACAACTGGAAAAATTGAGGGACGAAGAGATAGAGAAAAAGTAACAGACAGCTTAAGAGAATGGCTTGGCAGAAGGTCAACAACAGAAATGATAAATAGCTGCCGAGATCGAAAGTTGTGGAGAGACATAATCACTTACGCCACTAGGCCCGGTACTTGATGATGATGATGATTATAATTTAATTTTTTTTTTTTATTTTGCCGCAATATATGGATACAATATGCTCTTGTCGATTTTCATTTGCCAGCAGTTCTAGGTGCACTATTTGAAGATGTGATTTCTTTCTCATAGAGTGTCTCAGATTGGACTAGGTGCACGATATTCATTGAAACTTTCCCCATATCCGTCAGTAAATTTGAAAAGGCTGAAGACATGAGATTATGTTGTAAAGATTTTGTTTTAAAGAGTGGCATAAAAAAAACAAAGTTAAGAACACAGTCAAACCTGTTGTATTAACGCATTTAACGATTTTAACGATTCTAATTTTCTCTATAGAATAGTATATTTATAAGCCAGCTCTTTTTAATGCTTAAGTCTCTTAATATATCTTCATTGCTCTTTTTCATTATCCAAGGTATATTGTGTGTTTTTCTGCGCCATTTTGTTTAGAATGAATCACGTCAATTTTCTTCCTTGGTATTTGCGAGATTGTCTGTTATTCACATCCATATGTTGCTACCAGCAAGATATGTGCCCTATATAGTCATTTTGATTTTACTGCATAGTTGATATTGTTCCGCATGTTCTTCATGGTGTTTAGCTTTTGTGTTCTATTGTTAATCTTTTTTAATCTCTTTCTGACAGACTCCAATGTTAGTTGCAACAAATCCCAGATATTCATAATTTGTTAAAATTTCAAACTCTTCTCTGCGTATGCTAATTTTGGGTTGGCTATTTGCTTCATCAATGAACATTATCTTTGTTTGATGTAGAATCTATTTCTTCTAGATTTAATTTATTTCAAAAAGGCTTACAACAGCGTTCATAGAGACTCATTCTGGATCATACTGAGATAATATGGAATACCACCAAAATCATTAACATCATCAAAGATCTTTACGACGGCTTCTCATGTGCGGTTAGTACATAGGAGGATCGAGTGAATAGTTCCAGATTAACTCCGGAGTGAAGCAATGATGCATTTGATATCAATTGTTTTTTGTTCGGAATTGTCATCGACTTCATACGGCAGAAATTATGTACGTAAAACAAAAACATTAGATGAACATTTGGATCTCAATGAGAAGACCTAGATTTTGCAAACGACATAGCTCTTGTCAGTAGCACTATGAACATTTGGATCTTAATGAGAAGACCTAGATTTTGCAAACGACATAGCTCTTGTCAGTAGCACTATGAACATTTGGATCTCAATGAGAAGACCTAGATTTTGCAAACGACATAGCTCTTGTCAGTAGCACTATGAACATTTGGATCTCAATGAGAAGACCTAGATTTTGCAAACGACATAGCTCTTGTCAGTAGCACTATGAACATTTGGATCTCAATGAGAAGACCTAGATTTTGCAAACGACATAGCTCTTGTCAGTAGCACTATGAACATTTGGATCTCAATGAGAAGACCTAGATTTTGCAAACGACATAGCTCTTGTCAGTAGCACTATGAACATGATGCAAGAAGAAACAAATGCCCTATCATCAATAGCTAGAAAAGTAGGCAATGAAATCAACTAAGTGAAGAGGAAAGCAATGAAAAATCACATTCGTATAGGAGAATAAAATATACCTAAAAGGAAAAACGGTGAAAGAAGTAGATAACTTTTTATGTCTTGGATGCTGCATAGATCGATAAGGATACACAAATAAACACATTTTAATTACAATAGTGAATACAGCAATGACTTTCAGAAACCTTGATAAAATATGCAAATGAAAATGTGTAAGCCTAAAAAGAAAGCTCTGGAATTTCAAATTAAATGCATTATCCACTCCTACGTGTGGACGTCAAAGCTTGAAAGCAACTAATGAAAGTGAAAATAAATTAGATGCATTTAAAAACAAATGTCTCTGGAAAATACTTTGTATGCTATGGAATGAAAATAAGAAGAGCTCAGAAATTAGAGAAGTATCGAAAACCATCATAAAAAAGAAGGTGGTATATTGATTATGAAATGAGAAGAGACAAGAGAATTTCAAAGCAAGCTATCAAATAGGAACCACGGGGTAAAAGAAAAAGAGGTCGATCTAGAGTAATACTAAAAGGAACGTTGAGGCGTGATGTATCAACAGCAAGCATCAGCTTCCTTGTCGAGATTTAGTGGCTCGCCCAGAACAGGAACGAGTGGCGAGATACAATGCGGGTCCTTTGCAAGGTCTGACACCTCATAAGAAAGATCGTCGATACGAGAGAGTCTACAATTTATGCCCTATATGCCGCCTTCGGCTCGAAAGGATAATATACAAAACGTCCCCATTATTATCATTATCATCATCACCACCACTACCACTACTATCATCATCACCATTACTACCATGATCATCAACATTATCATCAACATTGTCATCATCATCATCGCCATCACTATCATCGTTGTCATCATTATCATAAGTATCACAATCATCACAATTATCATCATCAAGACCATCATCATCGTCACTACTATCATTAGCATCATCCTCATCACCACTACTACCACCAGCACCATCAACATTATCATCATCCGCATCACCACCATCATCATCATGTTCATCATCATCATCATTATCATCATCATCATCATCATCCCCCACCACCACCATCATCATCATCATGATCATCATCACCACCAACACCACCACCACCATCATCATCATCATCATCATCATCATTATCATCATCATCATAATCATTATCATCATCATCCATATCACTTTTATCATTGTCATCATCATCATGATCATCATCCCCCACCACCACCATCATCATCACCACCAACACCACCACCACCATCATCATCATAATCATTATCATCATCATCCATATCACTTTTATCATTGTCATCATCATCATCATCCATACGTATTCTGTTTGCGCTGATGATCACGCCTCTCTATAATCTTATCCTCTACAGCTGATGCCATTTCTCCTCTTGACTTCTTGTCAAGAAAGGAGAAATTTAATTTACATCAACTTTCCGGTATAGCTAATCCCTGTTTCTCTCTATGTCTTCTTTCTTTAACTGCTCCATTTGTTGCAATATATACAACTTGTTTCTTTCTAATTACACGACCAAAGAAGTATCAGGTTAAGCCGGATGTCCAAGTTACAGTCCTGTTGGCATGTTCTTCTGCCAGCCATAGCCGATTCACCTTAGAAAATCGTCTGATCGCCCGTATAGGTTGCCTCACCTCACGGGGTATCAATGTATCCCTTTCTCACGGATAGTCTGTTAACCCTCTCTCCATTCCTCCCCCTATCCTGCTTTCATTCCCATCTACCTTCCGTTCCCCTCCCCCTCTCATCTCCTTACTTCACTCCCCTGCACCTGTTTTGGCCACTTACACCCTGACGTGATCTCCTCCGGCGACATTCAGTCTATATTACATATCTGTAATTACTTTGGCGCCCTTCCACAGGAATAATGATCGCTATTTACTAACGTATATTTATAATTACAGCAACACTGCTATTGTCCTTACCAATACATATTATGCCACATTATATTCCAGTTCTACCTTACTCTCCATTTTCTTTTTATTCTATTTCCATATATATTCCTGCTTTTTTTATAACTACCCCTGTATGACACTACCATGCTGTATGCCAGTCTATAATCTCCCTATTACACCTCAATAATCTCCTTTCACGTCTGGCTTTGCTTGCTTTTTTTTTCACTCCATAGTGCACACTTCCTTATCTTTTGCTGTTACCTGTAGCACTCTTGACTGCCTGTCACACTTCACTCTACCACCTTCAAATCTCATCAGACTTTTCGTTTGATCACGTGACTGAATCCCCCCTCCCCCTGCCTCACGCGTCACATCCCTTTTGACTCTCAGTCATCTACGTCATTGGAAGCTTTTGGATCTTGCATCAGTTAAGTCTCGGTTTAATTTTTAGATATATTTTAGCTTACTCATTTTTACATATTTTCAATCATTATCCTCCGATATGTAGCACATCTCATTTTCGTTTTATCATTTTATCTTTTATCCCTCTTTTTATTTCTCCTTGTTTTACCTGTCCCGCACATTCTAGATTTAGTAGAGATTATCTTTATTTCGTTGTCCGTTCGGGCTGTTCTCGTTTTCTGAAGAAGCCCGCATGTAGCCCGAAACGTTAGTATTTCGTTATGTCTTTTTTTTTTTAAAGCTGTCACCATACCTTGTAGCAGTGTACGCTACATCCCGCTACTTTCTCCTGCTCCTAGCTTTATAGCATCTCTGCAGTTATTTGCCTGTTCCCTAACAAGGTCGAAGCATTATGGA
>JAVIAB010000051.1:99042762-99055722 GCA_032433765.1 Megaustenia siamemsis
TCACTTTTCATTTTTAGTTGTTTAAAAACTTCATCGTTTGTTTTCTTTTCTTTCCGTCAAATTCTACCTATTCTTCTAAAAATCCACATTTCAAAGGCTTCAATTTTCTTATCTGTTTTCTTGTCTAATGTCCATGTTTCTGCACCATTCAGGAATATTGAGAAGATGTAACATTTTCCTATTCTTAGTTTAAGCTAAGTTTAAGCTTTTTTTTTTTTGCTTGTTATGTTTATCACAATAAGCAATTGTTGTAGGTCTTTCTGATTTTCTGCTAGTAGATCAGTATTATCAGCATATCTTAGGTTATTGATTATCTTTCCATTAATGTTTAAGTCGGGCATCTGTGTGATGTATTTAAAGATTTGCTCAGTGTATAGAATTAACAAGCTTGGTGATAGGATGCATCCCTGTCTTACTCCTCCTTTTATAGCAATGGGTGTAGAGTTCTCTTTGTTATATTTTATTTTTGCTGTTTTCTTCCAGTACAATTACATATTAGTCGTATGTCTGTGTCATCCAGATTTACATCTTTTAGTCAGTCTATAAGTAGATTATGATGTACTCTATCAAATGCTTTGGTGTAGTCTATGAAGCAGGCATGTATTGGTTTGTTTACTTCTATGTATTTTCCAATCAATGTCCTCATGTTAAATATGGCTTCTTTTGTCCCACTGTTTTTCCTGAATCCAAATTGCTGTTCATCTAATTCAATATTAATTTTCTTCTGAATCCTTCCTTGTATAACTTTTAGTAATATTTTGGTTACCTGGCTCATTAGGCTTATTGTTCTAAAATCACTGCATTCAACTGCACCATTCTTTTTAGGCAATGCAATGAAAGTTGATGTTTTTAGTTCATTTGGTATGTATCATGTATGGTATATGTAATTGCATATGTCTGTGATCATTCCAATGCCAAAATCTTCTAGTGCCTGTATCATCTCTATCTGTAAATTGTCAGGTCCTGCTGCATTTTCCCTTTTTCATTGTTTTTATAGCTTTTTCTACTTCAGATTTCAGGATTTATAGCTGGACGTACATTTTATAGATGGTTTTTTTGTCCCTTTCGTCATGAAATAATTCTGTTATATATTCCTGCCATCTATCTATGGTAACATACGAATGACAAATAAACCATAAGACTTAAAGCGATAAGTTTATTTTGTGTTATATAATATGTTTAAATAAATATTGATTGTATAATCAATTTTCAAATGTATCTTCTTCTCCCATCCAGCATCGAAATGCACACAGTCCTCATATCAACACTCTGGGGAATTATCACATTTATCGGAACAGTGGGTAACCTGATTGTTATCTTCACTATGTGCAAACACACGGGCAGATCAATGTCTCGGTGAGTCTTTCTTTTATATGAAGATGATTGTTCTAGAGTTTCTTTCATTTGATAATTTCTACAATTCATCATTTTAGTGTTTGCTGCACAACAGATCATTGCTACGGCGATAGCAGGGTGACTGCTCGCCATCGCTTAAAAACGCTCCATTCATTTCAGCGTGGCACAATCTATCACAAAATCAAATTGCAGCTAGTGGCTCGATTAGTAGCTGCAAGCGTCATGATCAGCGAATCATAGCTTACCAAGATACACTCTAGCATTATACCAATATCTCTAAACAGATTACTCATGCTCGCCAAATGAGTTAGAATCCAAGATGGAAGTCACTCGTTGTTTTCGTTATTTTACCATGACGAACTCGGATGTCGCAGGCCAAAATAAGAAAATTACCACGTCTCTGTGATTCGGTTTTAAGGAATAAGTGATAACAATAATGACATATATTATATCTAATAAATGTTCTGACATTGATGGTTGATTTTAGAGTAGATGAGAGCTGATGCCTAACCTTATCTGACTCTGGCAATAACACGGAGGGGCCAAAGCTCAAGTTGAATATTTACAACGATCATTGGTACAGAGCTAAAAGCTGAAAAGATCAGGTTGTATGCTAATACCGTATTAGAAGTTAACGCCGCTAAAAATGATTCAACATTAATTCTTCTCCTTTCATTATCTACTACAGGTTAATAAATCAAACGAAAGGATAATGATAGAGATAGATATCATGAGGAATATGACAACAAAAAGATTGGAAAAAGCAAACCCGCTTTGTGGTACAAGTCTAGAAAAGAGAAAGGGTGGAATGTCTCATAAAAATATAAAGTGGAAATGGTAGAGAAAGAAAAAAAAATATGCTGGATAGTTAGACAGAGTAACGCGAAAACAAAGAAGAAATAGTGGAGCTTCTGCACAACTAATCTAGATCGGCGGTTATTGAAAGACATGATATTCCATGCCTCTCAATATGGACCATTTATGAATAAATATACACACTCCGTAGTTAGGAAAGATACCTTAGAAAGATAGTTAAGAAATACATAGTCACTAGTAACATGCATTATATTAGACTAAAACAGATAATAGCAATCGTGGTTCAAGGACGAATATACAGACTAAAACAGATAATAGCAATCGTGGTTCAAGAACGAATAGACAGACTAAAACAGATAATAGCAATCGTGGTTCAAGAACGAATAGACAGACTAAAACAGATAATAGCAATCTTGGTTCAAGAACGAATAGACAGACTAAAACAGATAATAGCAATCGTGGTTCAAGAACGAGTAGACAGACTAAAACAGATACTAGCAATCGTGTTCAAGAACGAGTAGACAGACTAAAACAGATAATAGCAGTCGTGGTTCAAGAACGAGTAGACAGACTAAACAGATAATAGCAACCTTGGTTCAAGAACGAATAGACAGACTAAAACAGATAATAGCAACCTTGGTTCAAGAACGAATAGACAGACTAAGACAGATAATAGCAATCGCGGTTCAAGAACGAATAGACAGACTAAAACAGATAATAGCAATCTTGTTTCAAAAACGAATAGACAGACTAAAACAGATAATAGCAATCGTGGTTCAAGAACGAATAGACAGACTAAAACAGATAATAGCAATCTTGTTTCAAGAACGAATAGACAGACTAAAACAGATAATAGCAATCGTGGTTCAAGAACGAAGAGACAAACTCAAAAATAAAATGTGGACACTACAGAGAAAGATAAGGTAAAATATGAAGTAATTACATTGGAACCTCGGTGGCTGAATGGTTATTGTGCTTGCTCCCTCAGAAGAGTCCGGGTTCGATTCCCAGAAGGACCGACAAAGCTTCGAGGTACACCCAGCCTCTAAGAATGGGTAATAGAGATTTATCTGCGAAGTGAAAGCGGCCTGGCGTGATACTGAAACACATCAACAAAAAATGTGCCCTGGTAATGGAAAAGTATGGTCACTAACATCATATCCATCATAAGCATAGCAAGACGGGAACGGTACCTTCACTATACTTTATGTATTACATAAGAACATACCAGCATAGCATCTTACTGTATAGTTTATATATTCATCACTTCCCACCCCCCCCCCGGTAAGGCCTCGGTAACCTAGTTTGGAAAACCACTCAATGAGGCTACCGACGTTAGGACGTCGGGTGTTTGATTCCAGCTGGAAGCAGTGTGAATTGTACTCGTGGTTGAAAAAAAAAATATATCCGCGGTCGACCCAGTCGCTGGCAGAAATGGGTACCAGGTGACGAATGCCGCCTCGCATCGTGAGTTTGGATGCTTGAAGCGACACTGTCCAGAAGTCTTCGAACACTTCTGGATAGGCGGCCGAGCACACGTGGGTGAAAACTCGGGAGATAAGACGCGGATTCAAGTCTCGTACTTTACCGTTACTTTTGTAACACCCCACACCCCCCCCCCCCCCCCCCCTTTTTTTTCCCCAATGCCAATGATTGTCTTCAACTGCAAGTGTGGAACTGGCTTCACAGTTGGTGCCTTTTAAAAATACCGAAGGAAAAAAAAGTGAAATGTCATTATTCTAGGTCACAACATTTGAACCTTTCGGGGGCCTCGTTAGCCGAGTTGGGAAAACCACGCGACCGGTCTACCAACGTTCGGACAACCCGTGTTCGATTCCCGCTGGGAGCAGTGTGAATTGTACTCGTGGTTGGGAAAAAAAAAATAACCCCACTGTCGACCCAGCCGTTGGCAGAAATGGGTACCAGGGTATTATCCTGGGAAGGTGAGGAATGTTGCCTCGCATCTGAGTTTCGATGCTTGAGGCGACACTATACAGAAATCTCCGAACATTTTGGATAGGCGGCCGAGCACATATGGGTGTAAACTCGCGTGCTAAGACGCGGTTCAAGTCTCTTACTTTACCTTATTGGAACGTGCCTGTGATGTTTCTCATGTATTTCCATTTTCTCTTGTATATGTAATTCCGCAAACCATGGGGTACAGCTGTGGTTAAGTGAACTGGTCTACTGAGGATGTCGGAAATCATTTACTATAACGATCAGTTTGTGGATTAATTCAGCTTTAAATAAATAAGGTGGTGGTAAAGTTAGTCTCATAGCACGTGTCGTTTGGTAGCTAATTGTTAGTGACTTCATTGTACTAAACCTCAGCTTCATGAGGTGAAGTGGCCTGTTCCCTTCATCACTGACTCAGCTTCATGAGGTGAAGTGGCATGCTCCCTTCATCACTGCCTTAGCTTCATGATATAAAGTGATATGTTCCCTTCATCACTACCTCTCTTTCTTAAAGAATATCTCAGGTACTTATTTAGAGTGGCTGAGCAATTCATGACAGCTTTTTAGGTCGGAAAAAAATGTTACCTCAACTTTCATTTCAATCTTAAACCATCAGGTCGGAAAGCGAGTGCATAACAAGAATTCCACGGAGATCTCTTTAAATAAGCACTGAATATTTTTCTTGACAAAACAGATGACGTGGTTCTGACCGCTTCCGTAAAACACATTTTTATAAAAAAGCCCATCAGCCCTTGAGTATAGCATATGGCTGTGCCTTGAGTATAGCTTATGTGCTGTGCCTTGAGTATAGCTTATGTGCTGTGCCTTGAGTATAGCTTATGTGCTGTGCCTTGAGTATAGCTTATGTACTGTGCCTTGAGTATAGCTTATGTGCTGTGCCTTGAGTATAGCTTATGTGCTGTGCCTTGAGTATAGCTTATGTGCTGTGCTTTGAGTATAGCTTATGTGCTGTGCCTTGAGTATAGCTTATGTGCTGTGCCTTGAGTATAGCTTATGTGCTGTGCCTTGAGTATAGAGAATGTGTTGTCATTTCTCATCGATGATAACAAAAGGTGACCGGGTGTGTAAGATGATGCGATCCACACCAGGAGAACGTAAATCGTGGTGGGAGCAAACTTGTTTTTTTCTTTCGAGGGTGAAATAAAAACTCAGGCACCAAACACTCGACTGCACTGGACAAGCGACCTTCTTTCTCCGGTCCTATAAGGCCCCCCCCCCCCGCTCCTCTCCCAAACCCCGAGAAAACTCCATAGATGAAAAACGCCCTAATGATAGAAAATATAGATGATAAAAAATATAGGCACTACATCATATTCTCTATATGCGACAGTTAGGGTATTACAAGTGCTCTTTCTTGTTTGTAAGTAAAGCTTCCGCCCTTTGATTGTCCAGCTGCCTTGCTTGGACAGCGTCAGTCTATAATAAACCCGCGTACGTTTATCTACACGTCAACACACTACACCAGGGATGTATTGGTCTTACATCGTTGATATGCAGCTTTTATTATTGTGTATCATTCGTCTACTGTCTACTCCTTGAAAAATAAAACGGAAATATTCCCATTTGTGTGGTTGTATTCTGCTCTATCAACATTTATTTTATGGTCTGGTTCTTACTCTTTGAGTGTGCTGGAGAATACATCTTTTGCTGCAAAAATGCACTTATTTTGTGTGAAAGAACTCTATCGCAGTGACCAACCCGTTTCCATTTAGCTATGCCGTTAATGAATGACGCCGTTTCAAGCTATTTGCTGATACACATATACATATATATGCTGTTTTGTTAAGCACGAGAAACGAAACCACGAATGCTTTGAGGGAAATAAGTTTGGCTCTTAGCCCGGCTTTTATATCTAAGGTTTCTGTCTAGAACTAATGATAAACATTGGATGGTTAATGTAACCAAAATATGAGGAATAAAATAGCAAATACACAATGTAAAACATTGAGACACATTTAAGGTCTGCTTGAATTAATGGAGTTCTTAGTTCGTAGTTCTTAGCAAAGAATGCTAGCTGTTACATTTAGACAGAGACGTATATCACCATCATGGAGTCAGTGTGGGTAGCTTGGTGATAAACTAAATGTGGTTTAAATTCTATATCTGGCGCTCTATAGTAAATGAGCTTCAAGCGCAAATGGACCTCTGGTTTGCTGAATAGGAGAAAGTAATATCATCAAAGAGATAACACTATTCGTAATGTAAGACGATAACAGGAATTATTTATAAACATTTTATTCTCCTTTACATTTCATTCTCTTTCTACTTCGATCTTGTAATTATTTATTTTTTTTATTTATTTACATATTTAGCGTGTGTTGTATGTTTGTTCCTGTAGAAGCCTTTGCGCCGAAACGTCGTTCTGATTTTGGTGTCCACACGTTACGTGAAGCTTTAACAATACTATATTTTTTTCTATACCTATTTTTCATTCTCTTCCTGTCCGAAATGTATTTGGTCTAGTTATATGAAGGTTAGTAGTTTACTCCCACAAGAACATTAAACATTCCGGACCTTACCTTCCTAAAGAAGAAACATTAGCATATCAAATCCCCACGCCCAAAGAAATAAAATGAAGGTAACGGATGATAGATTTCTACGAAAAAAAAAAAAACTAGTCATAATGAAAAAGGCTGACAAATAAAAGTCATGTTTCCATCCTTGATCGCTCGATAAAGCGGTGACTTCTAGCGATGTTACTGCCTCATAGATGATGTACATACTATATTTATTTGCAATGTTAATACAAAAACAGTATAACGCTATCTGTTTGTTTGTCTCTGTACAATGATAGGCTTAATATAGAGTGTGGTCAATACGCCCTATTCATAGTCATATAAGTTTAGCACATTAATAAATGAATATAGAGTTTGTCCAATATGACTTTTTCATAAGCACAAAAAACATTTCGTTTTCATTTATGTACTGTGTCTAATTTTGTTTTGACTATTCTATTCTACAAGAAAAAGAGTTCTTAAATGCTATGTAAAGTCATTCTCAACATATGGATGCCATGGACAGTAGGACAACAAATAAGAAAATCACTGGAGTCTGTAGAAATGTGGTTTTATAGAAGAATGTTGAGAATACCATGGACAGCTAAGACGAGTAATGAAAACGTTCTGAAAGAGGTCAAAGCAAAAAGAGAGCTAATTTCCAATATTAGGAAGAAAACAGTCATCACTTTTTGGCCATGTAATGAGAAAAGAACAGCTAGAATATATTGCAACAACTGGAAAATTGAGGGACGAAGAGATAGAGGGAAGTAAAGAGAAAAAAAATACCAGACAGCTTAAGAGAATGGATTGGCAGAAGGTCAACAACAGAAATGATAAATAACTGTCGAGATAAAAAAAAAATTGTGGAGAGACATGATCGCCTACGCCAGCAGGCCCGGTACTTGATGATGATTCTGTTCCATCCATGGAACCAGTTTCTTGCAGTCAGGAATTGCCCATATCCGCTCAACAGCTTGTCACAAAATTTCCCACAATGCATCGGTAAGTTCCACTGACAAGGTCGTTCCCTGCGCGTCCTATTTGACTGCACAGGCGACGATTCCAAACCACCTCCTTAGTCGTCTCTAACTACATGCATCCAATGTTGAGTCAGTCCTATTATATGGCTGTGAAAACATGGAGAACAAGAAAAATTGACAATCATGAAGATACAGATTTTCATTAATGGCTGCTTACTCAGAATAAAAGGATGAAAATGGCAGAACAAAATCACTAACATAGAGTATGTACCAGTCAAATACCATTAGATAAAGAGATACAGCGAAGACGACGGCGCTGTATAGGACACACACTGCGGAAGCCAACTGAGAGTATTACACAGCAGGCCCTTTTTTGGAATCCCCAGGGAAAAAAACAAAGAGGAAGACAAAAGAATTCTTGGAGAAGACAGATGGAATCAGAGATGAAGATGATGGGGAAAACATGGAATGCTCTTAGTAGAATGGCAAGTAACAGAACGACTTGGAAAGTGTTTGTTGAAAACCTATGCACCACAGGAGCAGAAAAGTAGAAGAAGAACTACAAGCATGGCAGGTAACAGTGGTTCTACTCTAAAGGAAAAGGTAAAGTACGAAACTTGAATCGGCGTCTTAGTACACAAGTCTGCACCCATATGTGCTCGGCGCCAATCCAGAAGTGTTCTTATACTTCTGGACACTGTCGCATCAAGTATCCAAACTCATGATGCGTGGCAGCATTCTTTACCTTCCAGAGTTATACCCTTATATCCATTTCTGCCAGCGGCTGGGTCGACAGCGGGGTACTTTTTCCAACCACGAGTACAACTCACACTACTCGAATCGAACACAGGTTGTCCGAATCGGTAGCCCAATCCGGTGGTTTTCTCAATTAGGCTACAGAAGGTTCTACTCTTTTTCCCTACAGTATCGGCACCGATAGCCCCGCAGTAAATAGTCGCGAGGGAATTGGAATTGCTTTATTACTTGTATAAATGACAAGAGGTAGGGTTCGATCCAACGACGACGGCTCCGGTTCGGTCACCAGTCTGAATGGGTACCGGATTTTTTTCTGAGATAGTAAGTCGGCACGGGCGTAATACCGGCCACAATACCTTAAATATCATGTGCTGAAGGTCTGTATTTATGGTCACTAACACCATATCATTTATACGCCACTTGGCGTGACGTGGCTCTTTACTTTATTTTTTAACTTATACTTGTGTATGCACATCTTCCAGGCAGAATGTCTGTTCACTAACAGACAATGAGACCGGAATAGAAGCGATGCAGGCCAAAAGCAATCAGAAGAACTGCTATGTGGTCGGCCCGGGAGGAGGAGGGGGGGGAGAAGGAGGGAGGAGACAGCGGAGAACGAGAGGCAGACTTACCAGGAATGGAGGACAATTTAAAGAAATAGTTAATGCAGACCATTTAAGCACTGAATGGTGACCATTATAAGCTTGAACTTAACAAAGTGGAATCGTTGTGCTGTTGTCCTATGAGATATGAATACCAGCCAATAACTGCATTGTCGGTCTGTGATGTCATAGATCGTATCAGATAATAACTGCTTTGAATTTCTGGGACATCATAGGTGGTACCAGTCAGCTATTGGTTTCTTGGTCTCTGACGTTGTCGTAAGTCAGCGACTATATTACCCGTCTGTGATCTCATGGATAGTTCCAGCCAGTAACTGCTATTGTCGGTCTGTGACATCAAAGGTTGTACCAGTCAGCGACTGCTTTGTCTGTTTGTGCTTGTAAAAAAAAAAGACTCGCACGGCTAGGTGGTTCAGTCGCAAATCTTGCTCACGTATTTTAAAGATCTTTCTCAAGATCCTGTCAACAATCAAAAATAATTCTCCAAGGTGCGTTAACAATCAAAGAATCAGAGGTATGATTGAGGAGACAACATAACTAATTTAGCAGGCCTTTACTACGTGATCGCGGTGTCCGGTTAGCGCAATCGATAGGCGGTTGGCTTACCGCGGCAACAGCCGGGGTTCGTACCCTGGCGAGGACACCGGGGTTTACTAATTCCCTAAAAATTAGTACCTCTGAAGTCGGAGTAAATCTGCCTGCATGGCGAGGGGCATCCTGTAATGGGATAAAACAGACTTTACACGCAAAATTCAGTCCCACAAAATTGAGTGGGTGGGACTTCGTCAGAGGTCAAAGCTGACGAAAGCGAACGAACGAACTACGTGATCGCACAAAGATCTGCATTAGAAGAAAATGAGAGAGTAAAGTAAAGGTAAAGTACGAGACTTGAACCGGCGACTTAGTCCGAGTTTCCACCCATAGGTGCTCAGCCGCCTATCCAGAAATGCTCGGAGATATTTTAATAGTGTCGCTTCAAGCATCGAAACTCACGATCGGGGCGACATTCGTCGACTTCCCAGGGTAATACCCTGGTAGGGAATAATAGAACAAAGAAGTATGTGTTAGCACTCGGAAAAATTGACAGACAAACAACAATAGAAAAAAACGAAGAACAATATATGGTCCGAAGTGGGATCGAACCCGTACTCAGTGGCACCGCGCCCCGCCACGAGAAGCCGAACGCTTGGCACACTACCACGCAGCCAACTAAAAAATTGGCTATTGCAGTAGTGTCTTACACGATGACGTTCTCAATGACTATAGCATAGGGTAACGATCACAGACCGGAAATAAATTGTATATTTGTACTTCCTATTAATGCAAGTATCTCCCAGTAGGGCTGAATACTTGTGTTGTAGACAAACATTTATTGGACGAAACAGCACGAATAGTAGTTCCCAGTGTTTATATACTGGGTACAAATAATAATACATAAATATATTATATGGGGAACTTCCGAGGCGATAATAGGGAATAATAGAACAAAGAAGTATGTGTTAGCACTCGGAAAAATTGACAGACAAACAACAATAGAAAAAAACGAAGAACAATATATGGTCCGAAGTGGGATCGAACCCGTACTCAGTGGCACCGCGCCGCCACGAGAAGCCGAACGCTTGGCACACTACACGCAGCCAACTAAAAAATTGGCTATTGCAGTAGTGTCTTACACGATGACGTTTCAATGACTATAGCATAGGGTAACGATCACAGACCGGAATAAATTGTATATTTGTACTTTCCTATTAATGCAAGTATCCCAGTAGGGCTGAATACTGTGTTGTAGACAAACATTTATGGACGAAACAGCACGAATAGTAGTTCCCAGTGTTTATATACTGGGTAAAAATATAATACATAAATATTATTATATGGGGAACTTCCGAGGCGATAATAGGGAATAATAGAACAAAGAAGTATGTGTTAGCACTCGGAAAAATTGACAGACAAACAACAATAGAAAAAAAACGAAGAACAATATATGGTCCGAAGTGGGATCGAACCCGTACTCAGTGGCACCGCGCCCGCCACGAGAAGCCGAACGCTTGGCACACTACCACGCAGCCAACAAAAAATTGGCTATTGCAGTAGTGTCTTACACGATGACGTTCTCAATGACTATAGCATAGGGTAACGATCACAGACCGGAAATAAATTGTATATTTGTACTTCCTATTAATGCAAGTATCTCCCAGTAGGGCTGATACTTGTGTTGTAGACAAACATTTATTGGACGAAACAGCACGAATAGTAGTTCCCAGTGTTTATATACTGGGTACAAATAATAATACATAAATATATTATATGGGGAACTTCCGAGGCGATAATAGGGAATAATAGAACAAAAGAAGTATGTGTTAGCACTCGGAAAAATTGACAGACAAACAACAATAGAAAAAAACGAAGAACAATATATGGTCCGAAGTGGGATCGAACCCGTACTCAGTGGCACCGCGCCCCGCCACGAGAAGCCGAACGCTTGGCACACTACCACGCAGCCAACTAAAAATTGGCTATTGCAGTAGTGTCTTACACGATGACGTTCTCAATGACTATAGCATAGGGTAACGATCACAGACCGAAATAAATTGTATATTTGTACTTTCCTATTAATGCAAGTATCTCCCAGTAGGGCTGAATACTTGTGTGTAGACAAACATTTATTGGACGAAACAGCACGAATAGTAGTTCCCAGTGTTTATATACTGGGTACAAATAATAATACATAAATATTATTATATGGGGAACTTCCGAGGCGATAATAGGGAATAATAGAACAAAGAAGTATGTGTTTAGCACTCGGAAAAATGACAGACAAACAACAATAGAAAAAAACGAAGAACAATATATGGTCCGAAGTGGGATCGAACCCGTACTCAGTGGCACCGCGCCCCGCCACGAGAAGCCGAACGCTTGGCACACTACCACGCAGCCAACTAAAAAATGGCTATTGCAGTAGTGTCTTACACGATGACGTTCAATGACTATAGCATAGGGTAACGATCACAGACCGGAAATAAATTGTATATTTGTACTTTCCTATTAATGCAAGTATCTCCCAGTAGGGCTGAATACTTGTGTTGTAGACAAACATTATTGGACGAAACAGCACGAATAGTAGTTCCCAGTGTTTATATACTGGGTACAAATAATAATACATAAATATTATTATATGGGGAACTTCCGAGGCGATAATAGGGATAATAGAACAAAGAAGTATGTGTTAGCACTCGGAAAAATTGACAGACAAACAACAATAGAAAAAAACGAAGAACAATATATGGTCCGAAGGGGATCGAACCCGTACTCAGTGGCACCGCGCCGCCACGAGAGCCGAACGCTTGGCACACTACCACGCAGCCAACTAAAAATTGGCTATTGCAGTAGTGTCTTACACGATGACGTTCTCAATGACTATAGCATAGGGTAACGATCACAGACCGGAAATAAATTGTATATTTGTACTTTCCTATTAATGCAAGTATCTCCCAGTAGGGCTGAATACTTGTGTTGTAGACAAACATTTATTGGACGAAAACAGCACGAATAGTAGTTTCCAGTGTTTATATACTGGGTACAAATAATAATACATAAATATTATTATATGGGGAACTTCCGAGGCGATAATAGGGAATAATAGAACAAAGAAGTATGTGTTAGCACTCGGAAAAATTGACAGACAAACAACAATAGAAAAAAACGAAGAACAATATATGGTCCGAAGTGGGATCGAACCCGTACTCAGTGGCACCGCGCCCCGCACGAGAAGCCGAACGCTTGCACACTACCACGCAGCCAACTAAAAAATTGGCTATTGCAGTAGTGTCTTACACGATGACGTTCTCAATGACTATAGCATAGGGTAACGATCACAGACCGGAAATAAATTGTATATTTGTACTTTCCTATTAATGCAAGTATCTCCCAGTAGGGCTGAATACTTGTGTTGTA